>CM033642.1:264392193-264753745 GCA_019512145.1 Engystomops pustulosus
GTTGAGCAACTTGTAGTACCCCAATCTCACCGTAGGCTGGTGCTAGAGTTGGCACACAAACATGTGCTGGGAGGGCACTTAGGTGCTGAGAAGACCCGAGAGAGGATCCTGCAGAGGTTTTTCTGGCCCGGGGTGTGGGAGGAGGTAAACCGGTATTGTAGCTCCTGCCCTGAGTGTCAACTTACTGCCCCGGTGTCCCACTTCAGGAGTCCTTTGGTCCCGCTACCAATCATAGAGGTGCCGTTTGAACGGATTGCAATGGATCTGGTTGGCCCCATAGTCAAATCCTCAAGGGGGCACCAATACATCCTGGTTATCCTGGACTACGCTACGCGGTATCCCGAGGCGATTCCATTAAGGAACACCTCCTCCAAAAATATTGCTAGGGAGCTGTTCCAGGTATTCTCACGCACAGGCCTCCCCAAGGAAATCTTGACTGACCAGGGTACCCCATTCATGTCTAGGGTAATGAAGGAGATGTGTAAATTACTGCAAGTTAAACAGCTCCGCACCTCGGTATATCATCCTCAGACAGATGGCCTGGTCGAGAGGTTTAACAAGACCTTGAAGGGGATGCTAAAGAGGGTGGTCAGCAAAGATGGGAAGGACTGGGATTGTTTGTTGCCCTATTTGATGTTTGCCATACGTGAAGTTCCCCAGTCCTCCACGGGCTTCTCACCCTTTGAGCTGTTATATGGCCGTTCCCCACGTGGGCTTTTGGATGTAGCCAAGGAGACCTGGGAACAGGAGAGGACCCCCCACCGTAGTGTGATAGAACACGTCTCCCTTATGCAGGACCGCATTGCGGCGGTAATGCCCCTTGTAAAGGAGCACATGACAAGGGCACAAGAGGCCCAGTCTAGGGTCTACAATAGGTCAGCCAGACTCAGGACCTTTAACCCAGGCGACAGAGTGCTAGTTCTGGTGCCCACCGTTGAGAGCAAGTTCTTGGCAAAATGGCAAGGACCATATGAGGTTATGGAGAAAGTGGGGGAGGTAAACTACAAGGTATCTCAGCCGGGGAGAAGGAAACCCGAACAGATATACCACGTGAACCTCCTAAAGCCATGGAGGGAAAGAGAGTCCCTGATGGCCGTGGGAGTAGAAAAAGCGTCTGTCCCCAAGAAGGTGACACCGGAGGCAGGTGTACCCGATGCCAAGGTGCCTGAAGTACGGATCTCGGAGTCCCTCTCCAGGGCCCAGATTCAGGAAGCGAAGGAGTTTGTGCTCCGAAACGTGGATGTGTTCTCTAAGTTACCGGGACATACTTCTGTCATCAAGCATGACATCATAACCGAACCCCACATCCGGGTACACCAAAAACCCTACCGGGTCCCTGAAGCGCGCCGGCTTGCCATATCCGAAGAAGTCAGGCAGATGTTAGACCTGGGGGTTATCGAGGAGTCTAAAAATGACTGGTCGAGTCCTATTGTGTTGATTCCCAAACCTGATGGTTCCCTACGGTTCTGCAATGACTTTAGGAAGTTGAACGAGGTGTCCAAATTTGATTCTTATCCCATGCCCAGGGTGGACGAGTTGATAGAACGACTTGGACAGGCTAGGTTCTTCTCCACCCTTGACCTGACGAAAGGGTATTGGCAGGTACCCCTTACTGACAGGGCCAAAGAGAAGACCGCTGTTGTTACTCCTGATGGGCTATTTCAGTACGTGGTACTTCCCTTTGGGCTACATGGGGCTCCCGCCACGTTCTACCTGGATGACATCATAGTTTATAGTAATGATTGGGAGAGTCACCTGGCCAAAGTGCAAGCAGTGGTAGACTCCCTGAGGGCAGCTGGGTTGACAGCGAACCCCCAAAAATGTGCGCTGGGTCTGGAAGAGGCCCGTTACCTGGGGTACCGTATTGGGCGAGGTGTCATCAAACCCCAAGTAAATAAAGTGGAGGCGATCCAGCAGTGGCCACGACCTATGAGCAAGAAGAAAGTGAGGGCTTTCCTAGGCATAGTGGGCTATTATCGGCGATTTATCCCCGATTTTGCTACCATAGCGGCACCCCTGACTGACCTGACCAAGGGTAGCAGGGCGGTGATGGTAAAGTGGGGTGAAGAGGCTGAGGGGGTGTTTCAGCGACTTAAGACGGTTTTGTGCGAGGGACCGGTACTGATCACCCCTAACTTCACCAAGACCTTTATTGTGCAGACTGACGCTTCTGACGTGGGCTTAGGGGCTGTCTTGTCCCAAGTAGTGGAGGGTGAGGAACATCCCGTGACATTCCTGAGCCGCAAGCTCACACCCCCTGAGAAGAACTATAGCATAGTTGAGAGGGAGTGCTTGGCAATAAAATGGGCTCTGGAATCCCTGAGGTATTACTTAGTAGGGCGACAGTTTACACTAGTGACCGATCACTCTCCCCTCACCTGGATGAGTCAGGCCAAAGAGAGGAACGCCAGGGTCACAAGGTGGTTCCTAATGTTGCAGAATTTCAAATTCACGGTAGAACATCGAGCAGGAAAGCTGCATGGGAATGCTGATGCCCTGTCTCGTACCCACTGTCTGATGGCCAAAAGTGTTCGCCCCCACAGGGTCAAACAGAGGGGGAGGGTATGTGAGACACTGAAGGGGTTAACTGTGGATGGGCGGTATGTTTCCCCTAGGTTTTGCTATTATGCAAGGCCTTAGTGCTGAGGTTGGGTGTCCAGCACCTTGGACACAGGTGGTGGGAACAGCCCAATCAGCCTTTTTAAAACCGCTCAGCAGAGCTCAGAGTGTTGTTCTCTCTGGAAGGAGGCTGGAGAGCACACAGCCCTGACCTCTGTGCCTGGAGCAGCCAAGTGATTTTTGTTAGTGGTGAGTTAGAGAATCACTGTATAGTTAGCACCCTGACGGGTAGGATATTATTTTGTTTTGATGCCTGAATGTGAAGGCTGTTTTATTTTGTACCTGCTGAAATAAACACAGGCGAGACCTGTTTTGGACTGTACTTTGGTGTCACTGTCGTGAACTGCATCCCAGCACCCCGCTACCACGGTCTCTACTGGGCCAAATCCCCACAGTCCATATATGATACTGTATGTATGTGTGTATATATTTCATGTGTGTATATGCTGTATGGCTGTATATGGTACTGTATGTATGTGTGTATACTGTATGTGTGTCTATATTCTTTATGACTGTATATGATACTGTAGGTATGTGTGTATATGCTGTATGTCTGTATATGGTGATGTGTATATGGTCTATATCTATGTATATGCTGCAAGGGTGTATATGATAATGTATGTGTGTTTATGCTTTAAGTTTGTATATGCTCTATGTATGTAGAATATACTGTAAGTATATAAATGTATGTGATTGTAATTCACATGTGTGAGTATTCAGATATGTTTATTTTTAAAGGGAAAGGGGGGCCCACTTAGAAATCTGCTATGGGGCCCTGCGTCTCCGAGTTACAGTTTGGTTACAGTACACAATTCTGGCAAACGACCCTATCTTCTATAGATTGTTGAATTCCTCCCCCAAGTGTCAAGTGGCAGCTGTAAAGCCAGTGAATATTAGTCTCTAAGGGTGGCCATTAGATATTTTTTCCCTTGAGGGACACAAAAAGAACTGAACCGCACTAGATCCCAAAGTGGATTACGTTACAAATCTAGAGAAAACCAATCAAAATCTGTCGGAAACCCAACGCAGATTCCGAGTTCTGCCAACACAGAAGTTGCCATGAGTTTTTCTGTGTTGAATGCACCCTTAAGTGTAGAAGGAAGCAAGGAGTGCCAAAAATATTTCCCAAATTGGCTGCCCAGATCAACGATGGTTGGCTCAAGCAGCACTATGATCCCGTCAGTCCCGGGATCGGAAGAGGTCTCACAAGTATGGAATTATCTCTAATAACCATTTATCTGAAAAAGTAAAGTTGGAAAAGCTGTTAGGAAACATTGGACAACATTTGGCATTCGACATTTCATAAACATCTTCTGTAGGACACACAGGGGCACATTTACTAAGAGTCCGGGGACCGCCTTTCCATTGGGTTTCCCGACTATTTCCGCATTTAACAGGAGGTTTTGGCGCACACAATCGGATTTTGGCGGATTCGGGCTTACTTTCATGCATCACAAATAGGGGGCGGGCTGTCAGATAACCCGACTGATTCGGACAAAGCGCAGGATTTTAAATTCAGATTGTGTCGCAAGACAATGCACTTACATGCACCGGGAAGAAGAAGGTGAACTCTGGCAGACCTCAGCGGGGAAGCGACACATGCAGGATATCGGGCGCACAATGTTGGTGAATCGCGCCGGACTTCATCCTCGTCGGACAGTCCGGATCGGGGATGGCGACAGGAAAGGGTAAGTAAATGTGCCCCAATGTCTCTCCTCTTCCTTTACTTAAATCTTCCATAACAGCACAGAACTCAGTCCGTCTCTCAAATCCCGTCCACGGTCAATGCTAATTTTCATTTTCCATATTTATCTCATGATGATTATAATGTTCTAACCTGGGGTTTAATTCTGTATCGTAGACCTTGTTTTCTCCTTGTTCTACCTCGCATTAACATTTCTACATGAGCGCAGCTCTGGCTGCACGTTACCAAACAAGATCTCAGCTAATAATTTACAAGACGGGTCTGCGAATCAGCTCTCGCCAAGTCGTGTGTGGACTTCATGATGAGGCAGGGAAGGGGCTCGGGGCTGTTTGATGCCTCTGTATACATGAATTCTGAATATGTTGGAATGAAAAGCGAGGGAGAAAGAAGTAATCCGGCACAAGCTACAAGTTCTGTCACAGACACAAAATGAGCTGGAAATGTGCATATTTGCTGTCAGGTTCTGATACAATTCTGTGTATTGGATATTGTCCCGCTCCTATGAATACCTGCCTGCCAACTACTTCCATCGCAGGTACTTGCCAGAAGAAGAGAAAGTCAGTCTTAAAGGGGATCCAGCACCTAGAACAGAATACTGGATGACAAACCTCATGTGATTCCATGTGGTGTATTTTTTATCTATCCCCCATTCAATAAACATGAACCCCTGAAAGTTTGTTAATATTTGTGATCGAACGTATATTATCCAAGAGGGTGGTCTATTTTATTTTCCATGTGTGTTTATCTCTGTAAGCTGCATTAAATTAAAAGTTACCAACCCCTTGGATAGTGTGAGCTACCGTAATTTAAATTTTACATTTTCTGGAGCTATATCTTTTGAAGGGAGGCAGAGACTAGAGGTGACCATCTCTGATCATCCGCCACTTTGGTTTGGAAGCTCGGTGTTGGACTCACCCACCAGAGTTAGAGATGGTCCTCTGAAGGCCTCAGGCTCTAACATACTACTGAAACCCAGAGAATTCCTCCTAATTTGGAGCCCAAAAGGGTGTATTTCCCAAGGGATGATAAAGGGTGGGCCTCCTGAATAGGAACCAAGAAACCACAGCCCAAAGTAAGGAAGTGATATAATAAAGAGCAAACCTGGTCTCAACATGGTCCCCTTCATAGTGTAAATGTATGCTAACAAGTTTTTCTTTTATTCTTCCTCCACTATGAACCCATGGTACATACACTATGGACTGCATATGGCTCATATTATTCTACTTTTATGCTAAATCAGGGTTCACAGGCTTTGAGAAGTACAAACTCTTTCCTAAAATGTGGATTGCCAAAATCACTGCTCAGGAAAGTGGGACAAAAGGACTTGGATAGGGGGTGATAGTGTGGACTTGGAAAGGGAGTGATGGAATTGACCTAAAATGATGAAGACAAGGAAATGGGGTGATAGTGTAGATCTGGAAAGGGGTGATGGTGTCAACATGGAAAGTGGGTGATGGTGAAGACCTGGAAAGGGCTGATTGTATATGCATGTAAAGGGGGTGATCATGTAGACCTGGAAAGGGGGGTGATTCTGAAAACATGGAAAGGGAGTGATGGTGTAGAGAAGGAATGGAAGTGATGTTGTAGACCTGCAAAGAGGGTGATGGTGTAGACCTGCTAAGGGGGAATGGTGTAGACATGGAAAGGGGTGATTGTGTAAACTTGGAAAGGGGTGATGATGTAGACGTGAAAAGGGGGTGATGATGTAGTAGTTCTGAAGAGTAGGAAGTACTACCATATGTGTATCAGAGACACCTAGATGAATGGATAGGTCAAGTGAAATAGACTTCAAAGTGATCAAGGGAAATAATGAAAGACATTTTGCTGGAGTAGTGGCTGATGTAGCAGAACCAGTGTGGCAAGGTTGGTTTGGCAAGGTTGAATAAAGTTGTGCAGATGGAGATGAAACAGAGTCATTGCAGCAGAACTGGTTTCCGCCGAGCTGATGTAGTTGAGCTGATGCATCAGATTTTGGATGCCGAGTACCTCGGTGTAGCAGAGTATACGGGGTTTAGCTTGGAATAACAGAAGTGATGTTGTAGGGATGTCAGAGAAGAGGAGTATTTACCTGCTTCTTCCAGCAGCATCTTCACCCTTGCACCCTGATGTGCGAGACAATGAGAACAGACCATCAGACATGACAGTATACAAGGGGATGTTCAGGGACCCAACAATAAGACCAGAGGCTTTCCTGGCTCTATCTAATTAAAGATTTGAACAGGGTTTTGTAAAATTTGTAAAATTCCTTGGGAGTTATGGTTTGTATCAAAAAACGTAGCCAAGGTGATTTTTGGGTGCTCTTTGTTCCTGGTGTGCCCAGAAGTGATGTCATTGTGTACAATGCGCCCATTATGCTTGAACCAATCACTGGCCACAGTGATCACATGGCATTTATTAAGACCTGACCACTTAGACCAGTGATTGGCTCAGCCGTCATGTGCGCAATGTATGCGACATCAACAATTCTGGAGCCCATGAGAACCATCACTGGAATGGGGTTTTTTGGGGAGCTGAGTATAGGTTTTATTACCAAAGGTGGGTTCTGTAAATGTAGGATTGCCCCTTTAAATCAAGAAAATCTGTTGAATGGTTGATCAGTGGCCATAGGGATGTGTTTTACTAACTTCTAGCTTTACTGTAAGACTAGTATAAAAATACAGTAATCCTGAGCCACAAGCTCTGCTGGAAATTAGGTCATTTAAAGAGAAAACTATGGTTGCATTGAATAAAGCATATGGGACATAAATCATGTCTTAGCAGCTGAGAACCAAGCCAGAGACATCAGGGAATTCACACCATAAATTAAAGGGAATTTTATTTCTAATTGGGATATAAATCACTACAAAGCGATGTGATGGAAGGCAGGAGGGCACTTGTTATACCCACAGTGTACGCTATATGCAGCATCTACAAATCCTCATTACCACTCGCTGAGCCCTGACTATAATACCAAGTGTATGAAGACTGGACTACAGACAGAAACTAGGGGCCACATTATGGTGTGTAGCTTAAAGCTGATGGGCAAAGTCTGTGCCAAGCCCCCGACTAGAATGTATGGATTATAGGACTTGTGTTCTAATAAGGGAACGTGACACCTTTTGGGCCCACCTAACCCTCTTGGGCCAGGTTGCGGTCCTGGGTTCTATGTTATTCCCCCCAGGACAAAATGGACTAGAGTTTATATCCCGCTCCTGTACTGAGCCGAAACCATTGTTGTCAAGTATATGTACATTAAATAAGCAACTTTTATGAAGAAGCGCTACAGAGTCGCAGTCCGCTTGCCCATACTTCTCTGCCATTCCACGAGCAAATTGGCCTTTTGTACACTGGAGCAGCTCTTTCTCCGACAAGCCAGCAGCTCTTCATCACACTATGGGGCTCATTTACTAAGGGTCGCGCTGCTCACTTTTGTCAGACTGTATGCATTTTTTGGGGATTACACGGCTTCCACAGGTATTTAGCAAGTGTCTGCACTGGGATTTTGACGCACGCGACCAATTTTTGGTGCGGCTGTGGGGGGGGCGGTGCCGTCGGACAATCTGACAGATTCAGACTGAGCGCCAGATTTAACATTCAAATTGTGTCACAAGGCAATGCACTTACATGCACCAGGAAGAAGATGGTGAACTCTGTCGGATCTGAGCGGGGAAGCGACACATGCAGGATATCGGGCGCACGATCTTCGTGAATCACGGCAGAGCGCATTATACAGGGACAATGCACTTTCTATGAACTCCTTGGACGGGTAAGTAAATGTGCCCCATTGTGTTACAGGCGGTCAACATCCCCTCAAGAATTATACAATAATCTCAGTACATTATGCGATTTTGGATAAATTCACATTTTGAATATTTTCCGCATGTTAATAAAGCAGTTGGTGCACCCAGGGTGTAACCTCAGCACCCGGAGCACTGCTATCCCTGTCTGGCCCACTACCCTCCCCATCAGATAAGCAAGAGATATGCCTTGTGAGGAGTTGGGTAACACTGGAAGTGATTTAGGGGGGAAGAGCAGTGCTCCGAGTGCTGAGAACATGCTGTTGGTGCACCAACTGCCTCATTAGCATATGGATTCAACTGGGATTATCTTGGAAATGGTACAATGGACAGAAATAATAAAGGCATTTTGGAAATGATAGGGCAAATATTTACAACCTACTGGAAATGGATTATAGATATAATGGTTATAGATTATAATATCTCCTCCTCACCATTCAGCACTTCATGTCAAGTGACCAGGGTGATGTCCTCTAAGATCCATTACCCACTAACATTTGCAAAATCTACACCCTGTATGTATCTGATCACATGAAATCACAGCATGTCTCCATGGACTTCTAGTCCTTCCCATCCTCCATGGAGGATGCTGTGATTTCATGTGGTCAGATACATACATGGGTAGATCTTACAAATGTTAGTAAGGGCACTTAAATGACATCACCCTGGTCACATGACATGAAATGCCGAATGATAAGAAGGAGGTATGGGGCATGGGGAGGAGCTGCTGGACTCTGCCGAGCAGGACAGGCCCCCTCCCACACCTGTCCGTATGCCAGGTAAGATAACAAAGTTGATTTTATGGGGATGTGAGGGAAACTATTTTTAGCTAAAAGAGGGGTAGCATTTGGTTCATAGGGCTCTATGGGAACCTGTCACTAGCTGTATTTGTGAAGAATGTACTGACAGGTACAAAACTGGCGCAGACACTGTATAAATATATGTGTGAGAAGTTTCCACGTTCTTTTCAGTACAAAGTCAGACAGAAAACTGGCGCAATGTTTAATAAATGTGGGTCAATGTCTCCAGGCATTATGACTCATTTTCCTATTTTACCGAAGGGGTTATGGAGCTATTATGAGATAAGTATAAAATAGTGTATTTTTACATCCCTTTTATATCCCTTTCAGGCTGTATGTAGGTGAAGTGCATATCCCATTGTCAGCACCAACTATAGCTTCCTCCCTCCCTCCTGTGGATCCATTGTATAGTACCAGCCTTCTACTATAAGCCTTGCTGAGGTGAGATAATCTTTTAGCAGTACATGCAGTAACCCTGTGCCTGACCTGGTTGGGATTACACTGCGGGGTATAGTTTGAGTAAAAGTTAGATCTACTGTTACAAATATGAAGACCATCTGTACCAGGTGTGCACAATATACACTTACAACAATTATATATTGCTCCATTGTATCTGAAAAAACGAAGACACACAAGCATGGCCGGTGCAAGCACTGGGCATACCGGTGCAAGTGCCAGGGCCCAGAGCTGCTGGGGGCCCACATAATGCTGTACATAAGGAATCTATGAGGGTGAGGGGGGTTGTATCTAATGAATCTATAGGGTGTGAGTGGGAGGTCTTTATATAAAATAACCATGAGGGGCTGTTTGCGATGATAAACTAGTAAATATTTTAGGAGACAGGAGACTTTTTAGTTACTGAGAGCTCACTGCAAAGGGGCCCACTGAGGCTCTTCCGCCCAGGGGCCTCCTGATACCTGGAGCCGACCCTGCACAGAGAAACTTGTTAGCATCAATATAAAAATAGCATTTTCTCCAAAATGGCTGATGGATAAGAGACAGGGAACATATATCTGGAAAGCTTATTCAGGGTCCTAAACAATACTGGTTATACCGGAGAGATGATTCAGGAGCTGGTTGTCTCTTAAACCCGTTCTCTACATTACCCTGTCTGACTGGTAAATTTTGTGCTTTTTTGCATTCCTCCCACAAACAGTCCTGTACAAGATATTATACTTAAAAAAAGTTATAGAGGAAGAGAACATTTTTGTTTTGAAAATACTTTTTCCATTTTTTTAAGGAATTAAAGGGATTGTGTCATGTATTACTATTATCCTCTATTCATAGTATTGGAGATCTGAGATTGGTGACAGTCCCACCACTGATCACAAGAATGGGACCCGAAGCCAGAATCCGGAGAATCCCACTAATGGTTGGTACAGCAGGTCAAGCCTGTGTCCTGCTGCTTCTGTCATTACTGTGGAAACGGTTGAAGTAGAAACGGCTGAGTATAGCGCTCAGATATCTCCAGCCTCTCATGGACAGTGAATTTGAATGCCAGAGATAGAGGCAGACCCCGAGTTACATACAAGATAATAATAATTCCTTTATTTATACAGATTACGCAGCGCTGCAGAGAGTTTGCCAAATCAGTCCCTGTCCCCAATGGGGCTTACAATCTAATCAACCTACCAGTATGTTTTGGAATGTGGGAGGAAACCGGAGGACCTGGAGGAAACCCACGCAAACCCGGAGAGAAAATACAAACTCTTTGCAGATGTAGATAGGTTCTTTAGGTTTGTTTTTAAGTTGAATTTGCATGTAAGCCAGAACAGGTATACAGGCGGCCCCCTACTTAAGAACACTCGACTTACATACAACCCCCAGTTACAAACAGACCTCTGGATATTGGTAATTTATTGTGCTTTAGTCCTAGGCTACAATAACCAGCTATAACAGTTATCACAGGTGTCTGTAATGAAGCTTTATTGTTAATCCTGATTCTTATGACAACCCAACATTTTTAAAATCCAATTGTCACAGAGACCAAAAAAAGTTCTGGCTGGGATTACAATGATAAAATATACAGTTCCGACTTGCATACAAATTCAACTTAAGAACAAACCTACAGACCCTATCTTGTATGTAACCCGGGGACTGCCTGTATTTTATAATTGTAGATCCAGACAAAAACATTTTTTTGTCCCTGTGACAATTGAATTTTCAAAATTTTGTGCTGTAATGGGAACAAGGATCATCAATAAAGCTTCATTACAGACACCTTACAGATGATCATTGCAGCCTAGGACTAAATTAACATCCAGAGAGCTTCACCAGAGGTCACAGTGGGCAGAAGGGTCCGTCTGTAACTAGGGTTCATCTGTAAGTCGGGTGTCCTTAAAGGGAATCTGTCACCAGGAGACCCATTTTTAGCACTCCCCCAGTCCCCACAGAGCATAGTACATACTCTGCCAAAGTGTTTTTGTATAAAAAATAGGTTTTACAGAAAAAAAGATATGTTATATTGTACCTTTCATTAGCATCTGCTGTGTGATTAGGCAGTTGCCAATTGGGAGGGGCAGGAAAGGAGCAGTCCCCCCCACCCCTGGGAAACGGCTCCTCCATGTGTCCTTTTCAAATATATGCAAACACCCATCACTTTCTTAGCAACGCCCCCTGCTCCTCCACAGCCAATCCCGAGTGAGGGGAGTTATTCATATATTTGAAAAGGACACATGGAGGAGCAGCTTCCCAAGGGTGGGGGGAACTGCTCCTTTCCAGCCCCTCCCAATTGGCAACTGCCTAGTCACACAGCAGATGCTAATGAAAGGTACAATATAACATATCTTTTTTTCTGTAAAACCTACTTTTTTTTATACAAAAACACTTGTACTATGCTCTGTTGGGACTGGGGGAGTGCTAAAAAAGGGGTCTCCTGGTGACAGGTTCCCTTTAAGTTGGGGACCACCTGTACCTGTAAGCTGTGCTCAAAAAATTCACACCCTTCCATTCTATTGAACTGAATAGCAGGTTACATGGTCAAACTGCTATTGGACCCCCACTTTTGTGAACTGCATCAGCTGCTTGTGATTGGTGAGGGTCTCAGCAGTCAGACCACCACTGATCAGATTTTTAACCCTATCCTGTGGGGGATAACAATAATGCTTACTGCATCCCTTTTAAAACACTACATAAGGCTACATTCACACTGCCGTATGGGGGACGTATATACGGCGTGTATAAGTCCCTCATAGACGTCAATGGGCGCACGGGGCTGCAAGGGAGCGGTACGGTGCCGCACGTGTTCCGTAGCCAGGAGAAAGAAAGGACATGTTCCATCTTTCCCCGGAATACGGCGCCGTGGCCCATGTTTCTCTATGGAGAGCGACGCTCACCCCCTCCTCCTTTCCCTGGTGCCGACATGTGCCCGCCGGACTACGGTGTGTATATAGCCTAAATACGGTAAAATGAATGATACAGAAAAAAACTAAATAAAAACAAGGCATTCATTTTTTATTCCATGCAGCCAGGAATTCTTTTTCTAGCTTTCGAGTCCCTTGCAGAAAATTTTAAATGGCACCATTAGGAAATAAAATTTGTCCAGTAAAAAAATGCAGTTCTGCAAATGGAAAAAACTTATAATTATGGCATTGGGAAGGCAGAAAAATTAAAAAACAGAATCACAAAAGTGTAAAGGAGCCGAGGCTGTAAATCCTTCTAGAAGAAGAAGAAACAAAAGTTTTGGAGGGAAATTTCCATTTTGGTTCCTGTTTTAGTTTATTCATCCATTAGGGCGGGTACAAGAGTTGTATTGGTTCATTGCGTTTCGACATCTGATCTGTGAGCAGTTCCAAGACATAAATTTGGATTCTCTACTAATGATGCGGCGGTGTGACAGATATTGCGTGTTTGATGCTGAGATGAATGACACCCAAGTTATGAAAGAAATAGATGACAAGCAAAATACATAAGAGAAGAAGGAAGCACAAGACGCGCTCAGTGCCCGCTGCCACCCCCCCCCCCCCCCCCCCCCACAAATGATAAGATTCAATCATACTGATGTAACAACACGATGAAAGTTATAATTACGACATGTAATATGTAAATCAGCCGTAGTCTCATTTGCATACATTACAACCTCCACACTCGGGAGGTCAACTTGGGTTTCAGGACCAGCAGTTGTTTCCCGTTTGAAGGATGTTCATTCATGGGAATCATGCTGTTTCATTTTAGCAGCCATACTATAGTTACAAAACACTAAAAACTACTTTGAATTCCCATGTGACTAGATGCACTAATGGCCATCGTCTGATCAGAGGCCTGCTGAGAACTGGAGGATCCTCTGGTGGACCCAGGATCTAACCCACCCGGGATCCCAGAAAAAACAGCCAAGGATAACCTAACTTGGAGTCTTGGAGGGTCTATGTCTTGGGGGTTGATGAAAGGTGGACCCCCACAATAACGGACCCATAAGAGTACCAAAGAATCCTCCGGTGGGCACAGTCTCTAACCCAATACTAGATTCCAAAAAATACAGCAAAGGACAACCTAGTTTGGAGGCTTTTAGGGTCTATTTCCTGGGCGATGATGGTGTGTGGACAGAATAAGTGCATTTGTGAACCCACAAATGCCATTGTGAACGCTCAGCCCTACGCTGCCCTCACCATCCTCATGATCATGTGCCAGATGCAACCAATCACTGGATGGTAATACTATATAGTATAGTTTTTAATAAATAGGTGAAAAATTCTGATCATTGGGATGCAACTGTTCTTGACTGATCATGAGAGGTCTTGTCTCATGGCCACTTCTGCTCCATTTCAAACCTATAGGTCTGCTAATAGTGTTCTGACCCATAGAGATTAGAGTGCATGACCCTAATCTAACAGGGGAATCTGGACTCCAGTTCTTACCATCATAAGACTCTCTGTGGTCAGACCTGGGGTGTACCAGCCATGAGGTGAGTTGAGTCTCTTGCCTCAGGCAGCACGACCAGCAGCAAGAGGGGCGGCAGCATCAATGGCCCAGTGTGCATGACCCTAATCTAACAGGGGAATCTGGACTCCAGTTCTCATCATCATAAGACTCTCTGTGGTTAGACCAGGGTGTACCAGCATTGAGGCGAGTTGAGTCTCTTGCATCAGGCAGCACGACCAGCAGCAAGATGGGCGGCAGCATCAATGGCGCAGTGTTCTGACCCACAGAGATTATTGTGCATGACACTAATCTAACCGGGGAATCTGGACTCCAGTTCTCACCATCAAAGGACTCTCTGTGGTCAGACCAGGGGTGCACCAGCTATGAGGCGTGTGGAGTCTCTTGCCTCAGGCAGCACCATCTGCAGCAAGATTGGCGGCAGCATCAGTGGTGCAGTTATCTGCTATAAAGCAGGACCTGACAATTAAAAATAATGTTTCTTCAAGTCCATGTCAGCATGGGTGTGAGACACTGCATGGAGAACCACTTACCAAAAAAAATAACCTTATATATTAAGTGGATGGGCAAAGGGGAGCACCATTGTATAGCTCCCCTCAGGTGGCAGAAAGTTTAGGTTCACCTCTAGGTCGGAAAACAATTACAGGTAACAAACATTTTTCATTCTCTAAAAATTACAAGACAGAAGTAAAAAGTCAGCAAATACATTAGAATTTTAATAGAAAATTAAACTTTGACGCGCCTCTTGTCTTACCCAATGGAGAGAAATTGATTTGTCCCTTTGGAGGTAAAAACCGACGTCTTGTGAATGTGAAGAAAGTGAAATGTTAGCTGCTTCTAGCAGGGGGACAATACTCACCCTGACTCGCTGACTAATAGTCACATCGATGTACAATAGTCAGACAGATGTCCTCTGCGTCACATACACTGAAAGGACAATGGAGATTAATTATTCACAAATAAAACTGAGCGCTAAATAAAAGGCGGCAGAATATTAATTGTCCGTAATGTGCGGAATTCATGAATTATGTACAACTTGCGTTGTGGGATAAAGCCATAAAAGTCTATGTTAAATAGAAGTGACAGATGGCAACAATGCAGAATAGGAGGATAACAGGGGGGAGGTCAGGGGGTCAGCAATGTACATACTGTACATACTACAGGTTCTACATAGACATTCCGTCATATCTGTCCTGTATTGTATCATGTATGTACAATGGCAGTGCTTTAAGCTTATTATGTTCTTTTTATATCAGTTATGTCCGGTTAACCTATAGCCTACGGACATAAGAAACAATAGTATTATATACGGCAACCACTACAGACACTATTATCCTGTTTATTGCCAAGCATGGGAAGCCTAATTTGCATATTCTCCCTGAGTATCCCTTAGTATGAATCAATATCATAAAGAGAATTGTGGAGCAGTTCATTCAGCACAGTTCTCTCTATCATTCCCCACAGCCATTCATGCAACTGACTGAACATAGCAGTACAGAGCGGGGGAAAGTATAGTAAGCAGTAAGCCATCTGTGTGGAGGGAGAGCAGTCTGTAAGGGGGGGGGGGGGGGGTATTAGGAATGATATGAGAGAAGGGACATAAAAAGCTGTTGAGGGGTATTGGGGAGCGGGAAATGAGAGGTATGGGGAACCATTGGAGCAGTTTCTAGAAGAGGAGAGACATGGCAAGACACCTATATCAGGGTGTTATAGACTGGCACATGTGGGGATTATGAGGGGCTATCTATGACAGATGTAAAATAGGTAACATAATCGATGGGGAGTGTCTTTTGTAGTTTCAATTTCCCTGTTACAAGGACAGTACTTCAGCTTAGAATTATGGGTAACTCATTGGATATACAATGTGCAGCACGGACCCTTTATTTCATAGATTTAGACTTCTATTTCTCCAGTATAGCCAGGTACTTACTTTTATATTAGCCCAATAAACAATTTTTCTACACCAAATGCCTTTGTCAGCATTCTGAATCATTTCAGCAGTTTATAATAATTTATTTCACATTACTTGCTGGCCCCCTGTCAGCAAAGTGTGGTTAGCCCCAGGAAGAGGGAAGTTGCAGCTTGTGAGTGCCTGTGTCTCCTCATTTATCCTACCGCTCCTACACCCCATCCCCCTCCATCCACTCCCTGCACAATGCACATGATGGGAAGCAAGAAGGGATAGAGTTCTGGATGAGTGTGGAGGAGAGGAGACTGGCACAGGCACACACAGGCTGCAGCAGTCCCCTCCCCGGGGACTCACCACATGCTTCTGGCAGGAAGCTAGGTAATGTCTTATCCAAAGTACTGAAATGATTCAGAATGCTGACAAAGGCATTTATAAAATCAGCATAGCATAGCATATTGGAACCTGTCACCAGCTAAGAATGATAATCCTAAAGTTGTATAGCAACTGAAATAAAATTTGTATTGTGGTCAGTGATGCCTCACCTGTTTTCGTGCTGCTCACAAAATAGTCTAAAAACTGTCAAAAACCTGTGGGCAATTTAGACAATTTTTTGGCCAAAAATGACTGTTACAGTGAATCTGCCCCATTGTATCCGATTTTTCCTGGCATGTTCCTTTAACCAGCAAATCTCTCCTAACCTTGTTTATATCCGAGCATGTAAACTCACGTCCCCTAAATTGGTAAAGAGTGAACATCCTCGATCAAATGGCAAAAACAAGGAAAGCATTAACAATTCATCAAGTTTTGCAATAAGGCAGAGCACTGGCAGCCAGACAGAAAGCTATTACAATGCAAATGTAGCAGATTTTTCCGTGGCTTCCCTAATTTACTCAGCGTACAGTACAGGTGATTTGGGGAGTTTTAAATGAGGGTTTTGTAAATTTATGAGGTCAAAATGAATTTGGGATGAAAATGAACGATGTTGGAATTGTGTTTAACAACCAGAGAATAAAGAGATTCATGTATTTTTCAGCAAAAGATGTGGGATTCAGATAAATCAGATTTGCCCGAGCACAGAAAGTTCCTCCTTATGATTGGATTTTATTTCTGCAGATTGTAGACATGTGTTTATTTTAAAGGCAATAAATGAGCATTAGTAAAAGAGTCACAAAACGGCAAAAAAAACCTTTTTTTGGCTCAAAAGTTATGTCCAATTAAAGAGAAATAACTCTGCACAATGCTATGGATTACAATTAAACTATCGTTTTGTGTATGCAGCTCCTATGCAGTCCTATGAGTATACGTGGTTGCAGACTACAAGTTAAATTTGTTGTCAGATCCTGCAGTCATATCTTATTTAACTTGCATTAAAGGAAATCTACCACCAGGACGAAGGATTGTAAACCAAGCGCGCTGACATACTGGTGTGTGCCCGCTCTGGTAGGATCTGCTCTTCTTTTAGCTTGTTATTCTCTGGTTTTTATGAAAAAAAGATTTTAAAATTATGCAAATAAGCCTGAGAGGCTCTGGGTCCACAGGTTTTAATAGAGCCTGAAGCCCCTCAGGCTCATTTGCATAATTTTAAAGCGTTTTATTCTAAAGAACAAGGGCATTAGAAACTTAAAAATAAAGTGGATCCTGCCAGTGGGGGCACACAGCAGTATGTCAGTGTGCTTGGTTTACAATCTTTTATCCTGGTGGTAGATTCTCTTTAAGCTTTTTAATTTTTTTTCGAAAAGTGTCTGATTACTGGTTCTTTTTTGTTGATGGGAATATTGGGTCGTGGTCTAATCGAGTGGCGCACTCAGACACATAAGGAAAATGGCGAGGTTTTATTGAATAAAACATCTTAACATCACAATGGGTTTCGGGGAAGAGTACCCCTTTTTCAAGTGTAAAAAGACTGATGCCAAGAGTGTAAATTATGTGAACCTTTGTTGTTGATGGGACAGACTATTATCATGTTCACTAGTGGTCTCAGTGGTCAGAGAAGAAGAGGAGTGAAGAGAGGTGAGTATTTATTTGGAGTCTCCATGTCTGCTATGGGATCTCTATTATTATTATATGCTCTGGGGTCTCTATTATTAGTATTCTGCCCTGGGGTCTCCATTATTCTTAGTGGTCTGCTCTTGGGGTCTCTGTTATAAGTATTCTGCTCTGGGGTCTCTATTACTATTATCTGCTCTGAGGATCTCCATTATTACCGTATATACTTGTGTATAAGCCGAGTTTTTCAGCACAAAAAATGTGCTGAAAAACCTCACTTCGGCTTATACACGAGTCAAGAAAAAAATAAATAATGTAATACTCACCCTCCGGTGTCCCGATCTTCAGCGCGGTACCAGGAGGCGGCGGCTCCTCTTCTTTCTTCTGTAGCAGGCAGATCGCGTCCATGACCCCATCAGCCGCGACAACACGGTATCATAGTGCGCTCCCGCCGACAGATCGCATGGACACGATCTGCCTGCTACAGAAGAAAGAAGAGGAGCCGCCGCCTCCTGGTACAAAATATACTGGCAAACTTTTATCATGTACCGATATTATTTGAGCGCTTCTTGCTCACCTCCTTTGGTTCCTCTCTGCCACCCATTGGTTTGAAGCCTGAGTCCATTTAGGGTATGTCGCCATGCCACTCTCTAGCCTGCTGCCGCTGCCTCTGCATGCCGTCCCCTATAGTGTCAGGGTCAATTATTGCATGTTTTAGATGCTATCTAGCTTCATTCTGTCACTCTGTCATGGCCATGCTGTTGCCCATAATTTTGGCATAATGGTGCGTTTAAGCAGCCTCAGAGGCATCCATGCATGCTGCCCCTGCTGTTTCCTGTCCATTTCCGTGGTGTTTCCATCCTTTTCTGAGGTTCCCAGGTGTTTGGCCAAGCTTCCCTGTGCAGAGCCTTGGTCCCCTTGAAAAATGCTCGAGTCTCCCATTGACTTCAATGGGGTTCGTTATTCGAGACGAGCACTCGAGCATCGGGAAAAGTTCGTCTCGAATAACGAGTACCCGAGCATTTTAGTGTTCGCTCATCTCTATGCGCCAAAAAACCGGGGCAATTTAGGGCAAAACGTTAAAAAGTCGGGAAACCCAGCGAAAATGCGTCTGACGAACCCTTAGTAAATGTGCCCCATAGTTGGAAATGTGAGTTGCAGATAACAATCCAATTCCCCTGCCTTTATAGCTCACATAAATACATATTGAAATATGAGATTCTAATCTTTAATATGATACCCGAAGCGTGGTTCTAGGTACTATAGAAACCAATATAGGCATATCAGAAGCAATCCAGCCTCTCAACGTGACTCATCTCAGCTAAAATATGACTCTTTTCAACTTTTTTGCATGATTTTGGAGGAGATTTTTTTTAGATAAACGGTTGAGATTTCGCATAGAAGAGGGAATTCTATATAGGACATTTCATCTCCTATCTGTGGTGGCTGGTTGTTTAGCAGGGTAAAAGTTAGTGATAGTGTCCCTTTAAGCAGTGTATCTTGAAACACTATGGGGGTCATTTACTAAGGGCCCGATTCGCGTTTTCCCGACGTGTTACCCGAATATTTCCAATTTGCGCCGATTGTACCTGAATTGCCCCGGGATTTTGGCGCACGCGATCGGATTGTGGCGCATCGGCGCTGGCATGCACGCGACGGAAATCGGGGGGCGTGGCCGCACGAAAACCCGACGGATTCGGAAAACCCGCCGCATTTAAGAAAAAAAATGTGTAGCGAAAATTACACTTACCTTCACCAGCGCCACCTGGTGGACGGCGGAGGAACTGCCTTAATAAAACCCGCCCGGACCCGAATCCACCTCAGAGAACGCGCCGCTGGATCGCGAACGGACTGGGTAAGTAAATCTGCCCCAATGATCCACTAGTGGGTCTCAGCATCTACACTGTTCTCATTACTGCCTCAGTATTTAACAACAATCTCCCCCAGTAAGGTCACTTTATGTCACATCTTCTCATAGACAACTTCCAGAGCAGCTGTGGCTCCGCAGCCCATCCGTCTCCACTGCCCACGCTCCTATTTTTATCTATTTTTCCACATGATTAATCAGCGATATTACCTGTATAATCATATGTAAGTGTCACTGTAATTTCCGTTACACGTCCAATCCTACAGAGTGATTTCCGCTCTCGGTGATGTCAATCTTTCTGATCTCATGGTTTGCAAAGTCCCTCTAGAAGTAATTACTGCTCCTTCTATATCATCTATTTTTAATCTACAAGTCATTTGCATTTGACGCTTCCTGTCTGGAACCTGCTGACAATTCGGACTCACCCGTCTACAGTCCCTTATTAATGTATGTGTCTGGGAGTGCTGAGATGCTGCCACCTTGGTGTCATCCAAGAATGAACAGTGGAGATATAATGAGAAGAACCTTCACCGATTCCACGGAATGTTCACGGAATGTAAATATTTACACAATGAGATTCCAAACATTCCAAATCAGATAATTATATTGTGAAAATTCTGATAATTTTTGTCTTTCAATTTGAGCTACATCATCGGCACATTAGGCATCGCTGTCACAGGATCGAATATAAGGCTAAGCCTATGCAATGGCGAAAAGACATTTTCTGAATACAATTCATTTTTTTTTTAAAAAGGAAAAAATTGCTACTGTAGAAGCACAAGGCCAGAAAGGTTGATGTATTGTAATGCACCAGGGGAGCAATGGAAGTTATTTTGCGAGCTGCAAATGTTGGGATAATGATGAGGTAGCGCTCAGTTTTCCTGACTTACATTATATCATTATAATAACGTTACACTTACAAGGTAAAAAAAAAAAAATTCAGTGGGTAATGCAGCCAAACCAATTAGTGTGATTATATTATGCGATGATTATAATAAATACCAGACTTATTAAAATGATGGTTCTACTTTGCTGGAGCGATTAGAATGTATAATGGAAACGATTAACCCCCTTGAGAACAAATCCGGTTTAAGCTTTAAAAAAAACATCTGTCGCCTTGAGGAATGGCTGTCGTTGCTTTATACATGTCCTGCATGAGGGATATAGTGTGTGCACCCACCAAGTGCCACCTACGCAGTCTTCAATCGGTGGGCTTCCTATGCTTTATGCAGATAAGAGCTTATGAAGGCTTCTTCCGCTTGCTCATACCTTCCGCTTCCACTAAACTAAAGCGCTAATTAGTGATTGACAACACAATGTACAGTAGAAACTACACAATGTTTGATCAGGGAGGACTCCGCACATTATATGGAAATCAGATGATGACGGAGCCGTACGCTAGCTGTTTCCACTGAAGTAAAGCTCTAATGATGTGAGAGATTTACTTCATGTAATTCCACACTTTCTCTCGAAGCAATGGAGAAGTTTACCGATTTGTATAACAAACCACTGATCTACTGTTTTTCTCAGTGATAGCTAAGGGGGTGGTCTCTTCCTGGTGTGACATCAGATAACAGCCCATTAGATGTCCCTCCTTGGAGTTCCCCTCCTCAGCCACAAGATCAAAAAAGATAAAATAGCAACTGCCATGAATATGCTCTAGGGTTCTCCAAAATGCGTTGATTTGGAGGTCTGTGTTTAATTTTTATATGTACAACCACCACCAACTTTAAGGTTCTTCCAACCATCCAACCATCTAAACTTACATTTACATTTACATCTAAAAATACATGGGGCCTTGTGATTCTTCTTTGGCAGATGTTGATGGAGATATGAATTTGGAAGTTGACATCAGAAAGGTAATTTTCACATGATGATAAGTTCCAATAGCCTCTGGCATTTTGATTTTAAAAAAATGCCTTTGTCGTTCATCTGAATAATTCAACTGATTTTAATTGTTTCTTTAACATTACTTGGCTCCCTGCTAGTAGTTTGTGGTGAGTCCCGGGGGGAAGGTAGTTCAAACAGGACGAGTTCTCTATTCCTCAATGCCTTTTCCCCTCATACTCACTTATTGCCCTTCCCCAGCCTCTCCCCTGATCCCTTCTCTTAGCTTACATTAACTCCTCACTGCAGGCAATTGTCGTTTGACCAGCCCCACCATCCTCCCAGAGCTCATCACCCATTGGTGGCAGGGAGCCAAGTAATGTTAAAAAAAAATGTAAAACCTGTTGGAAAATTCAGATGCACAATAAAGTAATTTTTAATCAACATGCCAGAGGCTATTGAAATCTGTCATCAAGTAAAAATGACCTTCCTGATGACAGTTTCCTTTTCAATGTCAACTTATGAATTCATATCTTCACCAATATCTGCCAATGAAGAATAACAAGGCCCTATATATAAGTTGGTTGAAAGAACCTAAGGTGCTTGATCCTTTTGTTTTAGGGGGATAAGTTGCTGTCCCTGCTCAAAATATCTGATAAAGGTGGACAAAAGTTTTTGTGCACACGGAGGTAACAGTGGTGGAGGCGGAAAATACACCACAAATTTGTTGGTTTTTGTGCCTGATGGTTTATGTGCAGGTTATCTCAATTCACAAACAACTTACTATTAGCGGTAAGGTCCTTAGAGTAAAGGTCCTATGCACATTGGATGAAAATAAGCTGAATCCGATAATTTTGTAGTGTTTTGGCCCCCCTTTTATGGGGCATTTTGACAGCCTTCTGATGCTAGATGATGGGGGAATGCAAGTCCGAATTTAAGTGCGTTATAAGAAATACATTTTTGCCACTTAAGTACTATATATGACTAGTCTGAATCCTCCTCTGTGGAAGCCACTGTTTGCTGTCAGATATACATTACCCCTATGGCGCCCATTGCAGGCTAAATGTAGTATTACACATGGCCAATAAATTGCTCGATTTTGTCGGCTCTATGGACTGGATTGTAGATGGGGGTCCTTAGTGTGGGAGCTAACTCTACATACCACATCAGTACATGATAGAATAGTACTCTGTGCTGTGTTGGAAGAGGTTAATACAAATACTTTATATTTTAGTTTTTTACTTTTTGTTGTTTTTGCCTAAGGTTGACAGTAATTTCATTACCATTTGACATGTAAATGATAAAGTTTTTAAGTACCAAGTGCGTAAGGAAGAGGGATGTGGGAATAGGTAAAACAAGTTCCCTCAATTAACTATTGCGTTGGAGTGATACATTTTTTTGCTTTTTATGCTTCTTATTCTATCCATTATATCCTAGACTTTCTTTCAGGATGTACAAGCAAAACGGCTTCAGATTCCCTGACGCATCTGAACTGGGAGTGTATTGTGCCGAGTCAGGACCAGAAGCGGACGCTGGTTTCAATCATGGTTTAATTGGCCAAGAAGGGGGGTATTGTACATCATAAAAATAATGCCTTTCTTTTACAAACAGGAATAATCGGGGCTAATGTATTCCGGCGGCCCAGCAGGAAGCCATCTTCGTTTACGAGCAGATTGAGGGGTAACAGTTATGTGCCAGCTGTGAGAATAGCAGTCTACCTCGCCCCGACTCTCATTTCATGAACGCTCGTGATTGCTGAGCTCTTACACAATTTTATATCCGAACATTGATATTAAAAGACACCTTCCTCCGCTCTGCCGAGTGCCGGGCCACCGTAATACACAAGTGTTTTCTCCAAGTCATTAAGAAAACATTGAGATTGTTTTTCTAAAACAGTTGAGTTACTTCACACCAGTCACTCTTAATGCATGCTAAGTGGTCTAACGTCAGCTTCTCAGTGGAATGTCTATAGTTGCTTTTTAAGAGCAGTGTCGCAGGAGGCGTTAATCGATCAAGTCGGGTTCTCACATTTAACGTTCCTCCACCATAATTTCTTCCTGAAGGAGATAAACATATTGTATTGCAACTGTAATATCAGCCAATGTAGAATTCTCAATGAGACGACCATCCGTGGTCCTCACACATACAGGGTGTGGGGTAAAGAGTCAAATCATGGTGTCCTCATGCATAGTCAGTACACCATTATTATATCTTATTTTTGGTATGACATCAGCTCAGCCATCATGGTGACCTATCCTCTGGTTCAAGATGTTTCTATCATTCTTATTCCTTAGGATGACCTTCTTTTTTACCTTAATCACATCTTGGTCTCAAGAATGGTATGGCCTCCGTAAGCTCCATAGTGATGACGACATAGAGAGTAAACCAGTTATAAAAACACCTAAAAATACTCACCTTCATTTTGAACCCAGCGATTGTCTTCTGGAACTCCTTACCGACACTGCGATGTGGATTTCATGGATGAAATTTTGTTCTGGCCTGTTGTGCATTACTAATAAACTTTTCCTTAAATAAACAGTTTGTTGGTTATCTATGGGAGACTGAGAAGTTTATTTTTAATAACTATATGGTAGAAAGCAGGCATTGTGGTTGGCTGGCCACCCAGAACCTTCTAGAAGGGAAAAACGTAAAGAAAACCTGCCACAGTAATTTGGGACACTAAACTACCTTATGGACCAGTGGTTTTGTTTCCCAAATTGCCCTTAAGCTAGTCCATTTGTACCTGCTATTGAAATAAAAAACCTTTATACTTATGGAGCTCCAATTGGACCTGTCTCTAGGTAAGTAAAAAGGTTTGCTTTAGGTATAAAGGGTGCTTTGGGACTCTAATCCACTTGTCAATAAGCATTTATGGGTGGTTTGTTGTCCCATATCCCCCTGACAGGTTCACTTTAGAGTTAATAAAAAGTGTTTCACTCTAGGTCTGGTGTGCAGTCTGAGAATGGGTGGGTGAAAGAGTTGTTCAGTGCTGTAACAGAGTGTAGAGTGTTAGTAAAGACTACAGAGAAAAACATTGTGCAGGCCTTCACTCCGAAGGTGCAAAAACATAATCCAGTTTCATATCTAGCTTTAGACTCAAGTCTTGGGATTTCATACAGGCCTGAGTTATGGCCTGAAAGCAACCAGCCTGCTAGAGCTGTGAGTTGAGTTCTATTGTCACCAGTTGTGTCCTTAGGCTAGTTGCATCACCATCACAGACCTCCCCTATACCGTCAGCCTGGGACGTTACCAATAGGGAGTTCCCCAGGGGGATCTTAACAGTTGTGCAGCCCCTTCTTACACCATGCCTGTCAGTCCTGACAGGTCCTGGAGGATTGTCATCAACTGTGTGAGAGTTACAGTGACTAACTAGGTCTCAGCATCAAGACTACTCATCTAATTAGCCTTAATGGGAACTTGTAATCAGAAATTGGCCTAATAAACCAGTAGCAGTATGTTGTCAAGCAGGTGAGCAGCTTCTAGATTATGCTACTTTCATGGCCTAGTGTGGTGGCATCATCTACAAAATCAACTATAAAGGGAGATGTAAATTGGTTTTATGAAGTCAAGGAGGCGGAGGGAGTTTAAGATTGAAGTCAAGCTTTCCCTGCCTTGAAATGCTATCTTCACTGTAATTCATGGTCCTGCGTCCAGGGACATCATTGATCAGATCTCCTAAGGTCTGATGCATGATGTCATTGACTTCGATGTTAAACTCATAGAAGGATGTGTTCAAAGTCAGGGAAAGTTTGACTTCAATGAAACTTTGACTTTCTACATCTAACTAATTGATTTTCTGGATGATGCCACCAAGCTGGGCCATGAAAGAAACATGGTCTAGAACAGTGGTGGCGAACCTATGGCACAGGTGCCAGAGGTGGCACTCGGAGCCCTCTCTTTGGGCACCCAGGCCATCGCCCAGCACAAAGGTCAACATTTAGGACTCAAGACCTGAATCAAGAAGGTGTGGACAGAGCTTGATTATCATTGTAGCCTCTACTCCAGAACCATGATTCATCCTGTTTAGAGGACTTTAGAGGGAAACTACAATAACAATCAAATTTCTCCTTCTTTCTCTTGTATTGGTGTAATCAGGGCACCAATACGTTTGAAACCTGTGAGTTACTTTAAATTGGCATTTGGCACTTTGTGAAAAATATATGGCTTTTGCTTGTAGTTTTGGCACTCAATGCCTAAAAGGTTCACCATCACTGGTCTAGAAGCTGCTCAACTGCTTGACAACATACTGGTTAGACCAATTTCTGATGACAGGTTTTCTTTAAGCCCCCGTTCCCTGTTAGACCCTGGTGGGCACATTGCACTACTTTCCCAAATATGGCTCCTGATTGGTGATTCCGAAAACCACAATTACCAGTGTGACGTGTGTGATGTGTGTGATATGTGTTCTTTTTTCAAAACCTGGCCCGATCGACTGGTGTTCTCACACATTTCACATCTCCTTGTGATTACAACAGACTTCAAGCGTAAAACTTTTTAACTTTTTTTGTATTCTTATGATAGGACAGGCGCGTTCAGTGATGTATTGTTGTGCATTTGACCTTTTCTAGGCATTTACCAATAGCTCCTGATAAATGAGCTTTCTCAGGTAATGAATTCACACGAGGATTGAAGGAGGTATATTATAATCTGTGCAGTCAATTAGCCAGGAGACGGACAGCGTGCTGGGTGATGAAATAATCACAACGACTCTTCCGCTAAATATACGTTCCATTTACCTGTAAATAATAGTCTCCCGCTAGGCCACGGGCGGGGAGGGGGGATGACTATTAATGATACTGTAGCACTGATGATAATGGCCCTGGGATCCGTAGAACATGAAACATGGAAGCTGGTAACAAAAGAAACCTTCAGCAATTAAGAATGCATCAAAGTGACAATAAGAAAATCAGTCTGGACGTTAACCTAGTGGCAGAAGATGCTGACAGCGGGAAGAAGCCGAGTCTGTCATGGCCAATGTAATTACGACGTGCCGGCATCCTCCACACAATGGGCAGAGGTTTTCCACCCAAACGCTTCCATTTAGAATAATCTTTTGTCTTGTTGCATTATAATCTATGCCAACAACAGATAAACCCACGGCTACCGATGGCCTAGGAGGGGGGCATGGTAGAACCAAGTTCTCGCTTCCAATCCGCTCCATTTCTTGTGTTCATGATCCCTGGTCGATATTCCGGTGGCTCCTTGTTGGTTCCCGTTTTAGGAAACAGTCACATGACTTCATCCCAGGTGATTTGATCTCTCTACCAGCTGGCATGGAAGGCAAGGGTGTGGCACTCTATATTTGGTTATTTGGGAACTGTATTTAAAAGGGTTAAAGTTATTGTTAAAAAGCATAATTTTAAAAGCTGATTTTAGATGGAAGGAGGCCATGGATAACAAATATAAGAAGATTACCACAGTCCTGGTGCCTGTATGAGTAATGTCCCTGGTTTATCATGATGGATTTGCTGATAGATTTCCCTTAAATAATACAACTTACTTTGATTACCCTGGTCCCAAAATATAATTTAATATGTGCCAAATCGCTCGCACATTGGTAGTATCATTTCATCATAAGGACTCATTTTTACCTACTGCTTTTATTTTAACCATTATATTAAATTTTCGCAGCGCAATATGACAAAAGACAAGACTCAGTCGTATGATCCCCATTTTCCGCTGAGTTGTATGTGATCTACACTTCTTATACATTCCTCTTGCTGAACGTTATAAATGAATGGGTTAACAGCGTTACTAGAAGGAAAATGGGACACGTTCCAAAGTGAACGGTTTGCAGGGTTGCGGTTTCAGAAACTTCAAAAACAGCTCCAATCCTAAAAATTGATCTGAAATGAAAGGTCACAGAGAGTTTAATGATGATATGTATTCTGCTCTCTGTGCCTTCGATTAGTACGTTCAGGGAAATTGGGCCAAGTTTAACTGTAAAAAGCAGATTTAGATGGGTCAGAGGGGGGATGTATCTAAAGTGCTCGCTATCCGGGGAGTTTTATTAAAAAGTTCTTCATCGTTGACAACTTGAAACTTGTAAAAATACATATTTTATGGTGTTTGAGTTTTCATCATAAAGTTAGGATCTAGTCTGGAGGAAAAAAAACTAACAAGGATAGAAGAGAACGCGGACCCCAAGTATGTGAAACCTTAAAGGGGACCAGGATTGCCTTCTGTTCTCATTGTAAAATCATCCATCCAAAGCTGGAAATGGAATTGCAAGTCATTGGGGAACATTTATCAGGGCAAAACTTCAGGCGTTTTGATTATTGTGGGCGTGGATGGACGTCAAAACGTGACGCAGTCGGTCACCCAGTGTCTCCACTCTTGCTATAGCAGGTGACTATTCAAGCCTGAATAGTCACTGGTAACAGCGCAATTCTACTCCAGGCTGTACTGTCGTGCTCCAGTGCAGCCGCCTCGTTGAATACATCAGAGAGCCGGACACTCCTGATTCATCTGCTGGTACCGGTTGGTGGAGGCTTCATCATACGCCAAAGCTCCTGCATATGATGAATCTCCCCCTTTGAGTTTTATTTGGAAACTCTGTGTTGTGCAACTTTAGCCGTAGAGACGGGGGATTACAGTATTTTATGACATAAAATTGAATGTGGACTGGAATTACTTCTTTCACAAACACTGGTGGCCATGACTATGCTCTGCACCATCTTATCATGACTACCCCGCTCAGCACTAACTAAGGCCTCATTCACACTGCCGCATGGGGGACGTATATACAGCCAACGTATATACGGCCAATATACGTCCCCCATAGACGGAAATGGGCGCATGGCACTGTACGGGAGCGCTATGGTGCAGCACACGTGCGGCACCGTACCCCGTGAAAAAATAGAACATGTACTATCTTTTCACGGCATACGGCGCCGTGCACCATACATCCCTATGGAGAGGGGCGGGGGTGAGCAGCGCTCTCCCCTCCTCCTCTCCCCGCGCGCTGCCGTGGATGGTACGGCGGGCAACGGTAGTGTGAATCCAGCCTAAGAGAGAAGTCCATGGGCCAATTTATCAAGGTTTGTGTGCCTGAAATCTGGTGTACTAACCCTGAAATAGGCACAATTGGGTGTGGGTGGGTGTGCCTGGCGGCTGAGTGGGCTGGCACAAAGCAGGCAAGCACATTCAGGTACTGCCCCGCCATAACACCACATCCCAGCTGCCTGCTGGATTGAAAGCCTCCTGATAAATCCAGCGTCACAGGGGAGGGGGTGGCGGTTACATTGTACACTGTGCTTACATCATACCCTAACAACCTAGTTCTGACCTCCTCATAAATCTGGTAGGTGGCTGCAGGTCCAACCTGGTGTACAATAGAGCCTTCACCTGAATATATACCAGCTATAGGTAGTCCACATGTGTGGGGCGGGAATGCCCACGGCCCCTTCAAGCCTCTCCACACTTGGTTGTGTAAGGGGGGATATAGTCACAATTCCTGGCTGTGTTCCAGGAATTGTGCCTATTTCAGGACTTGAAATCCAGATTTCAGGCGTACAAGCCCCAGTGACTGAATGACATTCACTATACCAAGACCAATATTATCACCGTACTATGACAAAAAGCTGGTGGATATTTCTACAGTTCTTTCTAAACTATGTACAGTTTTTTTTCTCTTTGTGGCCCAGGTCACCATGATAGCTTCTTCCAGCTGTTCCCATTGCTCATATTTTCTAAATTTAAAGCACAGATGACAATAAAGTAATGGTGGTCATAGTATAGAGTTATAGTATTTCTTTATGAAAGCAATGCTGGGAAATTTACAGAGGTTAACAAAGTATATTTTTCGTCCAGATTCATGCATTATATCATTTAAATCCGATAGTATAACCCTGGCATAAAATCAGAGGTATAGGAATGCACAGAAGGTGCACCTTTAGGAAAACATTACAGCTCTGTACAAAACTGAGGCATCATACAACCCTGTGCACAAACTATAACTAGAACCCAACATGTCATCGGGTAATTGGAGGGATCCCTTGTGGACGTTGGTGCGCTTGTTATTGTTTGTTCTTCGGTATCTCTCCCGCACCTCAGGAGCAGATATTCCTCAGTACTCCCTGCACACCGTACTGAGCATAGGCTCTTACACAGAACACAATACCTCTCCTACTTGGCATATCATCTCAGTAACAGCAGAATGTACCAGTCAGGCGGCCGCCTCCAGCCCGAAAACTGCTGGATCAGGATATTGCTTTTCAGTAACTTTCGGTGACATCTAGACGAGCCCCGAAGGGAGTGAATTAAAACACTGCCACAAATCAGTAAATTTGGAGACTTATACTTTAAATTAGTCATATTCATTCACAGATTTCTCCGGACGCCACAGACCCGGCAGTATTATACAGATTGCTTGGCAACTGCTGCCACTGAGTTTCAATTCTTTTTTTTTTCGCCGTAAGCCAAGATTAACTTTGTGCTGCGCTCCCACAGGACGTGCTCCTGCATTACCCTCCATAAGAACAGAGGTCTCAGGGTTTATTCTGACCTCCAAGCCATCTAATTGAGTTTATGGTCTACGTTTGCAATCTTCTTGGTATAGGGATAATTAAAGAGAACTTGTCTGGCTTAAAGGGATTTTGTAGGCTAAAAGTATTCACAATAGGGACCCTGAATAGGTCCTGAATATTAGATAAGTGGGGGTCCCATACCCAGCTCCCGCACAGATCAGCAGTCCAATGCAGCTTTCTTTTTTAGTGGTCACTAGAGATGAGCAGGCCTTTTCAGGTTGGAGTTAAGCAAGCTTGGCCAAACCCAATATTGAAAGTCCCATTTGGGTCCCATTGAGTAATCTGAAACCAAACGCGCGCCCATGCCTGTGACCCCAGCAATTGATGCTAGCCGGTGGCCACCATTTACCTCAATCATAGCAAAAATGGCAAAGACACCGACGGCAAATAACCATTTAACACCCACAGTTAGTGCCAGTAATGATCACTGGTTTTACCGGTGTAGGGTTGAGCGTCAAGACCTGGACTCATACTTCTTGCCAAAATCTGGGCTTGGGTAGGGGACCTGAAAGCCACAGTGTTAGGTATTGACCTGAACTTTGCAGGTTTGGGTTTTCTCACTCCTAGTGGCCGTACCAGTGTAATGCAGATCAGCTCTTATTCATTTTAATACAAACTGCTCAGAAGTTACTTGGTTCAGCCACAACATGAAGCTGTTTCCCATTTTCTGTTTATAAGCTGAAGAGAATGGATGGTCTATTATGGGGTTGCTGCGTTTTAAATCACAACCGCTCCACCAGTCTGATATTGAGGAACTAGTCTTTAGTCCATGATATTATTTTTGGATAAACATTCCATTCTTAGGATCATCATTAATTGAATACCTGCCCACAAATAGCACGGAACTCCACAACAGAGGTGGCAGAGGTCTTTCCAGGTGGACCAACATGGGAAATGGATAAGTCTAAATATAATATCGTTTATATTATATAATTGTGGGGAGGGGAGGGGGGTTGCTGTATATAATTCAATAGGAGGATGATAAATATATGGGACTTGATGACAATTTTATTATAATTATACTAATGGGGCTTCTGAATATAATAAACCTGGGGGGTTTGTAATTAAACATATTGTAATTAAACTAGGGGAAATAGGAATAGTTATATGGAAGGTTGTATATAGTCAAAATGGTGGGGGCGGGGGGGCAGTGCTATATATTGTGGTGGTATATGGGAGGCTGTTTATAATTAAACTGGGAAATTTTGAATATATATATATAGGCTTTTAATCAAACTATTAAATTTAAATTTAATTCAAATTTGATTTAATTAAAATAAGAGGTGAGAACAATATATTACTAAGTTGGGGGCTATATATGTGGCACTGTATATAATTAAATGGGGGGCAGTATCTCTATCTAAGAGGATAAGTTTTATTTAAACCAGGGAGCAAATAATCGGCCTAGAATGTAATACCACCCCAGACCACATGGTGTGCTGTTAGAGTAATACATGCTTATTAGGACATTATTACTCTCCAGTGCCAGCTAGTGGTAGAAACACTAAACGCACTCTTCCAAAATACATAATGCCATTACTTGTAACAATTTTAGATCTCACTTTACCGCAGGAACATTTCTTGCTGAATATTTTTGCTCCGATTTACTTGTAATTTATTGCAATATAGGTCAATCTCCTCTCCTTGGTAAACAACATATTGATATATTTATTTTTCCTAAAGCCACATCGTCCCCCTGAGACATCTGAATCCACGTCGGGCTCCACAGGGAGACATTAAGCTGGAAAGTTCTCATCTTCCATGCCGCGGTGGAATACGTCTTCTGACCTTTAGTGAAGAGAGATCTCTTTGAACTTTCTTGTACTTTTTATAAAGAAAAGTTTTTGTTTCATGTCGCTTGGTGTCGAAGCCGTTTTGCTACTTAAGCTACAGACTCCTGTGTGTCCTTGGAAGAGAGGAGCGTGCGATCCTATGATGGCGGGTGGAAGGCGTCATCGGGAAGGCTTAGTTCATTTGCCTAGCAGGGGAGCTTAAGTCTGATTGTCAGCCGTGTTATGAATGCGTCGCTCGCTTCAAATGTTTCATTTTTTGAGGGGAGGGATTAGCTCTTTTTGATAGAATGTAGAATTCAACATACATTCTGTTCTCCCAGGCAGAAAAAGGTTTTAGTCTATAGATTTTTTCCGCTTAAATGGCAATGGTTTTCATGCCTTTTTATATAAGACAAGAGAAAGCTCGGAAGTGAATTATTGATGGTTTTTTGGATGGTTGTAGACCAGAACAACAAGTCCACTATTAGCATACTGCTTACTCTCAAACTAAATGTCAGACTTCTGGGGTAGTGGACCCCCTGGACCACGGCGAACGATGACACAAGCCGACACCTGGGACCGGAATTTAATTGGGACCCGGTCTTCACCAAAGCAGATTGGACTTGCTGTGACGTGGTAGCACCAGGCCGTTCCACAGGTGTGACTTGTCCGCGGTGGCAGCCAAGGCAAGGTACAAAGTCAGCAGGCAATCTTGTGGTTGGGGACAGGCTGGAGGTTAAGGCATGCGACAAAGGTTCAGGGTCGGAGACAAAGCAGGGGTCAGGGCTAGCAGCGTGGAGGAGCGAAATCGCGAACAGGTCCGGGGTCACAACGAGAGGTCAATACATGGGAACAGGTCACAGGTCCCCCCCGTTGGGAGAAGCTGGCTTCTTAGCAATAGCGGGAAGTGGCCAGCGCCAATCAGCGGTGCACTGGCCCTTTAAATTTACGAGTTCCGGCGAATGCACACCCTAGGAAACAGGGACGCGCGCGATGGTAAGCCAGGATGGGAGCAGGAGCGTGGAGAGGTAAGTGAGATCGGCTGCTGCGGAAAGGGGCATGGGTGCGTCTGCGACCCGATATATATTTTTAAAGGTATTTTTTAAAGATTCCTTTTAGCTCTGATGAATCCGTGATATGATAGAAATCACAGTAATAAGCAGGAGATACAAAACACCTATCCTGATGAAGGCCACATGGTCGAAACGTTGATAAAATTCTTGTTCTACAAAAACTCACGTTAGATATGAGCCAAACTATTTGTCGGCTTGTAGTTTCGGTATAAATCTGCCATTTTTTTCTGATTCCCTACAGACCAATTGAAAAAATTTTGTACAAAAAATTGACGGAATGAGTGGCTTTTAAAGAAATCTTTGTGAAAAGACAATTAGACCTGAACCGAATCATTGGAAAAATTTGACCAAGCTTCAAAGAATTTAGAGAGGACCTGTCAGGTCAATAAAACACACTAAACGAAGCAGCTCCCAAGCCCTCCTCCAGTTATTGCGCTGTTAAAGTTTTAGTTTTATCAGAACATACTGAAAAGCTATGAAATGCTGAGGTACGTAGCGGTCCGATTGTTGGACCTAGCTTCCAGTGGTCCGGCGTATTCATGAAGGGGGTGGTGACTGCAACATCAAGTCTGTCACTCCCCACCTGCATGGTAGTTAGTTAGTTAGTTAGTTGTTATGGTAGTTGCCATAGTTGTTATGGTAGTTGCCATAATTGTTATGGTAGTTGCCCCCCAAGAGAAGCTGAAGATAGGGTTGTGCCTGACAACCCCCCTCATGAATAAGCCGGAGCACCGGAAGCTAGATCCGTCGATCGGACTGTTACTGATCTCAGCGTTTTATAGCTTTTCCCAACTGGGTTTGGGTTAGGGAGCTGCTTACTTTAGTATTTTGTTTTTTTGTAAGTGTTTTATTGACCTGACAGGGTCACTTTAATCTTGTATGATTTGCTCATCTCTGGACAACATGAAAAAATAAACCTGAATTGACTGTAAGCTCTTCTGAGCAGGACTCTCACTCATATTATATAAATGGATTCAATACTCTGTCATCTCTGAATTGGTTACATTGTCCATTTTTCTTTTGCAGTCACTATGTGAGTCCTTGTTTTTTGCAGGACCAGTTGCATTTTAGAATGATGCTATTTGTTATACAAAAAGCGCATTCAATAACCCTTATTAACCATTTCTGTGGGCAAAAACAACGAATTCAGGCCTTGATATTTGTGGTTCAACCTGCGTGTGAAATAATAGTTTAGATTTATTCTAAATGTTATTACAATTATGGTAATGCAAAATATGTATTGGGTATGTTTCATGGCACAAAAGTAATAATTTGATTTTGCGAGGACTTACTTTTAGTGTGATGATTTTGAGTTTTTATTATTATTACTTTTGTATATATTTGAAATATTAATTAATTAATTAATCTTTCTTTCTTTGTCTTTTTATTCGGTACTTAACGTACAAGTTATGTGTCATTTAATTGTTATTTTTGGGGTCATTAGGAAGATGATGATATTCAATATTTGTATGTTTGGCAAGGGGTTAAAAAGAACCTGTCACAGGTTTTATCCCACTTAGCTCCCAGGCCCCTCAGGTAGGGTATGAAATGTCCTTTCTAGAATTCCCTCTAAGTGAAATCTCACCTGTTTACCTATGGAAAATCTTCTCCAAATTCAGGCAAATATGACTCTTCTCAGCCCATTTTCACATTAGATGAATCAAGTTTAGTGTCCCCTATATTTAGAAGCCATTGTCTTCTGTTCCATAGCACCTACAAAAATGATTTTGGCATCATTTTAAAGATAAGAATCTCATCTTTCAGATCACATCACTGTGAGCTATAAAACCATAGATACTGGCACCTAAAGACATTGATGGAAATGCGAGCTGCAGTCAAAGTTTCCACCTAATATTTAACTGCCAGTAGGTCCAGTTATGAAGCTCACAAGACCACAATTTACGGTATCTAAAAGATTCTTATCTTTAATATGACACCAGTAACATGTTTCTGGGCGCTATAGAACAGATCGATCCGACTACTCCAGCAAATACTAAACTTGACTCATTTCATGTGTAAATTGGATGGTAAGAGTCATGTTTACCTGATTTTTTTGCATAGGTAAACAGGTGAAATCTCACATAAAAGAGGGATTTTTGGAAAAGACTTTTCATCCACGAACTGAGGGGGCTAATAGTTTAGTGGGGTAAAACCTGGTGGCAGCTTACAATAGTCACGGGTATCTCAAAAGTAGAGTGAGAGTGTTAGGAGTACTGTCGCTTACACAGTAGATGGGGGGGGGGGAGTTTCATGAAGTATGGCAAGCCTCCCAATACCCTAGAGTAGTTTATCTATGGATAAATCGCAGGGATGTAAATTATGTCTAGTTTACAGAGCTGAATCGTATCAAGCCATTACATACACACAATTATGGAGCTCTCAGGATTTTTATGCCCCCGTAGTTATCTGGTTAGAAACAAAAAATGACTTTAATAAAAGTCAAACAATTTGGTAATTCAGATCCCAGAAGTGTAAGTGGGTTAAGCAGGTGGCAGGATGATTGATGGAGCCCAAGCGTTTGATCACTGAATGGTAACTAAACCGAGTCATGTCGTATCGATATTATTAGGATTTATGGGCTTTTGACTGTTTTATTTAGTTGAGTGACCTTTGAGTTTTCCATTGAATTCCCCAGTGCAGACGTAATCATGATTAGTTTTCATTTATCATGACACGGCCTGGTAACAAATGTTCCTTTTAATATAAAACAGAAATAATGCCTGCACAGTAGTACACAAAATCAATAGCGCTCCAGCCTCTCTCCCATCCCTTATTATACCAAACGCCTATCGATCCGCCAGATTTTTCATGTTTTAATTAGTAACCCTCTGGGAGGAGAACATCTGTGACCCGGCACTTCTGCTGAGAGAAGATGCTGAGGAATCACCTGCCTTCCTCCGCCGCTCGTGTTACAGGTCCAGAATTTTAAGACATTATGGGATGTATATCTTATAGTAACGTATTGGGGGGCATTTAACTTAGTTGGATGCATGATATTTCTAGAGTATTTTAGCAAACATGGTTTGAGCCTAATTTGTCGTCTTTTTTCTGCTTCCAGATGTACATGATTTACCATTATTTTGCGTCTAAAATAATGACAGGCTTCTGTTGAACACCCTGGACTACCACTGACGATGACACAAGCTGACACCTGGGACCGGAATCTAAGCAGCACCTGGTCTTTACTAGAGCCGCCACAAAGCAAAATGGTCTTGCTGCGGTGTGGTACCAACAGGTCGTTCCACAGGCGCGACTCGTCCACGGTGGCAGCCAAGGTCAAAGTACAGAATCAGCGGGCAATCTGGTGGTCAGGGAAGGGGAGATGGTCAATACAGGCAGCTAGGATGCAAGGTCGGGGACGGAGTAGGAGGTCAGGGCTGGCAGCGAAAGATCAAAGTCAAGGTCAGGTCCGGGGTCACGATAACAGGAAGCTTTCTCCTAGGCATGAAGCTCTTATATCCGCTGGGAGAAGCCGGCTTTTCAAGAATCCCGGAAGCGGCCAGCGCCAATCAGCGACAAACTGGCCCTTTAAATCTGCGAGTACCAGCATGCACGCCATGGGGAGCGGGAACGCACACGCTGGCCAGTCGGGATGGGAGCAAGAACACAGAGAGGTAAGTGAGGCCGGACCTGGATGCCCCCACTGAGAGGGGCACGGGTGTGCCTGCAATCAGAGATGTGGATCGCGGGGGCACCCATGACAAAAAAATAAATAATAATTGTTCAAAAAACACTTTGGTCCCCACCATGTGCCAAATTTTCTAAAAAATTTTTAAATACATTTTCTCTTCAATAAAGAGTTTAAACAAAGAGCTGAGACTACAAAGACAAATGAGGTACAAAATAAAAAAGCAAGCACTACAAAAAAAGGCAAAAGGAAAGGGGGAAAAAAGAAATGACGCCCATTTTTACATAATGTATATATTTATAAGGTTGGGGTTTGATGTCTGTGTATCTATATCTATTTATCTATCATCTATCTATATTCTATCTATTCTTTTATCTATCTATATTTCTACCTATAAATCAATTTACCTACCTATATCATATTATGTCATCTATCCTCTATTTATCCTCTATCTAATTCAGAACTTTGACCATTGAAAAATTTAGGAACTGTCTGTTTAGTGACTAGATCCCCAGGGATCCCGCAAACATATTATTACTTACGGTAAGTGAAATATGTTCATCCATGAAGAGGTATTTTCAGGGGCGGCTCCAGGTCTCAGTAGGCGTCTGGGTGACAGATCCTCTGTAGGCCCCTTTGCAGTGAACTCACTTGCCGACATTAAAAATTCAGAAACTAAAACAGTCTCCTGTTCCCTAAAATATTCCCTAGTTTATCATACCAAACAGCCCCCTCAAGGTTATTTTATATAAAGCCCTCCTCATCCCTATAGATTCATTATATACAGCCCCCTCATCCCCATGGATTCCTTATGTACAGACTTAAATGCCCCCCCCAGCAGCTCTGGGCCCTGGCACCTGCCCAAGTATGCCCAGCGCTGGTGCCGGCCCTGGGTATTTTATATATCAGCATACGCAGAAGAAATAATTTTATAGCACAAGTGGTTCCCACCTTTAGAGATAGGGGAGCCCCTTCTACATTTTCCTATGGGTCCCTATGAGAACAGCCTACACCCCTGACCTGTAATATAGGGGGAAGTTTTATAAAGTTTATATACTTGGAAGAAGAGGTAGAAGGAAGGTAATTTTGGTTTCTTTTCCTAAGACTTTATGCACACAGCAGTTTTTTTCATGCCATATATGATGCTTTTGTATATTTTATATTCTAAGCTATGCATTTGCATTTTGAGTTGGTAAGTTGAGTGCTGCATACCTAATACGAGACATGCCTGTGCCACCTTCATTAACACCGTGTAAACAGGAGTCTCCAGCTGGCACACAATAAACATTCACTCATCCCTAATGAGCTCCGGGCCAGGATTCCTGCTCTGTAATATTCATGATCTTATTTAAACCCAAATACTAAGGTTTTATACCCATTGGCGCCGTCATACATCCTCCTGTACGTTTTCTCATTTTCTTAGGAAATGGTTCATTTAATGTCCTTCTAGTTCCCCGAGGATCAGGAGCTGCATTAAATCTTTTTATTGGAACAGAGAAAATTGTAAATATATTATTTTACTTTTTTTTTACACCTGCTTATTATATCAATACTTTTTGGGGGATTGTGAAGTATTCCAGGTCAGGGAAAAATAAAGTAGTAAAAATAGATAAGGATATAGGGAACAAACACAATGGGCCACATTTACTAAAAACGATGTGTAGTTTGCCTGTGTATAGTGCAGGGGGCGCCAGATTCAGTATTTCTGGTGCACATTCTGCATGAATCTGGCGCCCCCTGCACTGCCCCGACAGAGTGCACCAACTTTTTAGTGCACCTTTAACGTAGGGCGTGCGTCACACTTCTGTCGGACTTTGCATGATAAATGTGGCGCACGCACCGGAACGCCCCCTTCAGTGCAAATATTTGTGTGTCACGAAGACCAGTTCAGATGTGCCGTAAAACGGCCACGTGCAACACGCAGACACTTCTTAAATACCCGTCGAAGGAGTTTTCACCTACAGGAATGTGCAAAATCCAACAGAAAAATGGCGCAGGGTCTAAATAAATCTGGGCCAATGTGATGCTTAGATTCTCCAGCAATATAAAATTATAGTTGAAGGACTGTGGGGGGCATTGACATGAAGCTAGTTAGTCGTCCCCATCTCCTGCTGCTGCGGTATCACTGCTCCCAATCAGGTTCCACTGTCTTTTTTGGGTCTCTGCCAACACCACAGGAAACACTAGGGCAGTGATGGCGAACCTTTTGAAGACCGAATGCCCAAACTTCAACCAGAATCCACTTATTTACCATGAAGTGCCAGCAGGGCATTTTAAGTAGTAACTTGTTGCTACCTGTTCTTCAACATCATTCAATTGTATTGGCCCCCCTGAGGCAACCAATACGGTTAAAAGAAGGAGGACAAATTCAGACCATCATTGCAGCTTCTCTCCAGGAAGAATGGTGGATCCAGTAGAAGGACCTCCAAGATAATGCAGTTCTGTCAACACCTTCTCACTTTTCCTGCAGTTCCAAACAGCCAACGAAGTGTCACTTTAAAATAGCGCTGAGAGCAGCATCTTTTAAGTTGCTTGGGACTGCAGGAAGATTTGGTGGATTTGGTCATATTTGGTGAAATTCGGGCAATGGTCTGAGTGCCCACAGAAAGGGCTCTGAGTGCTACATCTGGCACCCGTGCCATAGGTTCGCCACCACTGCACTAGGGGAACGTCACCCAGTCTAACACTGACTGAAATAGGTCACCACTCAACCCACTGATAGACTTCCCTGATTCCCATCTTACTTAGTGAGACAGTCCATGGCCTCCACATCCAGGAGAGGAGTGAATCGAGAGGTGACTCACTTCATTCACTTCTTTAAACATTAGTCTAGCAAGTGCCCACCTCTCCAATCCCTTGGTATCAGAATGCAACCAAAGTGGTACCAGGATGGGGAATCCTAGTCTGGAGATGGGTGCAAGTTCTTGAGGTGTGAATTGACATCTCACGCAGCTTTACCAAGCCCTTGGGATATTATGAAATCTGTTTTTTTTCATTTACTTTTTCTTAAAGGAATGTCTAACTTCCCTAAAGAGTTAAACAATGAGGGAATTTTTAGCCTAATCATAGGCTTCGACTGAGATATATATACAAAAGTAGGGTCTATCAGCAACTCTTGTCGGCAGTCAAAAGTTGGAGTTGAATTGGGATGCCAATGCTAAAATGGGGGACATCTAAGTTATTTTTCTAAATATAATTTCTACAAAGTATATAATTTTAATGAAAGTCCTTGTATAAGTACAGGAAGAATACAAAATGTCAAAATAATGCCATTAAAGGGGTTGTCGTACCATGATAACTTATCCCTATAGCAGTGGTGGCGAACCTATGTCATGGGTGCCTTTCTCTGGGCACCCATGCCTGTACCCCAGCACAGAATTTGCCAGACAGGAATTAAGGCATCCTCCTGCAGTCCAAGACTGCTCAGTACTGCTTTAAAGCGACCCCTCCTTGGCTGCCAGGACTACACGAGAAGCGAGAATGTGTGGACAGAGATGTATTATCATTGGAGCTCCTGCTCTGGGTCTCCTGATATTTCCTCTACAGGGGACCCTGGAAGGAAGATCCAATCTAAATTTCTCCATCTTGTTTCTATTGTATTGGTGTCCTTAGGATGCCAATACGATTTAAACTTGTAATCAATAAGTTACTGCTTAAATTGTCACGTTGACACTTGGCGACATAAAAGTAGGTTTCGGTTGAAGTTTGGGCACTCTCTTCTCTTCACAAGGCTAAGGGTCTTATACTTTTCCCTCTGAATGGTGCTGGTTCATTTATTCCCTATGGGACCACATGTTTGAACTAGAAAATATGTCCATCCGGTTCAAACTATTAGCCTGAAATGTAGATTCCAGAAAAACTAAAGATCTCTAAACGAGGCAGGAGCCATTTTAGTCAGACAAAAACATTCTTGACTTCAAATCTGGCATCAGTAATTGTCCCTCGATCAATGACCTATGTGCCGACATGTGATCTATTTGTGCATTACTTAATTTTTTTTCTCTATGGGTCGTTTTAATTTTTTTTATACATTTTTTTTAGTTTTTAGTCCTGTTAGTGATATTGCACTTGATATGGTGCAGCAAATCATATGCATGCGGGATCTGTTAGCATTGCTACACATCCCTGAGGTAAAATAAGTATATAGCTGATATATTATAGTCTGGGAAGTCGGTGACAGCTACATGCTGCTTCTTCTTGCTCGTTGATCATTACAAGGGTCTCACTCTGGGGGGGGGGGGGGGACATGTAGCAGTTACTATAGAAAACATTAGGGATGGTAAATGGTGGCAGCGCACCCCCGGCTGCCTATGATCCAACCTGATTATGATATTGCATTGAATTGGAGGAAGTTATTCATACACAGTATGTAGCTGAGGCTGGAGATTAATGCGCCGGTTATATGGCAACCATTGTTGTACAATACAATTTATGGATGTATAAAATTTCAGTCTGATGAAAACCATAGAGTGAACCAGATGTGAGGTCGGTGAACATTGATGTCTCCCAGTGGCGTAACTAGAAGCTGATGGGCCCCAGTGTAAAGTCTGTGCCAGGCCCCGACTATAATGTATGGTTTATAGTAATAGTCTTCTCATATGTGAAAGTGACACCATAAGGGCCCCCTAAACCTCTTGGGCCCGGGTGCGACCGCAACCTCTGCACCCCCTATAATTACGCCCCTGATGTCTCCTCACAGCTTCCTATATGTAATAGAAGTCAAATTTTTTTCTACTGTGGCATGAAGAGGTTCTAAAAAATGATCCAGTGACATGAACAAAATGATTCTGAGGTAATCGCCTCCATATTAATGTATATTATAATGTGTGATGGGTGAGGAGGTTTTCCTATAGTACCTCATGAAGGATGAGATGTTATTAGGATATTATGAGGTAAATTATCATTATATCACTATAGATTACGTATATGAGGTGAGGGATTTATCATATAGTAATTAATAGTTATTATTGTCATTCTGAGGTAAATTATCTGTATATAAAGGGTGAGAGGTGAGGGGTATCAGATATTATCCTGTAACCCTCTGATCATAGTAATAATAATAATAATAGTAGTAGAGGTAGTAATATTATTACAGGTAGTCCACGTGTTACGTACAAGGCAGGTTCCATAGGTTTGTTCTTAAGTTGAATTTGTATGTAAGCCAAAACTAAATATTTTATCATTGTAGATCCAGACAAAGAAATATTTGGCCCCAGTGACAATTGGAGTTTCAACATTGTTTGCTGTAATTGCACCAAGGATTATCCATAAATCTTCATTACAGACACCTTACAGCTGATCATTGCAGCCTGGGACTATAGTAACATCCAGAGACTTCAATAGAGGTCCGTCTTTAAGTAGGGGTTGTCTGTAAGTTGGGTGGCCTTAAGTAAGGGACTGCCTGTATTGTCATTTTGAGGTCAATTTTCTGTATATTACTGTATTAAGGGTAAGAGGTGAATGGATATCAGATATTATCCTAAGAGAACTGGAAAAATAATTATTAATAAAATAATAATTAGCAGGAGTAATAGTATTAGTATTGTCATTCTGAGGTAAATTTTCTGTATATTAATGTATATTAAGGGTAAGAGGTGAACGGGTATCGGATATTATCTTGGGACACCGGTAAAATCATAATTAATAACAATAATAATGATCATTATTATTACTTGTTGTAGTTATAAAACGATTTTGATTCTGAGGTAAATTTTCTGTATATTACTGTATATTAAGGGTAAGAGGTGAACGGATATCGGATATTATCTTGGGACACCGGTAAAATCATAAATAATAACAATAATAGTGATCATTATTATTATTTGCAGTAGTTATAGTATGATTTTGATTCTGAGGTAAATTATCTGTATATTACTTGTACTAGAGAAATTCTGTTTTGTATGTAAATGATATTGTGGATATAACCTACATCTACTTCTCTATTTTTCCTGTATAAAATTATAATAAAGAATATATAAAGGAAAAGATTGTTTCCGCTGTGATGATAAAGTGGGTCATGTTTAGTATCTGTGCAGCCGTACAGAGGTAATGGGATCTGTAAAAGGATGACGGCTATGGTCGCTGGTTTCATAATAGGATTGCACAAAATTATATAATATCTCATATTTTCTGCTTGCACCGATCGCGGGTGTTAACCTCTTCTTTGCCCTGAGATCCACTTTTCAGGTACATCATTTCCAGGGGGGTTTAATAGCTAATAATCAGACTTTATTACCGTAACTCTTTCTTGGTTATGGTTTTTAGCATTTTTTAGCATAGCACCTCTCTGACATCGGGCGGAACTCTTTCGCCAATCCTCATTTATAGACATGTTGTGGCTGGTCGAGACACATTAGGCCCAAACCATCCATCCTGCGGCCTGATCACACTGTGGCTGAGGCGCTGGTGGGCCCAAACCACCAACACAGCAGCCTCCACACCGGTTTGTAATATGGCCGAAACCATCACCATAGGGTGAGCTGCCTCGGAGCCTGGTAGTTCTGCATGCCACCCTCTCTCTCCCATGCCGGTACCTGTGGGGGATCACCTGCACCAGGAAGCTTGGTCTCCTGGCTGAGCACAATAGAGCGCAGGTTGTTCCAGGCTGCCATTAGCGCCAGTAGCAAGGAGTCACCAGGCTGCCGAAATGCAGGAAAAACCCACCACAATCAATACTGATGCTGAGGTCTGGCCAGCGGAAGGCTGCACGGCGAAGGGGGCATCAGCTGAAGCCGCCTAGTACGGACGCTGTGCGGGGTCCAACAGCAGTAACTAGCATCACCAACACCATCCAAATACCCTGCCAAACGCAGGTAACCGGCATACAAGTTATGTGTGCGAGAGTGTAAGGAACCACAAAAATCTTATTAAAATTCAGAGAAGCCACACTGAGAAAAAACACAATTCTGTGGTGAATATGGGACATATTTTAGGATCCAACTCTTTTTTTCTTGTTCCCATTGCAGAAAGTCATAAGTCAACAAGAAAGTCTGATCAAAATACCCTAACAATGGAGATCTTTTCTCTGTTCAGAGTGTAACGGGTCAATTTTTACTGAGAGGAACATCAAAAATCATCGAAAAGTTGACACAAGAGATCGGCCTAATTCCTGTTCAAGAGAGAGACCTCACAAAACATCATAGAGTCTGCACACAGTAGAGAGCATCGTGTAGAGAGTAGAAGATGCTTTGCCTGCAATTCAATGCTGGCTTATCTCCAGAAATAAGATCATAAGAAAACGTGTTCTCAGTTTCAGTTACATGTCAAAAAGTTTAGCAAAAAGTTTTTCAACTTCAGGCATTTTAATGAAAACTTGAACCTAATGAGCCACTATCTATCCTTGCACAATAGACCTTTATAACTCGGCTGCTTTAGTTATTCTTTTATTGTTGCAAGACAAATTTGTATAAAAAGCAAATAGAAAACGGAGAAAACAGAAACGGATTACAGGACTGACACAAATTCCACATGAAATAATCCGAAAATATTTTCCCTTGCGAAATGACGGGAAGTTATCGGGAATTTTTTAGGGTGATTCTCCATTGACACATATAGGAACTAAATAGCAACCCCATCCAGAACAGCTTCATAGCCTCGAGCCCTTGGAGCGTTAACTACCAGAGTTCACGAACATTTCCCGGGATCAAGACCTCCCAACAAGGGTGAAGATACAATAGATGGAGTTTCTGTACCAAAGGTATACCCAAAGCACGGTACCAAAAAGTTTGACCTCCTTGTGGCAGCCAGAAGCAGATGTGTAATAGTCAAGTATAATAAGAACACTTTTGGCAATTGAGGTGAAAAGTAGGGGGTGAAACTATTAGAAAGATACAAATCTAAAAGTCAAAAGCTTAAAGTCACATGTTGCCAAAATCTTGGAGATAGCAATGGAAGGGCCGGAGGTGCTATCACAAGATGGCAACCTATATTAAGGACTTAAAGGCAGTCCCCGGGTTACATACAAGATAGGTTCTGTTGGTTTGTTCTTAAGTTGAATTTGTATGTAAGTCAGAACTGTATATTTTATCATTGTAACCCCAAGCAAATTTTTTTGGTCTCATTGACAATTGGATTTTAAAAATGTTGGGTTGTCATAAGAACCAGGATTAACAATAAAGCTTCATTACAGACACCTGTGATAACTGTTATAGCTGATCATTGTAGCCTAAGGATAAAGTACAGTAAATTACCAACATCCAGAGGTCCGTTTGTAACTAGGGGTCGTCTGTAAGTCGGGTGTTCTTAAGTAGGGGACTGCCTGTATTTGTTGCTACATATAGGAACAATAGAGGTTATCACATTGACAACAGGATCATCGCCTCTAGGCCTTGGAGAATTAACAACCAAACTTCATTTCTCAGCACCAGGACCTTCCAGCCAGGGTGAAGATACAATAGATGGAGTTACTATACAACAGATATCAAGTACCAAGGACAAAAGTTTGCCCTCCTTGTAGCAGCCAGAAGCCTATAGTAGCTAAAAGTCAGCAATAGTTAAGTATAGTAAGAAGACTGTTGGTAGTTGGGGGGGAAAGTAGGAGGTGAAACTACTAAAGGTCACAAGTTTCCACCATCTTGGAGAAAGCAATGGGAGGTCCTGAGGTGACTTTTTCAGCCCAAATACCTATTATTAATAATAACAATAAACTTTATTATCCCAGAGGGAACTTAAAGTGTCACATCCGCATTATACAATCCATAAGGAGCCAGACAGAAATAAAAACAAACAACAAATAAAACATAGAAAGGGTAAAAAAAACCATATAAAATATACATACACATTACGTATCCAAAATCCTAAAATACAGTCCTGATTATTCAACCCTTCCTCACAGCATTTGACATCTCGAGAGCAGCTGGAATAAATGTTTTGTCAAATCTCTCCCGGACCTACTCCGCATAGATATAAAGCGGGAGCTAAAACCACTCACCGGGGCCTGAAATACTCCAAACATAAGGTGATCGATATTATCTACGATTTTGTCCAATTTCTCCAATATTCTGCATTGTACTAATTCCTCCCAATTTTCAAAAGACATCCCCACACTAGAAGAAGCTTTCCTAATGATTTTATCCAACCTTTGCCGGTCCCTAATAGAGATACAATTACCCCAAGCTATTAAGGCAAATGTAAATGCCCTCATCACAACTGTACGATATAAAAACCTTCTATCATTATTCTAGACACGTCAAATTACCTCAATCTATGTAAAAAGAATAAATTACTGCGGGCTTGACTACATACCTAGTCAATGTGCTGATGCCAATCAAGATTAATTAAGCTATCGGAACCACAGTCTTTAATAATATCCTCCATGTGGCATTCGCACTTAGGCCCCATTCATTCCAATGGGAAATACGGCCATAGACCGTATTTCCGTTCTGTATGGCCCATAGAAGTCAATGGGAATGTATAAATTCCAGCTAAATATGTGCTCCATATAGCTGTGCACCGTATGCTGCTGTATATATGTGCGGTATAGAAAACCAGTGGAAGGTGCTTTTAGTACAGGTGTATCTCACGGTATGATGCTTTCGAGTAATAATACCGCCACCATTTTATGTCTGGTTATAATTTGAAACAAGTCCACCAAATGAATGCAAAAGTTTATATAACATTTTCTTGGCCTTGGGTTTAATATCTGTTCTAAAATGGAACTGTATAATCTGCTTTCCCAATGGTGGCCATCATTTCATTATGCAAAGTTTGTTTAGACATTCTAATTTTTACGATAACCATTTCGTTGCTCGCGTTCTCAGTGTACAAACCGCAAAATCTCCCTCCGATTACGGCCGGTCACAACAATACCAAAAAAAACGAATGTGGTAATTACTTTATAGTTGAGGCCTCTGTCATGTGGATGCGCAATATAATAGCTTCATGTATTACAATTGTATACACCTAGTCTATGTTAGGGCCAGGTCAACCCACCGAGGTCCCAAGGACAACCAGCCTCCAATATGACTTAAAGATCCTGCAGAGGACATTTATATTTGAATTTTGGAGCCAATAACAAGACTCTAGGGTCTAATCTGTAATTGTTGATTCCAAAAACTAGAGTAGAAGTGTTTCTAGTTTACTCTACAGTAGGACAAGCCCAAACATCCAGCCAACAGAAAACAGATTATTAAAGAAAACCTACCACCACTACCTTAATAGGTAGAACTGGTGGCAGGTTCCTCTAATGTAGAGTAATTTTGCCCTTTTTAGGGCTAATTCTTTAGTGGCCCATAACTTTTCTATATTTTAATACCCCCAATATTCAAATTTCCTAAAGAGGCTACTGGGGCGTGGAGTAGCCGGAGCTGAGGCTACACAGCATGGCTACTCCACGCCCAATAGCCTCTTGCATTCCGCCTGCCAATGTATCTTCAGCACGCAGCTCCTGATAGCAGCACTCACTTGTCTGCGAAGCTGGGTTCCGCACATGCGCAGTAGCTCCGGATGCAGAGCCAAGACTGCTCAGCCAGGGGCCTGCGTTCTGTGCATGCACAGAAGCCAGCTTTGCAGATGAGTAGTTGCATTGGTGGGAAGAATGCAAGAGGCTACTGGGGCGTGGAGTAGCCGCGCCATGTAGCCTCAGCTCCGGCTACTCCCCGACCCAGTAGCCTCTTTAGGAAATTTGAATAGTGGGGGAATTAAAATTTATAAAAATTATGGGCCACAAATGAATTATCCATAAAAAGGGCTCTACTACTCTGCATTAGAGGAACCTGCCACCAGATCTACCTTAATAGGTAGATCTGTGGTGGTAGGTTTCCTGTAAGGTAGTGGCATTGCCCCACAAAAAACAAGCCCTTCATGAATGGACACAAAACAGTTCAAAGGAAAAAAATGCAAAAATTAAAAAAGTGATCAAATCAATTTTATTATTACAAATATATCTGATAACGGATGTATTTTAGGGCTAACGATGAAGAAATCCAAGTCACAAACCCTCGCTGATTCCTTGTGCCTTCTTCACAGTAGACTCCGTTCTTCCAATACAACTAATAACAGAGACATTAATGGCCCCATGTATAGTAAACAGTAGAGGGGCAATTATTTTACATCAAGATGGAGAAAACAAGTCGCAGCCACACATTAGCACCTCATGTTGGAAGCCATTTGCAGATCAATAGCTGAAAGCCATGTATTAGCCCAAGGATGTGTTGGGGGAGGGGGGGGGGTACAATTACTCCGGCAGCTCCGCGGCAATCAAGGAATAAATGTAGCACTTTATGACTAATTAGAATTCGTTGGTTGTCGAGCAATTAAAGTGTGGAGGTTTTATCATCACAATTTTTTTGGCTGCAGGTTTAATACCTATTATAAAATGGATATTAACTCTAAGTCTGGGAAATGTAATTCAGCTGGGTAATGGCGGACATTAGCATTTTAAATAAAATGTGTTTCTATGGGCGGATTACCAATACAGATTTGTACTTTTTGTAACTTCAGGTTTGTATTTGTACATAATAAATTGTAAGGGGCCCATTGGTGTAAAATATTTGACCATACGGCATGATGTCGGGTCTGTTATGAAAATTTTTGGCGCTGGTTATGTCAACCTCTCCGAGAAATGCCCATGGGTGTGATGTAACATACCCCAAGATTGGGTTGGGGCGTTGTCTGTGCTCCTTATTTAGATGTGTCCTGGACATGAAGTGCCCAAAACACCAAAAAATGTCCTAGAACTTGCGGATTGGGCAAACATTTTGCCTGAGGTTGGAAGATTTGTATCTGTGCTGGGACTGGGAGGAAGGGGAAGAGTCAACCCATCTCCATTAGCCATTGCCAATGGTGTGATCCTGTGTTATCTGCATCCAGCTTTATAATTTAAGTTTTTACCATTAGTTGGCTGCTGCCCTTAGTGTACACAGTATAAACTGCCCATGGGTGGGATGTAACATGCACCAAGTTTGGGTAGGGTGTTGTATCTGCTGGATGTGCTCCTTTTTTAGATGTGTCCTGGAGATAAAGTGCCCAAAACACCAGAAAATGTCCTAGAATTCGTGGATTGTGCAAACATTTTGACTGAGGTTGGAAGATTTGCCCATTGAGGCATCTGTGCTGGGACTGGGAGGAAGAGGAGGAGTCGACCCATCTCCATTAGCCATTGCCAATGGTATGATCCTGTGTTATCTGCATTCAGCTTTATAATCTAAGTTTTTACCATTGGTTATCGTTCTCTTCTTCATTGAAAGATAGTTAGCTGCTGCCCTTAGTGTACACAGTAAACTGCCCATGGGTGTGATGTAACATGCTCCAAGTTTGGGTTGGGCGTTGTCTGTGCTCCTTTTTTAGATGTTTGGAGATAAAGTGCCCAAAACACCAGAAAATGTCCTAAAACTTGCGGATTGCGCAAACATTTTGCCTGAGGTTGGAAGATTTGCCATGGAGGTATCTGTACTGGGACTTGGAGGAAGGGGAAGAGTCGACCCATCTCCATTAGCCATTGCTAATGGTGTGATCCTGTGTTATCTGCATCCAGCTTTATTATCTAAGCTATTACCACTAGTTATGATTCTCTTCTTGAATGAAAAATAATTGATTGCTCTTTCCAGTGTACACATTATAAGCTGAAGTGTGACTATCCAATTGGCCAGTTTAAAAAAATGTATATTTTAGGATTTATTTAACATAGATAAGACCATAATGTTATTTGATACCCTCATCACTGCAACTATTTTTCTGCTTGTATTATTTTCCTCAAAATAGCGCCATGCATTTAATAGTGGCTGTGTCAGAAACTGCAGCTAACAGTGAGTAGGACAGAACTTCCATGTCAGGCACAACCACTCTAGTATGTATGATTCATCTTCATTCAATCTATTGAGTGAGGGGTGTTTAACCCAAGACAATTAGATATTCATCAATATTACTGCGCATTTATGGAAACTCCCTTTAAATACCTTAAATTACAAACAATCTTCATAGCTGAATATCTTTAAGGTAGCTGTTGATTCATGGGAATATAATTGGATTTTTCTACAGGTGAAGAAAGAAAAGTCTGCGTGTTTCTAGTAAGTGACTGCTTTTATATATAGTGTAACCTTTACCGCATTCGTAAGAGCGCAGATCGTTCCTAGAAACACAAGTTAGCCCTTTAAAGTACTCTCGGTAATGTGTCCATGTGATGGTTCTGTACTTGCTTTCCATTTCATGTCAAAGGTTTTCTTGAATATTGTGTCAACGTCATTGTAGGAAGACAGAATGCTCCACGACGGGTGACATTTCATTCTGGCGTTTTATGTGGTTTGTATTCATATGTAAAATACAAAACTCATCAATATAACAGCAGGAACACATAACCTATCTGCACTACATAGTCCTCACCCTTTTGTTCCTACAGTAGAGTCCATAGTTTTACCGTGTGCATCTTAAGATGGGTCGAAGGAAAAGGTGATCAAGGTGTGGTCATAGGAGTGGAATCAGTGATATCACTGTTGGACATCCCCATTCCTGCTCCTTTGACCACTACAGCCAGTGATTGGACTCAGTAGTCACCAGTTTGGCGGGTGGGGAGGGGAGTACACCAGCATGTGGCCTTGTTTGACCTTGAAATATCCCTTGCTATGTAAAAGGAAGTCATGTCCCATGTTCTGAGGTGGGCACTGACTGGCTGAAGCAGGTCTGTGAGCCCCCAGCACCTCAAACTGGATAGAGGTGTTGGAGAGAGGAAGTACTGGTGCTCCAGGGGAATCAGGAGCTGTAGCAGCGAAAGGACTCTTTGGTTCTTTTTGGGGGGTTTTCTGAGCGTGTCCCAAGAAGACAGCAGCAGTTTATGAAAGTTGCAAATGTTCTGAGATGTTGCCTCCATGGATCAAAAGTTTTGAACTTGTTCTTTGGTATCTAGCCCGAAAAGTCAGCAGCGTTTTCTGTAAGTCATAAAAGTTGTGAGGTGTGGCCTCCATGGATCAAACTTGTTTTCTTGCATGACACACAGATTATGATTAATAAGGTGATATGGAAAGTTACACTTGATGCCGGAACACAAGATCCTGGGACATTATCCAGACCATTACTATGCCCTGGAAAGCTTGTCTCCTATTAATGGTTTCGCCTGGTGGCATCTCTTCTCAAATTAAGAGCAGCAAATGCAGCCAGTCAACCACAGGATGTAAGAGAAAATACACCACAATAAGGACAGGGGTTGGCATAGACACACAGCCCCTCTTTCCTTGATCTCAGACCTCTTTGTCACAGGCACAGGTGCTCCTGCGACCCATATCCACGGGTCGCATGTGCACCCATGTTCCTCCCGGTGCATCCGAACCCAGCCTGCAAGGTAACTTATCTTCCCTGGCTCCAGCGGCAGTCTCAGCGGCTCCCCCGGCCCAGGAGACGGGGACACGCACGCCGGCTTGCTAAGATTTAACAATAGCCAGCGCGCTGATAATTGCCACTGGTCGGCCACCTTCCCTGATAAATTCCCAGCCAATTCCTGTGTCCACTGCCAGAATCTTTTGTGCTTCTATGCCTGAGAGAAAGTTTTGTTCCATGCCCTTAGCGATTATCCTGATTTTCTGTTGTGACCTTGATTCAGTTCCTGACTCCGATTCCGTGCTGCCTATCCTGACTTACCGCTACGTCCTCGACTCTGATCCTGTGCTGCCTGTCTCAACCTCCTGCCTATCCCCATCCACAAGTTTGCCTTACGATTCTGCACTTAGCCTTGGCTGCCACCACGGACAAAGTCGTGCCTGTGGAATGACCTGGTGGTACCACGCAGCAACAAGTCCAGCCTGCTTAGCAGCGGGTTCTGGTGAAAACCGGATGCCACTTAGACTCTGGCCCCAGTTGTCGGCATACGTCATCATCCGCGGTGGTCCAGTGGGTCCACTACCCCTGGTGCCTGACAATCTTTCATTGCCCATGGTAATTTAATTCGGCAGGGGGCGCTATTCTAACATACATTCCTGGAATACATGGGGACAGGAGCCTTTAAAAAAATAAATAAATCAGTGTATATACAACACAAATAAGGTTCAAAACCTTTAAGGAGATGCTCACTGGAAATTCACCTCTTACTATTGGACTCCACGAGAGAAGTAGAGGGCCCAGTGTGGAGCTCATCAGCATGTAGAATGGCTTCCGCAATTAAAGTTAGGCTTTTATGACATTATATCTTGGCAGGGGTTTTAATATCTGTTATAAAGTGACATTAACACTACTCTCGGATGGCGTAATCTAGTAAAATATGTTTTGGCTTCAGCTTTTTATTACATCTCCCAGTTCATGGATTCCCATCAATAGTTCAAACGCCAGAGTCCATTTAGCTGATCTTAGATAAAAGCAGAATCCGCTCACTCGCACAGCTGGAGGTCTGGTGCATTGTTAAGAGCTGTGAACTCTATTAAAACACAACGGTTTTATAAGGACGTGTGGGCGTCATGCAGAAGCTGTCTTACGAAAATCCTTCCATTGTGTGGAGCCCTTTTCGGTGGTAGTCCTTTCCATTAAGATGAACTTCAAGAACTTCCCCCCAAGAATCCCTGAATAACAGTGATCTCCAGCAAAACACCACATTTTGTCACACAATTAATTTTGTCAAATTTACCAAATTAATTATAACTCCAGAAATTTCCCCAAATTTTGTGGCACAGAATAGAAATTTGTCGCTCATAATGTAATTTGGTCATACAGAGTTATTTCGGCATTTTGTTATACAGAATGATTTTATTTTGTGACACAGAATGTGTTTTTTTTTCATACTGGATGTAATCTCGGCCCACAGAATGGCATTGTGTAGTAGGAAAAGTAATTTTGTGGCACAAAATAACATTTTCTTGCACAGAATGTGATTGTAAAGACCCTGTCCAACAACAACACAACCACAACCAGGCTTGGCGCTCCCCGCGAGCTATGGCCCTGCCTGCAGCAGATAAGCCGCCCAGACAAGGGCGAACCCACTATCAGGAACCTAACTAACAGTCCCTGAGTGACCCTTATAAGGTGATAGGGAAGACCTACTTCATCTGGCAGCTGCTGGATAGTGGAGAGGACAGGTAACAGGAATAACAGATATGACTGGTTGGATATAGACCAGTGTTCACACTCGTACACAGAAAACCAACTCAAGATTGAGACAGTGAAAGTGGGGTCACAGTGGGAGATACACAACACTGTTGGAGAAACAACAGATACATACAGATAAGCGGTGTCGGACAAAATCAGGTCAAAACCAAGATGGCGGCAAAGGTAAAAAATCCTATAGCAATAGAAGCAGAAGTCAAATAACACAGAATAAAAAAACAAGGCAATAGCACCAGAGGACACTCTGATGGAACTGGGCCGAAAATAGAGGGAGTAATGGACACTGCCCCCAGCACTGACTGGTCAAGCCATCCATCACTTAAGCTACAGGTGCAGGTAGAACAAGCTAAAACTCACACCCAGCTTACCCAATGAAAGATCAGAAAGGGAGCTGTCAATCATAGGCAGCTCTGGGTGTAGTTTTCAAGCACAGAACCTGAACCTGATCCGATTCAGAACAATTGGCGAGTTCTGACTCGAGATCTTGCCGTACAGTATTTGAATTTAGCACGCATAATGGCATCTTGTACTACAATAAGACATTTTGTGGTACGGAATAGAATTTTGTAGCATAATTGTCTCATAAAATTAGATTTTGTTGCAGAGAACATTACTTTTTGGCTCTTACTTTATTTTGTCGCACAGAATTTCATTTTGTGACTTTAAGACAAAGATGAGATTTTGTAAAACAAGCTGCTACAAAAGACATCAATCCCAAAAAGTGAATTCTGTGTCACAAAATAAAATTCTCAGTTTTTCTCCACAATGGTTGATCCTTTGTCAAAACAAATTCTGTAATTTAAAATGATATGTCAGCGAAAATTAGATAAGCATTTTCGTGTATACGGAATGTATTTTGCGTTCATGCAGGATAATTTGCGATCACAAAATTTTTTTGCGCTTACCAAATGGATTCGGTGTCAAAAAATTGAAGGCACACAAATGGCCTTTAAAGGGCATCTACCACCATGATGAAGGACTACACTCACCGGCCACTTTATTAGGTACACCATGCTAGTAACGGCTTGGACCCCCTTTTGCCTTCAGAACTGCCTCAATTCTTCGTGGCATAGATACAACAAGGTGCTGGAAGCTCCTCAGAGATTTTGGTAACGAGCAGTTGGACAGGTGTACCTAATAAAGTGGCCGGTGAGTGTATATGCAAATGAGCATAAGGGGCTCCAATCTCCATTAACACCTATGGAGCCTGGAGCCCCTCATTTCTATACAGTCCTTCATCCTGGTGGTAGATGCCCTTTAAAAGGTATTGGAAGCAGCAACATAGTGTGATATGTTTTGTTTTATTACCTCAGTATTTTAGAGATTTGGATTTAGATGGGTTAACAATACTAGTGTCAACACCAACCATGGTGTCAGTCACTAGTGGGGGATTATAATACAGGCTGTTTGGCCAATGGCTTCACCCATGAAATCCTTGTACATGTCTACCTGCTTTCAATACACATGTACACAAGAGCCATTTCAGGACTTTTGAAGGTTCTCCAAAGGTCCTGAAAATGCAGATTGAAAGCAGCAGGAGGGGCTCATCCTCCATTCCCCATGAAGCTGATTCTAGTACCAGATGTAAGAAGTGATTCCAGACTTGTAGGGGCTATAATATTCATACAGCACAGTGTCGGGGTGCATAGGACAAGGTCAGAGATGGGCTCTGCATTGTTTGGTGATAGGGATGACAGATCTCCTGCTCCATGGTATGGACTACATCTTTGGCGCACCATATGCATTCCTGCTGAGTTATCTTCCACTTATAATCTGGTATTATCGCTGAAACTTTCTTCTGCTCTGCAATCCATTAAGAGAACCATCTGGCACCATGAATCAATTTGTATCTTCCAGCGTCACGCATAAATCCATATAATGCATGAATCTCCGTGCGGAGACAAAATGTATACATTATATATCAATTATGGCGATTGTCACCAGATGCACCGTGTTACGGAGCAGAACGCACTGACGGCATAGAGAACACTGACACTTCTGAAGGTGACCCTAAAAGACACGAGTGCGATGGGCTTCATATAGTAAGGACTTAAAGGGTATTTTAGGGATAAAATATAGATGACCCATCTGTCCAGAAGGTCATCGATATAAGATTAGTTGGCACCCCCAGAGATTGGATCTTCACAGCAGTCAGTGTACACAGCATGGAACAGGCATCAGACAGCTCCAGGCTCTGTGTAGTGGCCGAGATGAGTAATTGCAGTGAATCACAACTGATCTGCAGAAACCTGGTCTGAACACTACACAGAGAACAGAGCTGACAACTGGTGTTGTATGGGGGTGCCATGGGTAAGACCCCTCTAAGCTGATATTGATGACCCATTTACCTACTTGTTACTATTGTGTCTTGTATGATTAATCCTCTGGGTTCCAAATACTCAACAGATCTATACTGAGTTTTCTGGGTCCAGTACAAAGTCCAAATACTAAGGAGCACATTTATGATACACCGGCTGTAAGTGCACCAGGGTGTGATGGTCGCCCTCTTGATAAATCTGCCACCCTGTCGTGATGCCGGCAGGGCAGCTCTATGCAATAGCCTATGCCTGAATAGATGCAGGCTACGGCCAGTGCGCAGCCACATACCAGGGACGTCCTGGCCCAGTAGTCCACCAGGGACACCCCATCATACCCCTCTGCGGCCACTTGGCGTAGAGATGGAGTAATTGGGAAAGTAGGTGCAATTACTGGCCGTGCGTTAGGAATTGCACCTATTTCAGGGATTGTATGTCTGATTTCGGGTGTTAAGCCCTAATAAATGTGTCCCTAAATTTTCTATATACTACAGTAAACCAGAACAGTTCGGTTCACTGACAGTGAGCAGAGATCCTGTAAAATGAAAACAAAAAGAAAATTAGAAAGTCGTAGAACTTTTCTTCACAATGAAAAAACAATCGTTTCTGACAGATGGAAAATGACTTCCATCAATCATAACGCAGATTAACACTATAGGGATGGGCGAGCTCTGATAATAGAATAACATGCAAGTGCTTCACAATAAATTAGAATATCAGCAAAAAGTCATTTTTTTTATCAGTGATTCAATGGAAAGTGTAAAACGTGTATATTACATAGAGTCATTACAAGCAGAATGGTGTCTATTTATGTTAATGTTGATGATTATGGCCACAGCCAAGGAAAACCCAAAAGACATTGGGGCACATTTACTAAGAACAGGGCAGTGTGTACTATGTGCAGTGTCCTGTGTAGAGTGCAGGGGGCGCCAGATTCACAATTTCGGGCACACGTTCTTCATTAATCTGGTGTCCCCGGCACAGCTCCAACAGAGTGCACATTTAACATAGGTCTTGCGACACTATTCTGTCGCACTTTGCATGTGAAACTGGTGCACGGTCCAACTGAGCACCAGAACGCCCCCTAATCTGTGTTGCATGATACTTAGTGGAGCCGTGCCTCAAAACGGTCACGTGCGACACAATTGTGGCGTGGACACTACTTAAATACCTGTGCAAGTAGTTTGCACTAGAAAGAATGTGCAAAGATCGAAAGAAAACTGGCGCAAAGCCCTTAGTAAATGAGCCCCATTGGCTCACATTTATAGGGTTCACGCCAGTTTTCTGTCACACTTCACACTCAAAAAAAGGTGCTCGCTGCTTGCACATGTACACTCACCGGCCACTTTATTAGGTACACCTGTCCAACTGCTCGTTTATCTGTCAGGTGGTGAGTAACTTTGGGATCAACACAGATGGTCATGGTGATACCACCGCCATTCTCAGCCTCACCATCCCGCTGCTTGGGCCTGTTGAAAAACTCTCTGATCAGGCATGAAGTCGGAGCTTTGTTGCGTCCGTCACAAGAGACGTGGGAGAAGATTCCCTTGTTGATAGCCAAAGCACCCTCAGGTCGGTTTTCTCATCCGCATATCGGAGGAGGTGGAGGAGAATATGAGAATTATGAGTCCGAATTTTTGGCGTAGACACAAGAGGGACCATTGTTCATCCTTCCCACTGTTCAGGTGTATGGGCATGAAAAGCTGATTTGGGTCGTTGTGAGGAGTATGAAATGGAGATTCAGGGCCAGTGAGGGGCTGGAAATTCTTGCGCGTTGGTACTCTCTGGCGGTCCTATGGCAGATTTCATGCAGGGCTGCCTATCCCTGCCCGTGACCCTCGCGTTCAAAGAATTTTTTTATTCAGCACCGAGTATACTGGTATTCACTCTCATGGACCCACTGTACACAGCAAAATCCTTTCCACTCTCATCCCTGGAGAGGAAGGAGTGTGAGATGCATGAATACCAGCAGGCCCTGGTGCACAGCTGCAACAGTATGTCCCTTCTGACAGCGCTAGCTGCAGAGTGCGTAGTTCTGCGGGACAAGTATCGATGGAGGTAGGGCGATCAGGCAGCTTGGCCAGCACTGGCAAGGGTACCTTTTACAAGGCTTTTGCCAAGCTTTTAGTCACCACCCCATCCTACACTTTCACCTGTCCCCAGTCTCGGCAGAGTAGGGGGTCTGATCTTTATACACATAAAGATGGTGAGGTAGTCCCGTAAGTTGCCCATACCATCGTCCCTAAATGATCACGCGCTCCCTACAACTACTGGGTTTCAAAGCTGGCCATGTTGCAACGAACTTGCTCTGTACGCCTTGGAGGTTCTGTTGCCTTGCCCTGGCGCCGCTATCGGTTTTTTTCCTAACATGCGGTGTTTCCTTGCATCTGGGTTGCATCATCAACGATAAGCGACACGCCTGTCGACTGACAGCGGCTGACAGGCTGACGCTTATTAAGATGATAAAGCCTGGATTTCTCAAATTTTCATCTCCACCAGGTGAAGGAAGCTAACTGATAATTTATGGCACTCTCCTCCTCCTCATTATTTCCTCCTTCTCCTCCTTCTCCTCGCCGCCCCCTCTTTGTACACTAAAGCAGAGGAACTGGCTATTTGTTGCGGGCCACTGGCCTCTATATAGTAATCTATGCATTTAATTTTTCTGGAGGGCCACCTACCCGTCTCTGTTTTAAACATTTTTGGGACTGCCACATACAGGCCTCAATTTATTCAATTTTTCGGGAGGGCCACCTACCTCTTCTCCTCTTGTTTGAAACTTTTTTGGACTGCCACATCCGGCACCTCAATCTATTTCATTTTTCTGGAGGGCCACCATACCTCTGCTCCTCCTGGTTTGAAACTTTTTGTTGGGACTGCCACAAGACAGGCACTCATCTTATTCCATTTTCTGGAGGGCCCCTACCTGCTCCTCTGGTTTGAAACTTTTTGGGAGGGACGGTGCCACATACAGCCTATCCAAATTAAATTGTCTCCATAGCAGCCTCACACGTTGTCTCCATTGCTCCCCCTCCAAAAGTCGTCCATAAGAGCTGCCTCCATACAACGTCCCCTATCAAACGAGGTTGTCAGGCGAAATGTGGGTTGTTTTTCATGGATTCCACACAAAGTTGTTAACTTGGGTCGCCACCTGCTTTGTGCCACAAATATACTGTAACTTTTATATTAACCGATATTATTCAGCGCTTCTTGCGCATCTGTTTACAACAATTCCCCTCACCTGCGCCATAGTCCTCAAACTATAAGAACCTAGTACACTTAACTTGGTGGAGGCTGGTACCGAGTCCTGACCCCGGGGCTGGTCAAGATACTACTTTGCCGACGCGAGGATTGCCGGGGGCCCGTTATTTATTGCGGGGGGGTGGGATGTTTGACGGTCGCGTTGGGCGTAGACGTGTGCACGGTCCAAGGCCTGGACATACCATAAAACCTCCTCCCGGCCTCCTCCTCCTCTTCCGAATTAACCAGCCGTGGGCATGGCGCCTCAGTCGGTAGCTCTAGGCACAGCAGCGGTGCCGACGCTACGTCGATCAAGCAGGCGGGTGCTCAAACTGCTGAGCCTAGGCCGATAAAAGCACACCGCCCAAGAGCTATTACAGGCATTCCAATCAAACTTGTTAAACGTTTGTCGGCCACCTGCTGTGTATCCACAAAATTACGGGCACCTTTTTAGCATTACCGATATTTATTTCAGCCGCTTCTGGCGCATCTGTTTTACATCCCCCACCCCGCCATATCCCAACTTATAAGAAATCTACTACACTTGATCTTATACAAAGGTTCTTAGAAGTGGCTGTTTTGGGGCGTTCCTAGAGACAAGTGCGTGGATATTGGCAAAGCTTGCCTTGCAATCGAGCGCCAGCTCATCCGAGATCCACTAACATAGTTTTAACTGCAGCAGCACCTTTAATCTACTACTAGTTCACACTGCCTCCATACATGGTCCCCTTAAACAATTCCCCAAAAAACGAGCTGTGTCAGGCGATTTTCAGTGTTTCATTTCACCAGATACATATTGGAACTCGGCGCGTCTGTCCGCCGCCATGCTGGAACCTGCATTTGCAATCAGAGAAGCCAAATGGATGCCCCAACTGTCGCTCCTTAATCATGGAAGTCCTCTGCCCTCGGCTGCCTCACATGTCGTCCCCTTATCAAACAGCTGTGTCAGGCTCAGTTTTCGGAGGTTTCACCAGATACGTTATGGACTTGGTCACTATGATCAGCCCAACCAATGCGAAATGTGTTCTCCAAACCAATCAACCTAACATATACTGTCAAACTGTTTGTTCACAGGGAAATATTTCACGCTTCTTTGCTCAACCTCCTTTGGGTTTCCTCCTGCCACCCATTGGTTTGAAGCCTGAGTCCATTTTTAGGGTAGGTCGCCATGCCACTCTCTAGCCTGCCGCTGCTGGCTGCCTGCTCGCATATCCCCTATAGTGTTCCAGGGTCATTAATTGGATGTTTTGATGCTATCTCGCTTCTATTCTGTCACTCTGTCATGGCAATGCTGTTGCCATATTTTGGCATAATGGTGCGTTTAAGCAGCCTCAGAGCATCCATGCATGCTGCCCCTGCTGTTTCATGCCATTTCCGTGTGTTTCCATCCTTTTCTGAGTTCCCCGGTGTTTGTCCCAGCTTCCCCCTGGCAGAGCCTTGGTCCCTGAAAAATGCTCGAGTCCCCAGTGACTTCAATGGGGCTGTTATCGGAAAATTAGCTCGACCTCGGGAAAAGTTCGTCTCGAATAACGAGTACCCCGCAATTCGTGCTCGCTCATCTTAGTCAGGATGCTTGGAGAGCCATAATGGTACCAAACATAGGAAAGCCCCAACATGATACACCATTTTGGAAAGTACACACCCCTTTGGAAGATTTAGCAAACGGGTAATTTGTGTATTTTCCCCAACAGGTTTTTTGTTCCATTAGCCCAAAAGGAAAAAAGGTGAACAGTTTCTCAAAAAGAAGTCACTTTACCCCAAATTTTTGTAAGCCACACAGGGATACAAGATTACACCCCCATAACTGGTAAAACTATTTCTCCTAAGCACAGAACTGCACCACTTTGCATATAAAGTGTTGTATGGGTACACGTAGGGCTCAGGAAAGAGGAGCTTTGGCTTTTATAAGCCACCAGATTTTACAATCAATCCTTTACATTTGTCAGGCTGCATTGGGATAGCCCTAGTGGGTACAAAAACAGAGGGGAACCCCAACACTGTCGCCATTCTGCAAAGTGCACAAAAAAACCCTTTGGAGAATTCAGCAAGGTGTAAATGTGTATTTTACCCTACAGGTGTGTTGCTTCAATTAGGTGCCCCTAAAGGAAAAAATATACATTTTCCAACAAATCACTTTTTAAAACGGCTAATTCTTGTATCCCTAAGCAGTAAAAAGATGAAACAACCCTTACAAAAAATGGTGTACTAAGCATTTCTCTCCCGAGTATAAAAATTGCCCCACACATGGCAATAAAATAGTTGTATGGGTACTCATTGGAAGCTCAAAGGGAAGAAGAGGGGCGTTGGCCTTTTTAGAAGCAAATTTGACAGACATCCTTTTACATGTGTCAGAGGCATTCTAGAGAGCCGTAGTGGGTACCAACACAGAGGCGAACCCGCCAACACATATCACCATTTTGGGAAAGACACCCCTTAGAAAATTTAGAGCAGGTGTAAATTGTGTATTGTCCGTAAGGTTTGATTTAATTAGGACTTACAATAGGAAAAAGTAAAATTTTCCTATAAAGTCATTTTACTACTCCTAATTTAGTATAGCCACAAGGGATAAAAAATGTCATAACCCCCCTAAAATGTTTAAACTATTTCCTCTCAGAGTGTATGAAGTACCCCACATGTGTAATATAAAATAGTTGTATGGGCGCACAGTAAAAGAACGGGGATGTTTGCCTTTAGAAGCGCAATTTTACAGAAAATGTTTGACCTGCCGTGGGAGAACCGTAGTGGTATAAGAGAAGAATGAGAAGAATCCCAAAAATTACCCTAATCTTGAATGCACACTCCTTGAGAATTTCAAAATGTGTAAAAAATTATGTAGTTGCCCCTACGGTGAATGATCCATTAGTCCCTAATCATTAAAAGGTGAAAATTTTTCCTATAAATGTCACTTTACCCAAACTTACCCCAATTTATGTAAGCCACAAGGGATAATATATTAAATAACCGCCAAAAAAAAGGTGTAAAACTATTTGCTTTCTCCGCAGTGTAAGAAGTACCCCACATGTGGCAGAAAAATACTTTATTGGGCGGCACAGATGAGGAAAAGAGGGATGTTTGTTTCTTTTAGAGGCCAAATTTGCAGAAATCCTTCACATGTTCAGGATACATTTAAGAGAGCCGTAGTGTACCAAAAACAGAAGGAAACCCGAAAAGTGACCCTAATTGTTGATGTACACACTTGGGGAATAGCTGTTGGAATAGTGGTGTAGTGTAATACCTGGTTGAATTGAGTCATTTGAACATACAGGTGGTTTCCAAATATGATGTGCAATGGAGTCCAATATGGAAATTGAAATTATTTCTGAGAGGTCAGTGCCCGTTATATGTGGCGCCCCTTATGAAATACTGGAAGGGGTATAGGAGTCAACGGGACATAACAGTTGTTACAATTATTCATTTTACCGAAATTGATTCACAACAACAGGTTGGGGCGTGAATTGTGAATGTCCGTTTATAAGGAGGTCAATATACCAGTGGACCCTAAACTTTTGTCACTCTCTCTGGAGGTTCGCAGGTCTCCTTAGTAGTATGTAGTGTCCATCCTAACGCCTCTTTTGAACAGACTCTTTAGTGAGTCCTACCTTTAGAAGCACAGAATTCCACCGGGAAAATGCTGTCCTGGCAAAACACGGAACCTCTAAAACCAGAGATACTGGGGCTCTCCGTCCTTCTTTTCCGCATATTAGTTTTCCTAATCTCTTCCTCTTGAAACGGAGAAATGATCGGCAGACCTGCACATTGTAACAGCTCGTAAGATTTTACAGCATCATCTGAACACTGTGCACACCAACAGCGCTTTTGTACGGCATATCTTTCGTTTTCCCGTAGGGAAATATTGCCAATTGTTGCTCGTATTCACCCTAGCGATTGCCCATTGTGACCGAACTATTGCTGCTTTTGGCTGGACCAAATCGACCAGCCAATAGCGGCAAACATGGCACAGATGGTGCAACAAAACCCATCTGGACCGCAGTCAAAATTGTGGCTGTCAGGACCAGCCACCACCCTGCCCCTATCACCGTGGCTACAGACCTGGTGACCTGTTATACGACGTCATACGTAAATTCTCTGCTTTGGCTCTTCTGAATTTGATGACCAATAGCAGCGATTAATAACTGGGGGGGTGTGTGGGGGGGGGGGGCGTAAACCCCTTCTGTCCCATGGGCAGAGGATGCTGGTCAGGAAGAGCCGCCGTCTTACCCCGATCACTGTGTCTGACCGTGTGTTGGAAATTCACCTACCCCCACCACTACCCGCTGCACCGTTCTATAACAAGGCGCGTTGGGATGGCCATACAAACTTTCTTTATTTTTTTAAAGCAATTTAGCAAATAAGGGCTATTTTTTTGCGAGACGAAATGCACTGTAAAAAAAACCTAATTTTAGTGGGTTTTTAGCTTATTGAGCAATTTTAATTAACTTTTTACGTGTGGAGGAAAATAAAAATCATCATTCTTGTTTTTGTATTATTTTAGCATTTTTTGGGGGGGTGTTCACGGTAGCTAACAATAATATTTATCTTATTCAAACGGATCACTACGTTACGGGTGATACCTCATTTATATGTTTATTTGTCAATTTTTATTGAAGGCAAACCTAGATAGAAAAACTTGGGCATTGTTTTATTTTGCCATTTTTATAAGCTGCATAAACTTAGTATTTTTGTTTACGGAGCTGGTTGTAAGCTTATTTTTGCGTGACATTGTTTCTGTTTATGGTATCAGGGGGGGGGGGGGGGCTTGGTAACTTTTTTTGGATGGCACTTTTTAGAACATTTTTGTAAAGCATTTGATAAAAATTTAATTTTGCAAGTTTTGTTTTTTTTTTTTTACCACTTCACGAGCGGGTCTAATATGATTAGGATTTATGTGTCAGATTGTTTACGTACTCAGCGATACCAAATAAGTTGGGTTTTTTTCGTGATTTTGTTTTTTATACTTTATTACTTGTGTAAAGCAGGAAATGTGGTGTTTGGGGGGACTTTCAACTTTCTTTTATTATTTTATTTTTATTGTAAAAAACTTTATTTCTTTATTTTTTTTTGTACTTTTTTACAGTTACTGACATCTTAAGCTTGAACAAGTGATCTTCTGATCACTTGTTCTAGCTTTTTACACAGGTTAACAACAGTGCAATTAACAGATGTATTGCACTGTGTAATGTAAGACACTGAGCATGCTGCGCATCCCAGTGTCTTACAGCCGGTCCTGCTAGAAGGCACGAACCTGCTTCCGGATCAGATCTCGCAGCCCCGGGCACCGGCAATCCCGGGGCTGCGATCGGAGCACGGACCCCCCGTTAAGCGCCGCGGGGGGGTCCGATTCCCTTAATTAGCTTTAATGCCTCTAACAGGGGTTAACAACTCGCGATCGTAGAAATCTCTGATCGCGGGTGTTAGAGACGGGTGTCAGCCTAAAATATATTAGCCGCACCTGCAGCTTCTGGCGCCGGCCGCTCCGTTCAGGAGCCGGCGCCAGAAGCTTTGACGTAATAGTACTGGCATTTTGCAGGAACGACCCTCCCGCGATGGCAGTACTATTAGTCAAATGTCGGGAAGGGGTTACTATCCCTTAGGACTGATATACAGTTTTCGAAGTAACACAGTTTTCTATACACAAATGTTCAGAGAGATTGTGCAAAAAAGTAAAAAATAGAACCTGAGAAACCTTGTGAAAATTTATTGCCTCCAAGTCAATAGTCCACACGTGTTTCTGATGATCGCACTATCGCAGGATATTTAGCAATTGCAGCACACTGGTTCTAAAAAAAACCTTCTTAATGCTTCCACACAACTTTTATACAGTTTTTCTCATATATCAAAATTAATTTCAAAGTTAGTTTTTTGGTTCTCTACGTACCGTAATTTTGCTAACTGTTATACTCATAATAGTAGTTACATGACCCCCCTCGTAGCTGTAGTCCACAGTGATCCCCCCAGTAGTCACAGCAGCTGTCTCCGCTACTTGGCAGTAACAGTGATCACCCCCCAGTAGTCAACAGGCATAATACCCCTCAGTAGACATAATCACAATGATGTCGTCATTTTGCAAGTAGTCCAACAGCAATGTTCCCCCGTTAATCCACAGTCTTAAATTATGCCCATAAATACAGTCATTGTGATGCCATCTAATATTCAGCAGTCACTGGGATGCCCCCACTAGCAAGGCAGTCACTGGGATGCCCCAGTAGCCATCAGTCCACAATGATCCCCTCTGTACCATCGTCACAGTATGCCACCAGTAGCCATCAGTCACAGTTCATACCAGTAGTAAAAGAATAATGCCTCTTCGTATTTTTTCAGCTCTCCACTCTCCTGTGTATTGATGCTGGCTGTGGTGGTGCATGATTGTGCCCATCATAGGACCTGTGGCATGCACATGTGTCCTATGGCAACACCACCGCTTTTCCAGATCAAAATATATGTCATCTTCTTTTAAGATGCATTTACTTTTGATGATTCAGTAGGTGATGTGTCTGGTCCCTTAGCCATCGAATTTTTTTTCCAAATGTAAACAACATCACATTAAAAGTAAAGCTGCTCTTATAAATAACAATTTTAATAATTAATATAGTAATAACCAAAAGTGTACGAAAGCCCTAAGTTTTCCAAGCACTTTCCCTCCACTTGGGAAAAAAAGCTTATTTTTAAATGCAAATGCGCATGCATGACATCTAAGATGTGGCTGTTGCCTGTTGGTGCACCCATCATAACTTTCAGCTTTCTTTTCCATGGAAATATTTATGTAAAGATACCCAATACACGGGTGTATGTCATTCTACTAGGTGTTGATGGATATCAACTGCTATAATATTTTGTTTTTAATTCACATTACCAATCATTAAAGCTTTGCGATCTGGAGATCCTGCACTTATCATAACCATTATGAAGATTTCAGTGTCTGATGTCACTTCACTCTCCACTCTCTCTATGTAAGAAGCGGAAAGAACTGAGCTTCTTGGGATCCTCTCTTCAGGAAGATAAATGGCTGCTCTTTGGTAAGAACGAAAAAACTTCCTTGTGGTTTCAGAGCTCTGCTTTACTGTATCCTACGAAACACACATATAATGAAAATGGCTCTCCTGTTACAAACCTCAAAGCCCCTTCCATGTCAATAAGGAGTCCTTTATGGGGCCCATAATACGGACTGTAGTTTAGTAACTGTTCTGGCTCACTGTTGGTAGCTTGTCACCTCCTTCTCTAAAGAAATCCTACTCGAAATGTATCTCTTACCCATGTAGGAGGGGGGGTGCGCTTCCTGCTCCCAGCGGCTGCACTGGGACTTCTTTAAACATTTTAGAGCAGCTGCTCTAAATGGTCCTGGCTCCCGGCTGTGTGCTGCATCAGAGGGGCCCCGCAGTCCTCAGTTTAGAAGAGCTGCATCTACCCCGTGCCGTGTGACCTGCTGCTCTGTATCTGAGACGCAATGGGCAAAGATGGCTTGTTCTTCTAAACTGATGACCTGCGTGCCCTCTCTCCCTCTCAAGGCCCCGCCGCGCAAGTGCACTCCACCTGCACATGGTGTAATGATTATTGTTCGTTCCTGCCATCAGAAAGTGCCTCGTGCCCATGCTGGCACGTGTTGCCATAGTTTCGCCAACCCTTGTTACTAAGGTCTGGATTTTAAATTCCCAGTTTCACATCTTTGGGTCACTGTAATGGCTCTATCTTGTCTTGAGCTTCCTCATCTGCAGCCAAAAAACGCCTTACAAACATACACAACAACCGTCTTCTGGCTCAGACTTAAGCCCTCGTCTTACACCCATCTACCTAACAGTACGAGCCGTCTGGCACTGGCAGGTCACCTTCCAAGCTCAAACGCCAATTGGTTAATCCCTCTGATTCCTTTGTCCCTGAGCTCCCTTTGTATTGCAATAGGAGTGATCGTTTCGATCAAGGTGCCAACACTCAACACTTCCCTTTTTATCTAATATGCAAAAATACAAAATAATTTGGAAGGAATTGCCAAATACCCAATGCTATTTACCCACCAAACAAATGTTAATAAAAATTATTAACGTTTACAGTCTCATAATTGTATCAATGACAATGTAAGCTGGTCCTGCAAAAACACTTACCAGCTCCATACAAATAAAAGTATAAAAATGTTATAAGAGGGTGTCCGAATATAGCAAGACAAAAAGATTTTAAAAACATATTTTTTTAAACAAGTATTAACACATATTAAAACTATATCAGTTTGGGTTGTTCTTTGATTATACTGACCTAATGAAGAGAAATGTACCTTTGATTTCACCATTCAAACACATATTAAAGAGGTTGGCCCCTCCTGTTTGTTAAATAATGTGGTGTGTGTGGGGGGGGGGGGGGGGGGGGGCGTGATTTAGATAATTCCCAACTACATCTTTCAAAGTTCTGCTCTGCTTTCTTGATATGTAAGTGAAGCCCTCCTGGTTTTTTTTACTCATCAGCCAGAGATTCCTGTCATAAAATGGCCACAGATTGAGGGTCATGTGATCTCTAACTGTCCATACATCGCTGTGGTCGAAACTCTCATAGTAATTTATGAATATAAGCTAAAGTCCTGGCAGGGCGTGCTCATGGACAGATCGAGATCACATGACCCTCCATCTGCACCATTTCATGACAGAAATCTCTGGGCCTGATGGCACAAATACCAGAGGCTTCACTTTACCTATCATAATGGTAAAGTGCCCAATCCCTTAAGAAAATGGCAGCAGCTTGTTTTGTTTTTAATTTCGCTTAGTTTAGAACTTATTTCCTGCTTTCCCAGTAATTTGCATTGAACACTAAATGGTGCCATTATAAGTTTTATAAATTTGAATCCCCTCCCCCCAATATTCAAATTTCCTAAAGAGGCTATTGTGGCGTGGTGTAGCAGAGCTGAGGCTACCCGTCGCGACGGGCTCCACCCGACTGCTTCCCAGTAACATCCTGCCTGCCTTCTCCATGCCCCTTTATCGCACAACGCCTGTACTGGTGCACTTGTCTGCGAAGCTGGGGTCTGCCGCAAAGGAATTTGAATACAGGCAGTCCCCAGGTTACATCAGATATGGTTCTTAGTTTTGTTCTTTAAGGTGAATTTTGTGTGTAAAGTCGGAACTGTATTACTTTATCATTGTAACCCACCCCCGCCAATTAGTTTTGGTCTTTTTGACAATTGGTTTTAAAATGTTGCAGGCATTGTCATAAGAACCAGGATTAAAATAAATCTTAATTCAGACCCTGTGAGAACTGTTACCGCTTGTTTTTGTAGCCCATGGGCTAAAGTACAGTCTTACCACCACAGAGGAAGAGGAGCGGAGGTTAGGGGACCGTGAGAGCGAGGTATAGGTGGGTGAGAGTAGATAGCGGTCCTTTTGTTTGTTTTTTCGGTTTGCCTTCCTCTGTAATTCTTAAGTAGGGGACCGCCTGGAATTGGGGAATTAAATGTATAAAATTTATGGGCCACGAAAGAAAAAGGGGCTAATACTATTCTACATTAGAGTAACCTGCCACCGGATTTACCTTTATCGGTAGATCGCCGTGGTAGGTTTCGTTTAAATCTGTGGATAGTGGATAAATGTAGGGTCAAAACCCTGTAAACTTATGTAAACACAGAATTTATGAAATCATAATGTGAATTTTCAATTACTGATTACTGACCTGTATCCTTTCAGCTTCTGCATGAAAAATTTTACAAGTCGGAAATTCTAAACTTGATGCTGCAAACCTACACCCAGGAGATGTTTCAGAGATCTTTGGTAAAGTTGTGCCGAATATTCTTTATTGTTACAGTAGAGTTTTTTACATTGGAATGTCATATTGACTAATTGTAACAATTATAACTTTATATATCTTCCTCTTGTCATTCTGTACATGTAGAATAGTACGGGGTGATAGAGATAACAGTATTATATTCCCATCAGAAATTTCTTCAGATACCACCTGGTAAAACAGATTGAACAACACATGATCCTCCACCCAAAAACAATACAGTAGTGCTGTGCTACATCCAAGATAGTCTCTGTTAAAGAATAAATATAAGTTAAAATATGTAAGTTGGAAAAGGTGCAAACTCTCTGGCAACTCGTTTCCCATCTATCTGACAATAGTACTTTTCAAATCTTGGTTAACCTTGATAACAAGGATTCACTATACAGCTTCAATACAGACGCCTCTGATAAATTTCAGTAAATTACACGCATCAAAGAAGCTTCACCATAGGTCAACTTGTTCAAAGAAGTCTTGTTTTCTAACTAGTTGGTTGTCTGTAAGTCGGTGAACTAAACGACACTACCATATAGATTTGTTTTTGTGTTTTGTTTTTTTTGTTTTTTTGTTTATGTTTTTGTTTTTTTGTTTATTTTTGTTTTTTTTGTGGTTGGTTGTTTGTTTTTTTCAAAAACAAAAAAAACCCCCCCCCCCCCCCCCCCCCCCCCCCCCCCCCCCCCCCCCCCCCCCCCCCCCCCCCCCCCCCCCCCCCCCCCCCCCCCCCCCCCCCCCCCCCCCCCCCCCCCCCCCCCTCCCCCCCCCCCCCCCACCCCGCCCCCCCCCCCCCCCCCCGCCAACCGCCCACCCCCCCCCCCCCCCGCCCCCCGCCCCCCCCCCCCCCCCCCCCCCCCCCCACCCCCCCCCCTCACCCCCCCCCCCCTGCGGTAGTTGTTTATACGCACCTCCCATGCCTTCCCACCCCAATAGACCTTTTTTCATTTTTTAGACGTGCCTGGATTTCATAGGAAATGCTTTTATAAACTCTTTATTTAGGCACTCTACTTGAGGCGTCCTCATTGCTTCACTGTAAGTATTTATTGATGCCGCTCCTCGGCTGATTGGCTTCATCACCCACACCATGCTAAAGAGCCGTTGCCGTTTCCATTTTCGTGCTATGCGCATTAGCGAGAATAGCAGAGGGGGGCTGGAGCATCTAGCCTTTGTCGGCGTAGTCTATTAAAGTGTTATTCCTACTAAGAAATCTGGCACTTATAAAAGATTTAAAAAGAAGGTTATTGGTGATGGGGATGGCAGGCTTAGTGAGTAATCAGCAGCTACCCACCGGATGATGGGCTCTTTAAGTCATGACTGCTGTACTGCACCATATAATAAAAAACCCCAAATTATCATGCTGGGAAGGGATGTATCTATGTAGTAAGCTTGGTCTGGTAATGTTTACCAGATATTTGCCAACACCACTGAGCGATCCTCACGCTTCTCCAGCGCATCGATCCCCTTATCCCCTTGAAACAGGGGACCCACAGATCCCCTGAAAACGCGTTGTGTTTCTTCGCTGTACTTTCTAATGATTAAATAAAAAGAAACCCTTTTGGAACCATTACCCGGAATCTGTTGTGCGCCTTCCGCTCTTGACACACCTGCACCTCTAAACACCTTAAGTTTGGTTTTAATAATATATTTGTTTATTCAACCTAGTTCTATTGACATGTTTATGATGGTTCTGGTAACAATGATGTAGTAATCCTTGTTTGAATACCTATGATCTATGTATGTTGTATTTTGTACTCTGTATTTCAACTATAGCATTTATTTAAGCTTGTTCTGGTACGGATCCTGGACTGCCACATACAGGCACTATCCAAATTAAATTGTCTCCATAGCAGCCTCCACACGTTGTCTCCATTGCTACCTCCAAAAGTCGTCCATATAGCTGCCTCCATACATCGTCCCTTTATCAAACGAGGTGTGTCAGGCAGAAATTTGGGTTGTTTTCATGGATTCCACATCAAAGTTGTTAACTTTGTCGCCACCCAGCTGTGTTATCCACAAAATATACTAATAAACTTTTATCATTTACCAATATTATTTCAGCGCTTCTTGCGCATCTGTTTACATTCCCCTCACCCGCCATATCCCAAACTTATAAGAACGCTATTACACTTGATCTTATACAAAAGGTTCTTAGAAGTGCTGTTTGGGGAGTAGCCTAGAGACAGGGGCTTGGATTGGCGAAAGCTCGCCTGGCTGCGGAGCGCCAGCTCCATCCCAAGATCCAACTAACATAGTTTTAACTGCAGCACCTTTAATCTACTACTAGTTCACTGCCTCCATAATAATAATAATAATCTTTATTTATATAGCGCCATCATATTCCGTAGCGCTTTACAAATCATAGGAAACAAATACAAATGTAATGTAACAGAGCACAACATTTGTATGGAACAACAGGAGTGAGGTCCCTGCTCGCCAGAGCTTACGGTTTATGAAGATGATGGGGTAACACGAGGTAAAAGAATATTTAATGGTCAAGCCATTCTTCTTAGGGAATAGAAAAAAATATAATAAATGGAATTGCTGTCGCTTGAACCACTCAGCCGTCATCTTATATACCAGGTCCAGGGTGAATGGGACTGCAGAGAAGTCTGGTGCCTGTTGGTTGCTGGATAACAGATGGGAGGACGACACAGGACGGGTTAGTAGAAGAGTTAAAACTTCATGCAGTTAATGAGTGTTATAGGCTTGCCTAAAGAAATGGGTTTTAAGAGCACGTTTGAAACTTTGGAGGTTAGGTATTAGTCTGATAGTCCAGGGCAGAGCATTCCATAGAATTGGTGCAGCTCTAGAGAAGTCTTGGAGACGCGAGTGGGAGGTCCGCACTAGGGTAGAGGTTAATCTAAGATCACTGGCGGATCTAAGAGCACGGGTTGGGCGATAGACTGAGATAAGAGAGGAGAGGTAGGGGGGTGCAGCATTATACAGAGCTTTATGGATGAGGGTTATTATTATTTTAAACTGTATTCGAAAGGAGACTGGCAGCCAGTGCAGCGACTGGCATGAACTGTAAGCATACATGGTCCCCTTATCAAACGAGCTGTGTCAGGCAGAATTTTGGAGGGTATGTCGCCATGCCACTCTCTAGCCTGCTGCCGCTGCCTCTGCATGCCGTCCCCTATAGTGTCAGGGTCAATTATTGGATGTTTTAGATGCTATCTAGCTTCATTCTGTCACTCTGTCATGGCCATGCTGTTGCCCATAATTTTGGCATAATGGTGCGTTTAAGCAGCCTCAGAGGCATCCATGCATGCTGCCCCTGCTGTTTCCTGTATTTTAAAGATGCACCCAAAAATATGGTGCACACTTTCAGAGCAGGGCAGGGGCACCAGAATATTGAAGACCTGGGGGAACATTTTATCATACACTGGCGCTCGTGTGTGGCGTAGAAATAAACGCAGCCTGTCATCAGCATAAAGATGATACTGGAAACCAAATCTGCTGATGGTTTGTCCAATGGGGGGAGTATAGAGGGAGAAGAGAAGAGGACCTAGGACTGATCCCTGAGGAACCCCAACAGAGAGAGGAACAGAAGAAGAGAGAGATCCAGAAAAGGAGACACTGAAAGTGCGGTCAGAGAGATAGGAAGAAAACCAAGAGAGTGCAGTGTCCTTTAGGCCAATGGAGTGAAGCATCCTAAGGAGGAGCTGGTGGTCCACAGTATCAAACGCTGCCGATAGATCCAGGAGAATGAAGAGAGAATAGTCACCTTTGGATTTTTCAGTGAGGAGATCATTGGAGACTTTAGAAAGGGCAGTTTCAGTGGAATACATAGAACGGAAACCAGATTGTAGGGCAGTGATGGCCAACCTTTTGAGCTTGGTGTGTCAAAATTTGCCAAAAAACCGAGCATAACTCGGGTGGTGTGTCACCTTCACAAAAAAACATAATTTTGTGATATTTATAGTTTAAATAACAAATATGTATAATTATTTAACTTCTAGGGTAATTTAACCCTAGGTTGTCTGATTGATCCTACCATGTACTGCCATACTACAGTATGGCAGTACATGGGGATTTTCCCAATCATCTATTACTATGTGCAAATCGCACATTGTAATAGATCGCTTACAATCAGACAGGTGTGGAAATGCTTAGTAACCAGTGAACTTTCTGTCATGAAAGTTCACAGGTTATAGCGAGGGTGCAAGCGCCGCTGTCTGCATCTCCTTAATGCCCTCTTGGCATGGAGAAGGTGTGAGGAGCAAAATAATCGCAATGGTTGGCGATTTGCAAGGCGTTGCGATTATTTCAGGGCTTGTACATCACAAAACTGATACACAAGCCCTGATGACTTCTATCATACAGTGCACTGACCTTACTTACTATATGATGAGAATGGTTGTCCTCCCTTGCCCCTGCTGTGGAGATGGTCAGTGTAGAGGTGGCTGGGACATCACACAAGGCAGCAGCGATGTGACCTCTGACTTGCTGCCATCTAAGTGGTTTGTATATATCTATCAAAATGAGCAAAATACGAACCGCCCCTTCAAATCTGTGTTTGCATTATGCTTAGCGAAGCCCGTGTTCCTCAAAACGCCACGTGCGACACAATTTTGGCTTGGCCACTACTTAAATACCTGTGCGTGCAAGTAAGTTTTTTTTGCACTGAAAGAATGGACAAAGACATCGACAGAAAATGGCGCAAAAGAATACCTTATTTTACATGAGTTTGAGTCTCCATTGGCTTACTCATTGTTATGGGTTCTTGTAACGCCAGTTTCTTTTCTGGTCACACTTCAACACACACTCAAAAGACATGCTCGCTGCTCAAGCACATGTATTTATAAGACGTGGTTTTGCGCCTAGTTTTTGTGTGGTGTCTGTACTGTGTCCTCGTCCAACTCAAACTCTACAAGAGCACCCTAAGTGATGCCTGATTCCAACCATCTGTGTCTCTCCGCTAATTGTAACACATTGTGTTACGCTGTATTTTTAAAGAATGCAAACCCAAAAATATGGTGTCACTTACTTTCAGGGCAGTTGTCATGGCGGCACACCACAAATATTGAGGACCTGGTGTACCATTATCATACACTGGCGCTCGTGTGTGGCGTAGAAATAAACGCAGCCGAGGGTGCGTCAGCGCGGGGTTTCATGAGAGAACACATGCATCATGGGAAGTGTGGGGAGTGTGCTATAAACTCAATTTTAGGGCAAAGGTAAGAAGAGTTCTTTCTAATTCTCTGCTGCTGATGAACAGTTATAACCAGTAGATTCAGTACACTGCTCAAGTATTTCTCTTGTAGAACTGGACCAAATGGTCTAAGCTTTACCCCTAGGAGAATCAATGGGCTGTAGGGTGTAGCTGACCTTGTCACTGGTTATCCTCTCATCTCTATGCTTACCTACTTATTCTACTCGCACTGCATCAATTTCAGGGCCTATCTGTTCACTCGTTCCACGACAGGCTTCCCTTTTACCGAAAATAAAATTCACCTCACCAGGTTTTAATGTTGTGAATGATTGGCATATACTTTAATATCTATCGATAGATGAATTTTTTGTAGTCATTTTGAAGCATTTATGGACCTTAGAGATTTCCCATCCCGGGGCGAGTAAATCCAGTTATGTGACTAGTGAAATGAAATCCATCGGCCTGAACGCTTCATTCATAGCTGCAAATATTCCAGGGAGATTTTCCATTTTTTTTCAATTCCAGAGTCGAAGGTTATTGCAGTCAGAAATTATAAGGGAAAATAGAAAGGTAATGTTATGGTTGAAGCAGATTCTGCCTACACGTATAGTAATAGTATTTTCTCTGCTGGTCGGCTTTGTTCCATGCCGATGGGCTTTTAAATAAAATCCGCCGAAGTAAAAACATTTAATGTGTAGAATAAAGAGCGAGATACAGTTTTGAATTCGTTTTTTAAGCTAAAACGTGAAAATTTAGCGACAAAAATTTTTCATTGAGTAGCTGAGTACCTGAATGGCGTAGCGAGTCCTGTCGGAAGAGGCCAATTATGATTGTGCTTAAAAGGCAATTTTAGCAATTATTGTGTGTAATTTATACAGGACCAATGTGTTTTATAGCAATGGATATCTGAAATAACACAGAGTTCTGGTTACCGCACCAGACTGACTAACTACCTGAGAGTGACGTGTATTAACTCCGAATATTATACGTATACTTTTACACGAGCACCAAGGACAATATGTCCAGTGAAACTTTCTCCTATGACCCTGAAACCACGGCCAGCATTTTGGCCAAAACCCATATGCCAAGCGATTTCTTGAGAGTCGCCAACAGCGAATACAAAACCAGAGACTACGAACGAATATCAAGAACTCTTTTGAACTATCAACTACACTGCGCAACACTAACTGAATATCTGAAAGTACAGCGAATACCGAGAGGCCTACGGGTAGCATTACGTCCCACCATCTTTAAGGATAACAAGGACTTTTGCAACACATTTCAACAGATTTTGAACAAGTGCTCCTTCGATCTAATCACTTTAACAGTGGAATACTTACAAAAAGAGATCACCAAAACCGAAGACAATATCAAAGCAGTTGAAAATCAACTTAACACGACACTCAGTCCGGAAGAATTCAACACAATAAAAGAGAAAACAACCCAACTACTAGAACGTTATAAGAAGGAATCAGAACAGAAGAAGCGGGACAAATTCATAAGAGACACCCAGGACTATCTACTCGATAGGGTATACAGATGGCAAGACACTTACCCCACGCGAACCCCATACCGTGGATACAGGGGCACAGCAGAATCTTCAAGCTCCGGCTCCGACTACTATGGACCATCACAAGCACGAGGTCGTTTTTTAGGACAACGGGACCGCAGACGCGGAAGACCAAGACGAGGAGGGGAGGACAGTGCCACCGCCACGACCGGCCCCACCATGACGACAAGATCACAGGTAAACCATCTCCACTAGTAGTGAACATCTCCTCCACCAACTTGAGCCCGGCACAAATGGAGTTATTACAGAAGGGACTATCTTTTTGTCCCACACATAAGCTCGATACTTTCCAACTGGAGTTGGATTTACACCGGTTCTACAGAACCATAAGACTTAGAGCTTTTTTCAACTCAGAGAACACCCATACCTGGGCACCCTCTGAACCCCAACAGGCTCTTATACGAGCTGCTGATTTAGGTCTTTCTACTAAAAGTACTTTTATGCCCCCCAAAAAAGATCATGCAGTGGAGAACTTTATAACACTGGTACAGGAAGACTTTAACCAATTTAGAAAAGACACAGAGAGGGGCATACTACATTACCCTAACAATTTCACTAACCTAGACCAGCAGGCACTCGATTCCCTAGTCCACAACAAACAACTCATTGTTAAACCAGCCGACAAGGGGGGTGCCATAGTTGTTATGGACAGAAGGGATTACATCGATGAGATCTTAACACAACTCTCAGACGAACAAGTCTACCATAAACTCCAGCTTGACCCCACCCCCACGCTTTTCACCAAGATTAAGCACACCCTTAACCGACACCTTCATGATAAAACAATAGACCAGAAAACACATAATTTTCTACTCAACCAGAATCCTGTCATACCGGTGATCTACATTTTACCCAAAATTCACAAACGCCTCCACAAACCACCTGGCAGGCCCATAGTAGCCTCGACTGACTCATTGTTGTCCCCACTCGCAATTTTTGTAGAAAAGATACTCACCCCCCTCACCAAACAATCACGCTCTTTCTTACTCGACACAAACGACTTTCTACTTCATATACGCAATTTACACACAATACCACCAGAAGCTATCTTAGTTACATGGGATGTATCGAGCCTTTACACAAGTATACAGCATGATAAGGGCCTCTCAGCGGTGAACAAGCTTCTGGAGAAATCACAGCACCCCCCTCAGGTCAAACATTTATGCTTAGACCTACTTGCCTTGGTCCTACGTGAAAATTATTTCATGTTTCAGGACACGTTTTATCTTCAAGTTAGAGGTACAGCCATGGGTTCCAACATGGCACCCCCCCTATGCCAACAGTTATATGTCCGACTTTGAGGAGCAATTCGTCTACCCCAATGCCAATTTCCAGTCCTATGCTCTACTGTGGAAAAGGTTTATTGATGATATAATGTGCATATGGGGGGGCCCCCTAGACACACTGATCGACTTCCACACTTACCTAAATACAATATGGCCCGAACTACAGTTCACCATCAGCCATAACCAACAAAGAATAGACTTCTTGGACACCACCATCATCAAAGACACATCAGGTAGGCTTGCCATTGATCTGTTCACTAAACCCACAGATAGGAACAGCCTCCTACATTACTCAAGTTGTCACTCCAACCCATACAAGAGATCTCTCCCCAATTCACAGATGCAGAGAGTGCGCAGGATAGTATCCGATCCCACACAGAGAGAAATACGTCTCAGCGAGATGCGAGACAAATTTAAGACCCGCGGATACCCAGAACGCACATTGAGGCCACGGGAACACACTGTGAGAAAAGACAATCAGAAGGAGCCATGTATCAATTTCATCCACCAATATCACCCCACTATATTCAGACTACACAAGAGCATTAGGAAACATTGGCCAATTCTCACCAATAGCCACCCCTCTATCCCTGAGTTCGCACGACATTTTCGCCCTTGCTTCAAACGCCTACCCAATCTGAAGGATAGATTAGTGAAAGCGGATGAGGGCTCACTCCAAACCAGAACGGGACAACGTTTCCTATCAACACCAAAATACGGCACTTTCCCCTGCCTTAACTGCTCTCAATGCAATAATGTACTGAGGGGGGATAAAATATCCCACCCCAGAACTGGCATTTCATATCCGATCAAGGACTACTTCACTTGTAATTCCTCATACGTGGTCTATGTCATCAAATGCCCTTGCGGCCTTGTTTATGTGGGAGAGACTGTCCAACATATAAAAGACCGCATCTCTAAACACAAGTCGGACATACGGTGTAATAAGCTCTTATTGCCCTTACCCTACCATTTCGCTCAAGCTAAGCATAAAATCTCACAATTAAGATTCCAGGTGGTGGAACATGTTCCTCCACCCAGACGGGGCGGCAACAGGATAAAGCAACTTCTACGGCGAGAGGCGTTCTGGATTCACCGACTCAATGCAATGGCCCCCAGTGGTCTTAACAGGGAATATGAGATACAGAATATGCATTGATTCAGTTTTTGTATGACATGTACTAATTACGATTTGTTCCTCCACAGATTCCCTGAACTTCGTGAGACCGTATTGCAATAGGTATATTCTCCTCTCTTTCTTTCTTTCCTCTCCTTCTCTTTCCTCCTCTGATGCTCCATACACTCATACATACATTTCATGCTTAAACTAGCCCAACATCATTCCTTCCCATTATATGCACACACACACACACACACACCCACATACACTCATGCACAACCCAACATACAGAGCTCATCACAAACTCCTATCCATTTATACCAATCCACTATACCCTTAGTTTGCCTTTTACTCCATTTCACACGTTCTCCCGACATTTTTACTTACAACCATCATGTCCCACTTGCACTCACAGTTACCAGCCCATTAGCATTCACCATCCTTTCTTTTATAATTAGTGCCTCTACATGCAGATTTTACCTTCTACTAGCACCCGATCCAGTCCCCTTGATCCTACATACTTTACCCCTTCTACTTTTCTTCTCCGGCTTCGTCTCGATCGCTCAGGGTACTTGATATTCTACCGCGTTCCACTCTGGAACGCAAGCAACCTAAAGCGAAACCGGAACGTCACTTCCGGTTTCCGGTCTGCTCATAAATACCAGCGATCGCTGCAGAACGCCAGCGCTTTCCTCCAATGCGGACGCGTCCGCCATCTCTCCCAGCGCCAGAGCGGCCATAGCGCCGCATTTTTTCTCACCTTTCCACTCTATATACCATGCAATCCGGTAAGTCCAGATAACGCTGTACCCACCAACTGTGCTTTCTCATGCCCTGTGCCTAGAATGTAATGTTGTATGTGTCCTATATGCTCAATATGCCTGTCTTATCCACCCCGTCTAATTCACCGGGGCACATGTATTTCACATATACAGGGGACCCTCTTCGAGTAGGACACCCAGTGCATACCCCTATTATAGTAGTTGCAGCATTTGTATTGATTTATACCCATCTCCCCGGGATACTTGTGGACCAGCAACGCTCATTGCCTCTGGCATAACGAGGACCATCTTATACATATGGGACATGATGTCCCCATACTTGATCACCACCTCCTTCTCCACACGCTGGCATCGGCGAGACTCCGGTGACCGCTACATCCCCAAGAATCAAACACGTGGCATTCATAGTGATTCTCACGACAACAAGAAGCTCACTGGAAGACTCCAGTTATCTACTGCATACGATTGTATATAATTTTGTATATTATGTATTGGTTTACCACTTGTATATTTACCCTTACTCACCTTATGTCTCTAGTGCCTGACGAAGGTCTGTAATTGACCGAAACGTTGCATGTATGAATTGGATTGCCACACAATTTCTTCTTGTGAAATAAAATTCACTATTTTTTTCAAAATGCAAATAAGGAGTGCCAAGTCTTCTTTAAGATTATCGATGGTTTTGTAACCTATTTGAGCACCCAAGAGACTGACTAACTACCTGAGAGTGACGTGTATTAACTCCGAATATTATCCATATCCACAGTATACTGCCACGTGCTTCTGGGTCATCTGCCTTGTCTTCTACCTCCTCGTGATGCTCCTGCTCCTCCTCTCCTGTCACCTGAGTAGAAAAACCACAAATTGCACCAGACTCTGCTTGTGCTCCAATGTCCTCCTCCTCCTCCATTTCATCCCCCACCGGACTCATGTGGCCATGAGATGTAGTCTCCACTTCTCCAGTGCCCTGACCAGACAGATTTTGCAGCATGAGTTCCAGGACATGAAGCAGTGGTATGACGTTATTCATCCCACAGTCCTGGCGACTGACAAATAACGTGGCCTCTGCAAAAGGCCTGCGCAAACGGCAGGTGTCACGCATGAGCTGCCAGTGGCTGACATCAAAATTACACAGGGGAGTACTACGGTCTGCTTGCATCATCAAAAAATCAGTAATGGCTTTTCTCTGTTCATACAGGCGGTCTAACATATGGAGGCTGGAATTCCAACGGGTGGAAACATCGCATATCAGACTATGTTGGGGTAGGCCGTTCTGGCGCTGCAACTCGAGGAGGGTGTGCTTGGCTTTGTAAGAATGGCTGAAGTGCGTGCACAGTGTCCTGGCCATTTTTAGAATGTCTTGCAGATGGGTATAACACTTCAGGAACTTGTTGGCTACCAGATTGAACATGTGCGCCATGCAGGGCGCATGGACCATCCCTCCTCGGTGCAGCGCGGACACCATGTTCCTCCCATTGTCTGTCACCATGGTTCCGATTTTTAGTTGTCTCGGAGAAAGCCACACATTGATTTCTTCTTGCATGACGCGGAGCAGTTCCTCCCCTGTGTGACTTCGTTCGCCCAGGCAAACCAGGTGTAGAACTGCGTGACACCTCTGTGCCCTGCACATGTGGTATGATGGAGCAGCACTTGCGGAGGCTGAGGTGGTGGTGGAGAAGGAGGAGGAGGAGGCGGACACTGGCGCAGGAGCAGCAGTTTGACAACGTGGAGGAGAAAGCGCCGTCTCTTGTTGAAGTTGTTGGTGTGGCTAGGCGGGAAGCACATTCACCCAGTGGGCCGTAAAGGACATATACTGGCCCTGACCATAATTATAGCTCCACACGCCCGCGCTGCCGTGCACTTTGGAAGAAACTGATAAGCTCAAGGACTGGCACACCTTCTGTTGTACATATTGGTGAAGCGCTGGCACAGCCTTTTTGGAAAAAAAATTGCGGCTTGGAACTCTCCACCTCGGTTCGGCACAACCCATTAGTTCTCTGAAGGGTGTAGAGTCCACGACTTGGAAAGGAAGAGACTGCAGTACCATTAACTTCGACAAGAGCACGGTCAGCATCTGCACCTTAGGATGGCTGGACGCATAGAGTTGTCTTTTTGTAATCGCCTCGCTCAACGACTGCTGGCGCCATGCGTAGCGAGGAGCAGGAGCATCTGGACCGGGAGATGATGTCAAAGACAAACAGCTCCCTTCGGCAGAGGTGCTTGGCTTGCTGAAACAGCATGTGTGCCACTAGGTGCTGCTGCTGTTGCTGCGCCTGCAGGATGGACCGCATCTGACACCCGTTTCTCCCAGGCCATTGGATGGTGACGCTGCATGTGTTGGCGCAGGGCTGTGGTGCCAAGGTTAGCTCCCTTGCCATGCTTCACTTTCTGCCCGCAGATACGACATATACCCACGCTCGGCTCCTCTGGTGTCTTTACAAAAAACTGCCACACCGCTGAGGTGGTAATTTTACCACCAACACTCTGCACTGAGCGACTACTACCGCCGCTGCCTCACTGAGCCCCTGTGCCACTGCTTATTTGGGCCTGCGAATCGGGCTGTAAACTAGAGCCCCCAAAAGGTATTACAAATCTGTTATACAGATACCACACAACTGACAGTGTAATTTCAGTGAAAATCACTGTATAAACTATGTGGATTTCACACGTAAATCCGGCTGTAAACTAGAGCCCCCAAAATGTCCGTTATACAGATACCCCAAAACTGACATTTTCCTGAAATTCTAACCGAAGTTAGAATCATTAGAATCGATTCGCCCATCTCTAGTCTTTGATCCTTTGGGGATGTGAACAATAATTATCTTAAGAGCTGGTGATTTCCATGATGTTCAGATCAGGGATTAAAGGGTAAATACCAGGGGAGTAAACTATGGTCTCCACTCACAGTGGCAGTGACATATTGGTGCTCATTTACTAAGGGTCGCATATTGCACTTTCGTTGGACTGTTCTTCTTTCTCGGGGATTACACGGCTTGGACAGGTATTTAACAGGTGTCTGTGCTGGGATTGTGTTGCATGCAATTGGATTTTGGCGCAACTGCGCTGTTTTCCATGCGTCACAAATTGGGGGGCAGTGCCGTAGGATGATCCAACGAATTTGGACTGGGATTTAACTTTCAAATTGTGTCGCAAGACAATGCACTTACATGCACCACTTAAAAGATGGTGAACTCCATGTTCATGTTTTTAAATAAGGGGTCACCATGCCACTAGAATAGTGTTTTACTAAATAACCAAAGTATCTCAACAAACCTTTATTTTGTAAAACATGTGATGATCCCAATTAGAGAACAGCAATGTCTGTAGCACAGAGAAGGATTATAAGCAAATTTTCTGAAGGTTCCACCAGTCACCAGTCAGTAGGGAGCGCACCGGCCTTTGTTCTTAATGACTTCAACACCGGCCACGAGACATGACTGGTCCCTCTCAAGGCTCTGGGATCTTCTCCAGTCTCCTCCAAAGTTCTGTGACTGTTATGGATTTCTGAGCCATAACTTTGTCACCAAGGATTTCCCAGAGGTTTTCTATTGGGTTTAGATCAGGACTCTCGGCTGTGGCCATTTCATTGTTTCAATGTTTTCGGTCTAAACTGCTTTACCCGTTTTTCTGTGTAATAGGGAGCCTTGTCTTGCATGAAAATTGCTGGCTAATCGAGTGATGAATGCAATGAAGACACCACGTGTTGTTGAAGAAGGTTCTAATGCACACTTACATTAACTCTGCCCTGCAGCTGTATGAGAGGTCCAACTTCTGCTGCAGAAAAAATTCTCCAAACCATGACACTTCCTCCACAACCTTTCACTGACTTCTTTACACAATTTTGAGATTTTTTTGATCCCGGAGTAAAGTTCAAATAAACATGATCACCAGTGTTAATAAACTTATAAACATGCATATAGCACAAATATTTTAGGTACAATAAAATCAACAAATGAATATACCGTATATACTCGTGTACAAGCCGAGATTTTCAGCACAAAAAATGTGCTGAAAAACCTCACCTCGGCTTATACACGAGTCAACTAAGAAAAAAAAATAATAATACTCACCCTCCGGTGTCCGGATCCTCGGAGGCAGCTCCCGATTCTCGGCGGCGGCTCCGCTCCTCTCTTCTTTCTTCACTGGCGGCTCCCGGTCTCTTTGCTTACTTCGCTAGCCGGCAGTCGCGTCCATGCGATCTGCCGACGGGCGCACACTATGATGCAGCACTGTCGCTGCTGATGACGTCATTGGCGGCGACACTGCCGCATCACAGTGTGCACCCGCAGTTTATTTTTTTTATTCACTTGGCATACTGGGGGCAGTGCTGTATACTACATGGGGGCAGGCTGTATACTACATGGGGGCAGGCTGTATACTACTTGGGGCAGGCTGTATACTACTTGGGGCAGGCTGTATACTACTTGGGGCAGGCTGGCTGTATACTACAGGAGGCAGGCTGGCTGTATACTACAGGGGGCAGGCTGGCTGTATACTACAGGGGGCTGGCTGGCTGTATACTACACCCTCGGCTTATACTCAAGTCAATAGGTTTTTCCAGTTTTTGGTGGTAAAATTAGGGGTCTCGGCTTATACTCGGGTCGGCTTATACTCAAGTATATATGGTAGTACTAGATGGGTACAAATGGCAAGAACTAAAGTCTCTCATTCATGAAGCTGCAGTCTTCCTGGGATCTGGTCTTGATTGAGGCCAGATAAGTCGGTGCTATTTGAGTAAGTATAAAAAAATTCAGGTAGTTTGACGCGCTGATTTTTTATTTTGTTATGTAACAAAGAATCTATTTATATCCCTATGTCTACATTTTAAACATTACTGTTTATGCTTATGACCTACTGACAGCTACTATTATCCATATATTTATTTATGTTTTATGAATTTATTATTTTATTATTATGACTTCATGGTTCCTTATCTCGATTGTTTACACATATATATTTATTATCCATAGTATATCCCCATCCCTGTTTGTATCGTAAGTCCTGACGAAGGTGGCTATCCACCCCATAAATGTGTTGTCCTATTTTGAAAAATCCCTAATTAAAGGAAATTATCTACTAAATACCTGTCCCAGCGGCACAAATCCCCAAAACATCGGAAAGTCTGACGGAAATGCGATCCGCGGACCCTTAGTAATTTAGCCCCATTGTCTTGGATCCTGAATCCTACTTTGTGTCTTGGATGCTGAATCCTACTTGTCCTAGTCCAGTGGTGGCAAACCTATGGCACGGGTGGTGGCACTCAGAGCCTTTTCTGTGGGCACCCGGGCCATCGCCCCATCACACCAGACAGGACTCAAAGAATTTTCCTGTAGTTCCAAGCAACTTTAAAGATGCTGCTTCCAGTCATATTTTGATACTTACTTCGCTACTTGGGACTGTAGGAAGAGGGAGAATGAATAGACAGGGCCGAATTATCTTTGGAGGACCTCCTGCTGGCCCCTACAGGTCTACAGAGGGACACTGGAAAGAAGCTAAAATAATGCAAACTTTCTACTGTGTTGCTGTCCTCAGGAGGCCAATAAGATTGTTGAAGAAGAGGGAGCAGTAAGTTACTGCTTTAATTTTTTGGTTGGCACCTCGCGATAAATAAGGGGTTTTGGGTGTCTTTTTGGGCACTCGGGCTGTTAATAGGTTCGCCATCACTGTCCTACTGTCTTGGATCCTGAATCCTACTTAGTGTCTTGGATGCTGAATCCTACTTGTCCTAGTGTCTTGGATCCCTACCAATCTATTATTGATGTCCTGATATTGAAAATTCAGGAAGCAAATTAATTTTATCATTTCAAAAATGTGTCAAAAATTCTAGGCCCAACATAAGACAACCCCCTTTGGAGGTGACTTAGGAGTCAATCACTTATCCATCAGGTCGATTTATTCACATCACATCTCCGATGTGTATAATGACGTAGAAATATTCTTGATGGCGAGTGGACCTCAGACTTATAACCTTCTTGGGTCCAAGAAATTTTGGCGTAACTCTGTATTTATGAACCCTGTAGTAAGTGACCTCCACCATGTAGAACCTGATAAATCCTGCCATTGGATAGACATTAAAAAGGGAACACCAGATACTGTAAAATTTAGGGGACGCGTCGCTCATCAGTGAATTTACTGCTCAATAAATTGCAATAATTAACTCTGTAAATCAAAAACTATCCGCAGATAATATGTATTATTAATATGTATGACAGCGCATATTATGAGGCCGGAATATTAAGCCGAGCACATTAATCACATCTGACTGGAAACGCAAAAACCTTCTCATACCGTGTAACAGAATCAATCACATCCCAGGTTAAAAAAAAAACAAAAAACTTCAGCAAGACGTCAGTGAACTTTTTAAAAAAAAAAAAAGGCAGAAAAAAAAATCTAATTTGAGGATCCTTCATTGTTTCAAAGATGGGACTGAAAAGTTCATTAAAGTTTAGCAGTAAAAACTTTTGTCATAATCAAAAATACAATAAAAAGAAAAAAAAATGGAGAAAAACATCCTTGATTGAATTCTCTTTCATCAACAATAGAACAGCTATAAAATCCCGCTGGAGTCCGCAGGCCGCTCCGTCTTTTATAGTCTGGACATGAAAAGTTACGCATATTTCCCTAGCGTCATCTAAAATGTGGATATATTTATGCGTGGACTTCATATTCATGAATCCGGTGTTCAAATTTTATTTTCAATTTTTTATTTTATCTCAAAGTAAATATCAATCTGTCTTGTCTTCATCTATAAACCAAAATTATGTGTTGATTATATTCAGAATTTGTCTTTTAAAGATTTTTTTTTATTGTTACAGAGCACCAAACCCTCTGATAACCGAAATTAGACGTTCAAATTTGATTACCTGCATTCACCACTAGAGGGAGCTTACTGTTTTTACTTTGAACTGTATGCAGTCAGGTCTTCAGCTCCATCTACTGGTGACTGTAAGCAAAATGTATGCAATTATTTATTATTATTTTATTGGCAATTTATAGCAGTATTAAATGAGTACTGTGTTGCAAAATTATCTTGGAATTTTGAGAACATTAAGCAATAATTAGGGCATTGCCGAAATGCGTAGATCTTACAGACTACAGTACATGCTCTTTATTCCGCTATAATGCTGTTGTTTTATTAACAAAGATATAGATGTTAACTGTATTATTCTGAGTATTGGAGCCTTCTTACTATGACAATAAAATACCATCTAATATTCCAGCTACAATTCTTTATTCAATACATAGTGGAATGTGATTCGAACAATAAAACATCAATGAAAATGAATTTCTCATTGAGGTCTGGATTTGGAATGATACGCAAAATCAAAATGAAAAATTGAATTTCAAGACAAGAAAATGAGGCTCAGTAATGTGTGTGGCCTCCATGTGCCTGTATGACCTCCCTACAACACCTGGGCATGCTACTGATGAAGTTTGTAATAGAATGTGGCAAGAGAGGACAGGGAAAAAAACGCTAATAGTGTCACACCTTAAGACATAGATTTAGAGTGAGGGTGGATATTAAAGTCACCGTGTAGGGTTGTGCTAGGATAGGCACAACGCTATGAAGTATTAGAAGTTGGGTAGCGAATGGTCCGGTGCTGCCTCCCGGTGGGATGTTCCAGTGTGGTGTAAACAGGTGACGCACTCGGAGTGGATTTCCAAATAGATTTATTATAGGTCTTAAAAACACAATGCGTTTCGGGGTTAGAGACCCCTTCATCAAGTGGACAAAGACTGAGTGGGATAATAACAGGTAGGAAGTACAAGGGGAAATCGAAAATATGTAGAAACAATTAGCACTTGGTTGGGAAATACATGAAAAATACATAAAAAGCACAATACATCTAATAAACTATTCTTTTTGGATATCTTATGTATATATATAAATAAACAAATACTCTTAATAAAAATTACTTCATGTATAGCGATGTTATTGGTAATTTTTTAGCAAATCAGCTATATACTGCTACTCCTGTGTGGTATTGTAAAAGAGGTGGAGATTCGGTACAAACACATAGGCGGGGCCAGGGACGGCACAGTTATGGTATAATCGGATTAAACTATACATACAAATAAATAAAGAGTAGATAAATATCTAAAATTCATAGGGGTTGATAAGAGTAAATTGAAATTGAGTGCGGTCGAGACTTGGGTAATAGAAAATTAAATACATAAATACATATTTTGGTCAGTCCATCAAAGGAAAAAGGACACATTAAAATGAAGCAGTGAGCTATATACATCTGAATACATGCACAACAGGTCTGGCAAATGTCAGTCAGTGTGGTGGTGTTAGTAGTTTCTTACCTATGCTGGGGATACCGTGTGTGTCCTCCGAGGCATTTGAAGATGCGGCCAGACGCACAGATATTTAGCTGCTTCTAGTGCGGAGCAGCTTGTGCCATAATTTGTCACGCGCATGGGCAAAGGCTCCTGATAACCAACAAGGTTATAATTTATTGTATCGGCCGCTACTGATGAGGCTCAGTAATGTGTGGGGTCTCCATGTGCATGTATGACCTCCCAACAACACCTTGGCATGCTCCTGATGAGGCTCATTAGTGTGGGTAGCCTCCATGTGCCTGTATGACCTCCCAACAATACCTGGGCATGCTCCTATTGAGGCTCAGTAGTGTGAATCGTGAACTCCGGCGGACCTCGGCGCAGCAGCGACACCTGGTGGACATCGGGTGCACGACCTTAGTGAATCGTCGGAAGACCCGAATCCTCGTCTGAGAACGCGCCGCTGGATCGCGACAGGACCGGGTAAGTAAATGACCCCCATAATGTCAGAATGGGTATGAAGATTTCATCCTGGTATATAATGGAAGTTATTGTACCTGCCTCCCCCCACCATTACAGAGTGACTACCTAACCGGTCATGTTGGAGGTTGTGAAGTCGGCAGAACGTTCTCTACAGCGTCTCCAGACTCACATGCGCTCAGTGTGAACCTGCCCTCATCTGTGAAGAGAACAAGGTGTAAATATGGAATCTGTTAATCATGGTGTTTCCGGCAAATGCCAATCGCTCTACAGTGGCTGCTGGTGGTTATTTTTATGCAGCGCTTTCCTGTTCCTCCTTGCACAAAAGAAGAGGTATAGGTCCTGCTGGGTTGTTGCCCTCATATGTCCCTCTCCACGTCTCCTGGTATCTGCTCCATGCTGTGGACATTGTGGGGACAGACACAGCAAACCTTCTTGCTGCAGCTCGCTTTGGATGACCCTGAATGAGCTGCACTAGGCGCTGCTTCGTCTTTCTCTAAGGGCTCATGCACACTAACATGTGCCTGCCTGGCCGTAGCTGTACGGGCACACGTCTGGCATGCTGGAGAGGAGGAGAAGTGGGTGCTGCTCACCCCTCTCCATGGAGAATAGAGCCGCATGGCTATTATTACGGCCAAAGATAAAGCATGTATATGCATGCAGTCTTAAATTTGCGCCCGTTTATACATCCCCCATATGTTAGTGTGTATGGACCCTAAGGTTGAAAAGAATGACAGAATGCAAAAGTGACCAAAACAACAGCCAAATATGGAGAGCAGAGACACAGTCTGTAGTCACCACCTACAGAACCAATCCGTTATAGGGCTTGTCTCATTTCTACCTGTTGTCTGTTGCATTTGCACAGTACCAAGAGAAATTGATGCACCATCGGTGTTGATTCATAACTGGGCAGGTTTATTTCACAGAAGTGACTGACTTAGATATACATTGTGTGTTTAAGTGGTTTCTTTATTTTTTGAGCAGTGTATATGACTAGTCTATAAGATGCGATGAGGCCATATGTCTACAATGTACTGGAGCCCTCTATAGCGGTATAATAAATGTGGGACCTGCCCGTCCTCCCTCCTTCTTCTTCATTATGCTAATAACACTCTGCATGAGATGCTGCTCTCAAGCTGCTAACAGATGATTCTCCATTGTTGGAGGAAGACGAGGCTTGTCATGTGAGAAATACATGATTGGGATTGCGGTATGTGGTAACATTAGGGCAGGACATGCGACAGTCATTAGGACAAGTCTTCCGGAGTTAATAGCAAATGTTATTGTGGGAGAGAAGGCTGACGCAGGATAGATGAACCGTTACGTGTAGGGAAGCCCCCAGTGTGTTGGTGCCGGGCACTTCAGGCCATGAGTTTATTATACTGGGACTACAGGAAGAGGTCGACCATGTGAAAAAGGGAGGATTATCTTTAGAGCTCATTTCTTCCTGTACAAAGGGACCATAGCGAGATGCTACAATATTAGTCAAAATTTGCCCTTCTTCTTTCAACTGTTTTGTTGTCCTCCAGAGGCCAATATGATTGAATGTTGTGGTAGAACTATTTAAATTACTACTTAAATTGCTGTGTTGGCACTTTGCAATAAATAAGTGTGCTTTGGTTGTAGTTTGGGCACCCGGTCTCTAAAAGGTTAGCCATCACTGGTCTAAGGGATTTCTATTCTACAGGCCCCCCTTCCCCTCGAAAGAGTTCATATGATGTTATTTGGGACCTTAAAGGAGTTTTCCGGGAGCCTATAATACTAATGACTCGTTCATATGATCGGTAATTTATAATTGATTATTGGGGCAGAACATAAATTCTAGGTAATTTACTCTACAGGGCAAATCCCAAAACAATTTCCCCCCCTGGATATCATTAAAATATATACAATGTCGCCCAAATTAATAATAGCATTTGTAGCATAACAGTCCTCCCAAAATGTATAGATTATAGTGTATGCGTGTCACGGATGGTCCCGCGACCCATATCTTGGGTCACGTGCTCATCCGTGCCCCTCGCTCCCCACAGGCACAGCACCACATACCTGTCCCCACTCCAGAGTCCTGGCCTCGCTCCGTGTGAGCGTGTCTCCGTGCCCTAGGGCGCGCGCTGGTCTCTGAAAATTTAAATGGCCAGCGCACCATTAATAGGCACTGGCCATTTTCCCATAAGGCTATTTAAACCTGCCTCTCCCCTCACACCCTGCCGGATCTTAGTGCCTCACAGCCTAAGAGAAAGCTTCCTAGCGAGTATAACTGCTTTCCTGTGTATTCCTGCTCCTGAGTCCTGTGTTGCCGTGTTACCAGAGTTCCTCCGTGTTGCTGCGTTCTGTGTACCGTGTGCCTGTGTTCTCGTTCCCATCTGCCTGAACCTCCTGTTTCTGACCCCAGATTGGACTAGACCCTGCATTTCTGCAACCTGCCTTCACCTGTTGCTACGCCTCCGACTCCGATCCTTTGCTGCCCGCCTTGACCTCCTGCCTGTCCCCGACTATGATATTGCCTGCCGTTCCTGTAACTCCACCTTGGCTGCCACTGCAGACAAGTCACGCCTGTGGAACAACCTGGTGGTACCATGCCGCAGCAAGTCCAACCCGCTGTGCGGCGGGCTCTGGTGAAAACCGGGTGCCACTTAGACTCAGGTCCCAGATAGTGGCCTGTGTCATCGTCCGCAGTGGTTCAGAGGATCCACAACCTCTAAGCCTGACAATGCGCAATGTCATGCCACCGGGACCTGACCTTATGGTGTGGGAGCAGCTGGATTCCCCTGGTACCTGAGTGGCTTTATCATGGACTAGCACTAGACTGGTCAGCATCCCTTGGTCCAGGTGGAACAGGCCTTGTCCATGCCGGGCAGGGCCAGAAGGGGGATGCAAGCAGAGACGGAGAACGCAATAAGATGGAGGATATCCCCGGGGCACTCTCAGTGTATGTGTGACAAAGGGATCCTGTGTAGATGGTAGATGGGAGGCCCGTGATCTTAGCGGCAGCCAGGCATCACATGTGGAAACAGGGTTATGAAGATTAAACTCACAGTCTCTTCATTCCAAGACATTCCAAGACACAGCAATGGTAACAATATTCGATAGTGGTCCTATCTGCCAGGCTGAGGTAGATGATTGGATGCAGTCTGGTAGTAAAAGCTCACAGCTCAAATCCAGGAACTTAGGGCTGGAATAAGGAAGTAGGCTTCTGGGCAGCAACTTAGGCAGGCTATGTAGGCTATGCAACTTATAACCGTCTAGAGTATTGTGTCCCTAGTGCAACATATAACCATCAAGAGTATTGTGCATCCAGTGCAACATAGAACCATCAAGAGTCTTGTGCCCCCCGTACAGCATAACACCATCAAGAGTACTGTGTCCCCAGTACTACTTAAAACAAACAAGAGTATTGTGTCCCAAGTGTAACCTAGAACCATCAAGAGTATTGTGTCCCCAGTGCAACTTAGATCCATGAAGAGTATTGTATTCCCAGCGCAACTTAGATCCATCAAGACTGTTGCGTCCTCAGTGTAACATAGAACCATCAAGATTATTGTGCCCCAGTGCTACTTAAAACCATCTAGAGTATTGTGTCCCCAGTGCTACTTAGACCCAACAAGACTATTGTGTCCACAGTGCAACTTGGAACTATTCAGAGAATCGTGTATCCAATGTAACATGTAAAGAGCAAAAGTGAAAGTGTAAAATGTATGTTATACCATTACTCTGTGTGGTCATTCTTAAAAGGTTGTACCCAATTCATCCAACCAGAGAATTGTAAGTGCAGGAAAAACTAGTTCTGTCAGCTATAACAACATGAGAAGTCGGGAGGTTGTAGCTTTGTAAGATATGGAGATGAGCTGCAGTTTGGAGATCAGTGATCTAGATTTTCCTGTGTTATATGACAATTTCCCAGCCTCCAGCCTATCCTGCGCCCACCCACCCGCTCGGCTCATCTCATTGCATTGCCTGGTAGATGCAGCCGCCACCTGAGGGCCCCAGCACTGGATCTGACAGCTCGGCTTAACACATGGATTAAACGTTCCCCTATAGGATAATTAATTTTAATAGAACTGAACAGGAGGGATTTCACAGCCAATGCCAATGAAGGTCAAGATCATTAAAGGCGTGTTTTATTAACACAATTCCCCCTGCTGTACCGCCAAAGACACTATGCGAAATATTCCAAAATAACAGCCTGATTTCATGGAGAGCCGTCCCAAACTTTAGAAGGTCACTTGCTATAGACTCCAGAATCTGCTCTCTCTAATTAGGGAAACGAGAGAGACGGATAAATACATAGATAAGGAAATTGAGAGATATAACATAGAAAGACAGACAGACAAACAATACTTCTAAAAATAGCAATGCTATACCATCATTGTATCAAATAGATACATAAATTGTCCGGTAGAGTTGATTTGCCTTAAATAGATAAGTATCATAGAAATAGTATAGATTACATTACATTTAAAGAATAGATTTGCAGACAAATAGATAGAAGACAGATGATAATAGCTAACATATAGATTGTTACATTTCTGCCTATTTGGGCTTCAGTACGATCCTTTGTCCACATCAGAGATTGTGCTGATGGGTGTGATTTTGTACTTAATTTGCATTCTGTTCTGCACTAGTTGGAACACTGCCTTATTTCACTCCTGACTGTATTAATTGATTTTCACCACACCCATCTGTCTCCTGTTGACTTTGTTCTGGGCTGCAGACAGTTAAGCTAGCTATAATGGACAGATTAGTCATCCACTCACATTCCTTCTTTGCTAGTCTGATTTGTCTGGATATCAGGGGGTACTCCAATCACTCTTTGGACCGTGTCTCTGCTATCTCAAAAGAGGATTGTCTGCTTACTTCCCAATGCTTGCCATACGTTTTTTCTGGAGCTTGCTAGCATTTTCTGGATTTCAAATTTTTTGATCTTCTCCCATTGCTTGTCTTCTGACCGCCCATTTGCATACTGATTCTGTACTGCATTGTCCTCTTCATTTTAAACCTTATTTGTATGACCATTCTTCTGTGTTTTTTGTCCTGTTTTTATTTCTATGTTTTCACTTTGCCGCAGGAAAGCAATGTCGTTCAGTTGTCACCTACTGTCCAGGGTAGGATTGTCAAGTAGGTAGGGACAGCTGGGCTAGTCTAGCTTTAGGACTTATTGTCTGTGTCTTTCCTTCCTTTTCCTTGTTATTTTTCATTCCCAAGCAGCAGTATTACAAAGATAGATACGAGATTGACCGGACACCACAGGGGGCACCATAACAAGTATGTAACTGCAATAGAATATTTTTCTTAATTTTCCCACTTAAAAAAAAGTGCGCTTTACAAGAGCTAATGGAATATTTATGTGTGTAACAATCACTTTAACTACAAGAAACGGAAAAAGGATATAAAATAGTTTTACTGGGGTGAAAAAACAGTCTGTAAAACCCAAGCAAACATCATTACAGGCACAAATGTAAAAAAAATATATATTTATATAGATCCATATTGTATTTCCATTAGCTGTGGAATTATCCGTGCTGTATGCAGCAGATCATATTAATTTGCACATCAGCAGAATCTCGGCAGAAAGCTCTTGATGATGTGAGATACATCCAGCACTTCAAATCAATTGAATCCATTGAATTTTTATCATCATTTTTGCAGCAAGACCCGAGGCTCCAATCTATTGTGAGCAGGAGATACGGCCGAAAATGCTTCACAGTCAATGGGAAAAGCAAAATACTAATCGTGTCATTTTAGGCATTCATATTCATATTTTGGACTAAATATAATAAGCAGTGTCACGGGTGTTCCTGCGACCCATATCGCAGGTCGCGGGCTCACCTGTGCTCCTCTCCCCATGCTAGCGTGTCACCGGCGCATCTCACCTTTCCCGGTCTGACACACAGACACTGGTGGTGTGCAATCATGGGGGGTTTCTGCTTCCAAAAGTCCCATAATTCCAACTCAGGTCGTCCCTCTACAAATATATGTGTCAGAACTCGCAAATTGTTCTGATGGGCTCAGGTTTCAGGCTTCTTGCTGAAAAACCACACCCAGTGCTACCTGTGATTGACAGCTCCATTTCTGATCCTGGGAAAGCTGGGTGTGTCTTTGAACTGGTTTTGCCTGCAGCTGCGGTTTGAGTGATGGGCGGCTGAGCCAGTCAGTGCTGGGGGCGGCGTCCATTACTGCTTTATATTCTGCCCAGCCCTTCATTAGGTGCTGGTTATTGCAGTCTATCTGTGTATCTAGTGCTCCTGACCATTCTATTTGCTATACGATTCAGTACCTTTGCCGCCATCTTGGTTTTGACCCGGTTTGTTTGACTCCGCTTGTCTGTCTGTATCTGTTGTTTGTCCCTCAGTATCGTTTATCTCCTGGTGTGACCCCACCTTCCTGTCTGTCTTGGGTCGGTTTCTGTTACCAGTGTGAACACTGACCTATATCTGTATTCCGGTTACCTGTCCGCTCCACCATCCAGCAGCTGTCAGACGAAGTAAGTCTTCCTGTCACCTTGTAGGGTCACTCAGGAAATGTCAGATAGGTTCCTGATAGTGGGTCCGCCCTTACCCGGGCAGTCTATCTGCTTTAGGCAGGGCCTTAGCCCGCTGGGACGTCGCAGGGTGAGTTCGCCACCACTTACCTAGTCTGACAGCCAGCGCCAAGCCTGGTTGTGGTTGTGCGGTTGCTGGACAGATGCTGACAATGGGGCAGATCTACTTACCCAGTCCTGTCGCAATCCTGCGGTGCGTTGTCTGATGAGGATTCGGGTCTGCCGCGATTCACTAAGATCGTGCACCCGAGTTCCTGCATCCGTCGCTTCTGCATCGAGGTCCGCCGGAGTTCACCTGCTTCTTCCCGGTGCTTGTAAGTGCGTGTCTTGCGACACAATTCTAAATGTTAAATCCATCGAGTTGTCCGAATCCGTCGGGTTGTTCAATGGCACGTCCCCCGATTTCTGTCACGTGCAAGCTGGCGCCGATGCACCAAAATCCGATCGCATGCGCTAAAGCCCCAGGGCAGTTCGGCACAAAACGGAAATCGTCAGGAAACGGCGAAAATGCGCTCCGCGGCAAAAGAGCAGCAAATGAGCCCCAATGTGTCTTAAAAGGGTCCCCTAATCTTGTGATATGCTGCCGGAAACCCAGCGATCAGGTGCCTTCTGGCAATAAGTGTTGTAATGGATTGTCGGTAAAATACTTCAAAGTGCTGGGTCCTCCACATCTCTCTTCTTCAGCAAACACATAAGCATCCAAAGATTGGTTTAGGATGGACAAGTTCTCCAAACCAACAAGTTTCCAGCAACATGGGATTACTTTCTTTGTATAACATGAAAGTTGTCTAACAGCAGAACTCACTCATCATACCCCCTGGTACTCCAATACTGTGGCACTGAAGCAAAGCCTTAGACAATCATTGGCCACAATAGTAATACTTACATATACAACCGATGAGGCCAGTGATTGGCTATAATGGTCACATGAATGATGTATGTTATCACTGTCATCACTGCAGGACCCATGTGGACCACAGTGACAGAAGAATGTAATGATTGAGTTCTGGTTACTGGACCATTTCCTTCTCACAGATGATAATAGATAATAGATAGATTGTTGCATTTCTACCAGTGAGTGTGATTTTGTACTTAGTTTGCATCCTGTTCTGCACTAGTTAGAACACTGCCTTATTTCACTCCTGACTGTATTAATTGATTTCCACCACACCCAGCTCTCTCCTGTTGACTTTGTTCTGGGCTGCAGACGGTTAAGCTAGGTATAAATCAACCACTCACAACTGTGGTCCTAGCACAAAGCACCAATCATTGGCCTCATAAGTAAAGTTACCAGATTGCCATAGATTGCAAACTCTTGGGAGCAAGACTCTCATTCCTATTGTTTAACCTGATCATGTTTTATTTTATTTGTATAAATTCCTCATGATCTGTACAGCACTCCAGGATATGATGGTGTTATATTAAGATTTATTATTAACTGCTTTATTTTGTAATCCATTCCCTCTAAAGACAATGAAATGACTCTGCAGTCTCTGTCTTAGGCCACGTAGCAAAGCTCAGAAAAAAAATGAAATGATCAAAAATAGGAATTGCCATCCTTCTCCATGCTTTCTTGGGGTGGATTATTGTGTGATTGCAGGGGCTGACCTACTTGGAGATCCAGCTCACAACCCGCCTCAGAACATATTGGATAAGGTATAGAACCAACCCACTGCTTGGGTAAACTCGTAATGAAAAAATTCTAATGGTCCAGCCGAACTCCAAAGACTTCAAGCTGACCTACTTAGACCTCATGTGCTCGACTCACGTCCTCCTGAGCTGCCCTATACAGCCTGGGACTACCAACATTGGTTTGTCCTCTTATCTGTACCAGAGGCCCAATATAAATCAAGGGTGAGCATGAGGAACTTGTCTGGTGTTCCATTGATTTCTAGGGGACTTTATGGGTCAGCCTACAGGACAAGTCAATAATTATGCTTTCTGTATGGGGTAGTTCAGGAGAATTTGTGGTCCTCCAACTGTTGGACCCCCATAATCAGACATTTATTCCCTGCCTTTGGAAAAATGTCTTTAATGACAACCCCTTTTAAGGAAAACAAGATCTAGTAAATGAAGTTCTACCGGTATTAACTAGATGTACATTGAGATGCTAAACATTGAAGGCATTACTATATGTAAGCAGATGTTTAGTGAGATATAATACAGGATCAGATAAACGCGAATGACTGGATTATTCTACACTAAACCTTCCCAATCTACTTTTCTTATATGAGTGTAAAGAGGTCATCCTATAGCCGTCTATAGGCTCATCAAGGCATTAGTAACAGAGGAGATTCAATTGGAAAAATATCTTTGCAAACCATTGCGAGGCTAAGATTTTACAAGAGACCTACAGCCGGAGACAGAAGAAATGAACCAAGATGAGGCTCCTTTTCAGCTACCGCCTGACACCAGCACTACAATATCATTTTAGACTTCTTAATATTACAGGATCTACAGGTGTAGGTTCTTTCTACTGAAGTGGGGACGAGACTGATATTGTGTCTAAAATATTATCGTCTTCACTTCTAGATGATTGTGACCTTAAAACAAATAATGTTAGGAATAGAAGGGTCTGAATTTCGTATTTTCTATTGTTTTCTAGTCCAAGGGATCTCCTTGTCTTCACCCATTATTTATGGATGGAACCATGGACTTTTTCTTCAGGAAGATACCCAAGTCATCATCCCAAAATACATAAGGATGGATGGCAAGCCTCAGTCCATTTGGCACTAGCTAGAGGAAGAGTGGACACAATGTTATCCTGTCATCTTTATCCTTGACCAGTTTATGGAAGTATGGACTTCATGACCTGGAAGGTTCCAAAGTCTTGATTCCCAAAATAGTTAAGGATTGAAGGCAAGGCTCAGTCCACTTGGCACTATCTAGACATGGGTAGAATCTGATCTTTATAGTTAACCAATGCAAGGATGTGTTGGCTTTGCTACATGATGGTTCCAAAGTTTTGGTCTCCAGAAAAGTCAAGGATTGATGACAAGAATGTAATAGACAGGAGGATGAAGGAGAAAATTTCCAAGAGCAAGAGAATGGATGAGGTTAGGATCAAGGTGATTTAAGGATCAGGATGAGGTCCAGGAAAGGCCATGACATTGGCAAGCTTGATTGGCAAGTTAAGCTTGATACCTCTATGTTTTTCTCTAACCTCTACACTCTTCTACCACCCCCCACCCCCACCACCACCTTTTTCAGCCACTTGGCCCCCTACTAACCCTTAACTACAGGATGGAGGGGACACTTTCCTCTGCTATTAACAAAATGGCCTCCTGGGGACAAAACCAATCCCTTTCAGCACCACCCGTTCAGTCACCATTGCCACCCAACGCAATGGTCCTTTCTAGCGCTGCTGTCCGGCCTTTCCTTCAACGTCAACCATCAGTCCAGCATCGAAGACTGATTGCCCCTTGATTAGACCTCGATGCCTGATATCTTTGGATACCTGGTAAAACAATTAGTAAGGCTAATGCCTTAAAGTGAGCTGTAGTAATCCATTGTAGCCACTACAAAAAGTACAGAGCTGTCTGCTTCCATTTCCAACCCTTGTAAAGCTTCAGCAGTGGAGACATCTGAGAAATATTGATTGATGGGTGTCAGACCGCTGTGTTCTGATATTACATCACCTTCTTCATTGTTACACTGTGCCTAGAGAGAGAGAGAGTAGATATCAAGTCCTCTTCTGACCTCACCCCACCCGGAGTAATGCACCCTAAACTTGGATAACCAGTTTTAAAGGAAATCTCAACCATGAAAAACCATGACTGTTAATAGGTAGATCCGTAGTGATAGGTTTCCTTTAATGGCTTCTTTCTTGTAATACGGACACATATCAGGTCTTCCACTTGACAGATGATCTCTACTGAAGTGAAAGGACACTGGTCATGATGAAGACATCCTCGCATTTTAAGGGGACCACCACTTCTATGTACACGAATGATAAAATGAGGTTTATCCGACCTGATTCCATCCTCCACCATCCGGATTCTTATCTCATAGATGACAAAGACGACTCTCCGCAGGAAATCATTTAGCCCTTATGTTTTACAATTGCAGAATAGCAAACAGTTATGTGTAAGACAAGAGCGGGAGTAATCAGGCAGATACATTACCTGTAACACTGCGGCTGGAGGAATATACTACCACAATTACCTTGTGAGGACTGCATCTCGCACACAGCTGGAACGGCCACCGGTCGCTGTTCACACAATATTTCTCCATTTACACCAATGTACAAATCCCCCCCCCCGATCCTGCAATAAATGACTTGTTTGTTCTCTAATAATACCGTCACATGGTGGCCGCGTCTTCTTCTCCTCCATCTCCCGGCAGGTTACAATACATTATTGTTTGTTATGACGTATGTAAATCAAATCTATTGTCAGCGTTACATCGGTGCGAGCTGCCAGGGAGAGAGACGCTATCATTCCAGGCTCCGGGCTGCCCCGCTCCAATCCTGGAAGGAAGTCATTGGAGTACACTATCTGACAAGACGCTTAATGTCCGATTTTTTCCTTTGTCGCACTTGACAAATAAACGTTCAAAGTTTAATTTTGTAGGAGAAAAAATTTCGCTTTCCTAGGAGGTTCTTGATATAGAAGCTGTATACTGCATCATGCTGGATATACATACCGGGCATGTCCTCGCCTGTATACTCTGTATACCTAACCCTTTAACCTTCCCGAATCCTTGCATAAATCACTAGTACGGTACATAGAAGATGCCGATACGACTGTCCCTGCCTATTATATGACTTTAGTCATCTGCATTTTCTAGCAGTTTTCCCCTCTGCAGACTCTAATTTGTGATTTTTTTTAGGTAGCCTTGACATAGAGGTTGAAGACCAATGATAGATTAATTATAATATATATAAAATATTATAATGTGGATGATTTTACACATCCGTGCCTGTGATTGTTGAATCATTAGTCTTTAAAGGGAACCTGTCAGCAGAAAATGACCAAATAAACCACTACTAATATGTTGTGAAGCAGCCGAACACGTTCCAGATCATGTTTCTAGGATGGTGCCATTATTCAGCAAACCTACTTTGAAGCGAGATGTAATGTAAATTGGTTGTATAGAGTCAAAGAGGCGGAGAGTTTAACACGGAAGTCAAGCTCTCTCTTCCTCAGAAAGTTCTCCTCACTGTCATTGATGGTTTTGCATCAAGAGACATCAATAACCAGATCTCCTGATGTCCGATGCATGATGTCAATAGCGTCCAGATCTCCGTACCGTGACTTCAGAGCTACCCAGCTTGACTTCAGAGTTGAATTTTCCTCCTCCTTGACTTTATACAACCAATTTACATCTCATTTCAAAGTTGATTTTCTTGATGATGCCATCATACTGGGACGTGAAAGAAACAATAACAAGAATGTATTACACTGTTTTTCAATATTCTGGTAGTAGTTTATTAGGTCAATTGCTGATGACAGGTTCCCTTTAAAGGAAATCTATTATCAAAAATTATCATCATGATAAACTAGGGACACTTACCTATAGATCCAGGCACCGTGACTGTGGTATCTTCTTATATCGCCTCTTTCCTTCTAAAATCAAGTATTTATAATTATGTTAATGAACCTGAAGGGCTCTAGGGGTGTTACTAGAGGTCCTTCGTCTTGTAGTATCACAAGCTGTTAGATTGAGAAGGACTTTTCTTCATTTCCCCAGAGGGAGAGGAGGGAGCAACATGTTCTGCTAATTGAAACAGTCTGTGAATCTGCAGCACTGAAAGGCTCAGAGTTAAAATGGATATATATTATTTAGGAGCATAGTGTTGTTATCCAGGTGACACTGTGACTGTGGTATTTTTAGGGGGGCAGTGTGGAGACGTGCTGTAAAGGAGATTAAGACATTTTGGGCCCATCTTTGTCTCATCAGTCACTGACTAACCTTGTGTTGGACAACATCTCTCAGCATATCTACAGTATGAACGAAACTAGCATGTCTTCTGAATATTAGCCAGCAACACAGGGTCAGGGTGTTCTTAGGTGTTAGTTACAGGTTGTAAGTATTTTTTGGTGTGGGTACATTTTGGTGTTGCCCTTGTATACTCCAGCCGTCCTGTATCTATATACACCCTTTAGACCTGGAGAGAGATTATGTAATGGCCTGTAATGTCACAGGGATCTGTCAGAAGATGAAGGTTGTCAGATATTGGCACATGCACGGGTCTGTCTCCTGCAGCTTCTGTGCGGCTTCATTTTACTAATGTAGAAACATTTCATATGAAAAGGTCAAGTCATATCCACACAAATCAATATCGGCGGCTGCGGACGTTCCCTGCTCCAACAAAATCTACTGCTATTAGTCCTGGTGCTCTTTATGTAGCGGGAACCTGTGACCCAAAATATACAGATGTATCCAACCTCACACTAGTTACTTTATTTTGTTACTTTGGTGGTTCTGAACGGACAAAGTCATGTACAGTGGGTGCGATACTTAGCAATTCATGCTCCTTGAATTTTCCTCATAAAGCCACAAATTTTATGTATATTGTTGCTATTTTAAACAACACAAGATATCCAGTATTTGTGAAGTGTAAAAAAAATGATAAGTTCTTCTGCAATTGTGCAAATCCAAAAACTGAAAATGAAGGCTTGTAAATGTATTCATCCCCCTGTACTTGGTACCTCCAGTGTCCAATTGTATTTAGAAGTCAGCTAAGTAATGACTCTATGTAATTCTTCTGTGTAACTAGAGATGTTACGTGAAGGCCTCCGAGGTTTGTTAGAGAACAGCATCATCAAAACCAGGTAATGTAGTTCTAAACATATCAGGGAGAACTGATCAATCCATCATCCATAACTGGATGGAGTATGTCACAACCATGGGCGTAACTACAGCAGTAGCAGTCATGGCAGCCGCTATGGGGCCCATAGTGTCAGGGGGCCCCGTCATCCGACCTGACACTGAAGAATGAAGAATGTGCACCATTATATACATATTACGCTGCACATTGTGGTATATATATATTGTTTATGTGTATCTGTGAAGTGTATATGCTTTATGTGTGTATCAGTGTATAAATGTATAAATGTATATGTATGAGTGATGAACTGTATGTTTATGTATGTAGGAGTGTAATTTTTCGGACTATAAGGCGCACCGGAGTATAAGGCGCACCATCAATAAATGCCTGCTAAAACGGCTAAGTTCATATATAAGGTGCACCGGATTATAAGGCGCACCTGATTATAAAGATGAATGACCAGCAGGTGGCAGACCTGTGCACAGATGAAGGCAGCTGTTGTCTGTAAGTACGGTTCATATATAAGGTGCACTGGACTATAAGGCGCACCTTTGATTTCTGAGAAAATCTAAAGATTTTTAGTGCACCTTAGAGTCCGAAAAATACGGTATGAAGGGGGTCCCCTTCAGAAGTCTGCTATGGGGCCCTGCCTCACCTAGTTACGCCACAGGTCACAACTACTAAGCTACCAAGTCATGGCCGTCCGACGTCCACAGACAGCCCAGACAAGGTCACTATTAGTTGTGTCCTCCACAAATCTTTATGGAAGACCAACAAGAAGAAGCCATTATTGAAAGCCCTGGAAGAAGCCCCGTCCAATGTCAGGGACACAGCGAGTGCATTGAAGAAGGGGCTCTGTATGCACATCAGCACCTTGAAAAGTGCTTTGGGTTTGCAAGTGTCCTGACACATTGTAACAAAGTACAGCTGTGTGAGTTGAATTAGCCCTGGGCAGCTTCTACATATAAAAAATGCAAAAAAACCACTAAGTATATAAGAAAGTTTCAGAACTTTGTAAAACATCATAAATTGCACACAAGCAGAAAATCTCCTTCCTACCCGTGAAATGACGAGGAAGATGAGAGCTCGGATATAACAAGTCTCGCTGATAGAGATGATAATTATATGATTCAGAAGCAGAACCCTCTGTGAGATAGAAGATAATCAGCCCATATTATACAGAACATCCTCTGCTGCTGGAATATCTTGCAGTTGGGGAGAAAGACATCACCCCCAGATACATGGAGTATTACCCAGCATGCACCTGTGTGTGAGATGAGCTCAGATACGGGCAATGGGGCTCATCTACTAAGGGTCCGAAACGCGCACTTTCATCGGGTTTCCCGACGATTTCCCATTTGCGTTGAATTGCCCCAGGATTTTGGTGCACGCGACCGAATTTTGGTGCCGGCTTTGACACAACAGAAATCGGGGGGCGTGGCCGTCAGACAACCCGACGGATTCGGAAAAAACGCGGAATTTAAAAAAGAATTGTGTCGCAAGATCAAGCAATCATATGAAGAAGAAGAAGGTGAACTCCGGCGGATCTCAGCGCAGCAGCGACACCTGATGGATATCGGGCGCACGGACCTTAGTGAATCCCGGCAGACCCGAATCGGCTTCGGAGAACGTGCCGCTGGATCGCGACTGGACCGGGTAAGTAAATGTGCCCCAATATGTCAAGTCCTGAAGTGTATAGGGGAGGCCAGTATTCTATAACTGCATGCAATGTGGCAGCCCTGATCCTCATCAAGGCTCTCAAGAACACCATCTTCCACCTGTATTTAACAGGGCAGCAGACGGTGATTGGCTGCTGCTGGTAAACGGGGCGTTCCCCAGTGATGTCACTGTCCTTATATGGACAATGACATCACCGGGTCCCCCCTCAGGACGCATGCGCTCGGCAGGGTTGTGAGGATAGATGCAATAAGCTGCATCTGCTCCCCACAGTGATTTATTTCCTCTACTGGTGGAGGCTGCAGGATGAAGAGCTGTAGATTGCTACGTCTTTCCATCCTGCTTTTTTTGGGGCGGATAGGAGGTATAGTGGCTAGACGGTGTAAGGAGGGTGACAAGAGGGCAGAGGATGACAGACTGGACAGCTGAGCCTCCCAAGATGTCACCTACCTACTTACTGTCCCCACCCTAAGCGGTGGGCAGTAACTGGGCGACGTTCCTTCCCTAAGTCACAGTGTAGACGCGGAACAAGACGGACAAACAAACAACACAGAAAGCAGGGAGCAGGGTTAGGGGCACAACGAGATAGCGGATACTAAGCGTATATATGTAGGGTGCTTTCCCGGCGCATACGCTTAGCGTATACATAAAATGTGGTGTGAACCCAGCCCTAGGTGGGAAAAAATTTCACTCCGAAACGTGTTGCCCTTTTGGTATAGTTCTGCCAGGGTGGTAAAAGGTTTTGATTGGGTACAGTCATTAGCCAGTGGTCAGCTGTCAGCGGGGGAGGATCGGTTCAAGCCCCAGCCATTGGCCAGTATTGTGGTCACATGCTCAGGAATTCTAAATAAATATATTGGATCTCTGACCGTTTTCCTCAAGAGCTCCTGATAATCTGGACCTGCGTTGCCCTTAACATATATATTTTTATTAATTCTCGGATTTGTCTTGTCTATGTACCTGGGTAAAATTGCTTTTATTAAAGTAAATTCATGAGTTTTATTTAGTTCAGCTTATGGCTGAGCGTAATGTTATTATACTTGAGTTATAGTGAATATTAGTCTAGGTTTATATTTTATAAGGTAATAAATAAAGGCTGTGGCCAAGTTTATCCTTCTATCTCTTGGTGCTTGTGGTTATTTATTAGTTAATGTTTATTATTCGGTTATATTGTATGATTTATGGTCCCATCTAGAATAATGGGCCTGCGAGCCTCGAGGAGGATCGTGGTTATGGTGTGGAGAATATACAGTAGGTAGAGGATGACTGTGCCCCCCGGGATGGAGGAGATACTTCTTCTCTGACTAGTTGTGTAGGGATGTGCTGAGGAGGGGCAGCCTCAACATTTGGTTATGGGCCACTATGAACGGTACTGTGTGGTGAGCCGATATATTGGCCTCCGTGAAGTACAGTTACGTCTCTTTTAAAAATTATTTAGTGCACTAAAACCACCCCATTGTGTGTCCACAGAGTTTATGCTAGATAGCATAGTTCCCAATTTCTTTGGGTAGTCACTTATGACTTCCTATGTGTTTCCCTCCACATTTTGCCTCAAACCGGAACACGGTAACAGGAACACAGGAGCAAGATCACGGGAACACAGAGGGCTTTCACTTCACAGGGAATGGCTTGAAGATCCAGAGGAGAATGATGGGAGCCACCGGAGTAAATAGCAGACCCGGAAGTGGCCAGCGCCAATCACCTGAGCGTTGGCCTTTTAAATCTCAGAGTGCCGGCGCGTGCGCTCTAGGGAGCGGAAACGCGCACAGGGATTAGGCCGGACGAGAGCAGGAGCGTGGAGAGGCAAGTTCGGAGAGGGGACTGGGTGTGCACCCGTGACAATGCCTTCCTTTGCCTCCCTTGCTGTAGCCCCTCATCTGTTGCTCCCACCCTATGCCTCCATTTCTGTAGCCAAGTTTCTGTAGTTCTCCCTTACCTTGTGGGGCATATTTGTGACTGCAGGTTACTGTGGGGGGCATATCTGTGACTGCTGGCTACTCTGGGGCCATCTCTGTCTGTGCTGACTACTGTGGGTGGCTCTCTGTGATTACTAGTTACTCTGGGGGGCATCTCTGTGATGAAGGGGTACTCTGGTACTATGTGACTAATGGCTACTTTGGGGGCATCTTTTAGACTGCTACCCTGTTTCACTGAAAATAAGACAGTGTCTTATATTAATTTTTGCTCCTAAACATGCGATAGGTCTTATTTCCAGGGGAGAACATCCTTCTCTACAAACTTATTTCATGCAGAATTTCTTGTGACTCCATTTCTATTGGAATCATTGGCCCCAATCTCTCATGTTTAGCAATAGCACTTTCCTTAAATGATCCTCTTTTTGTCCAGGTAGCTGCTTGTATCACATTTGCAGCGCAACAGTCAGAGATTTTATCCTACAACTTCTTCCAGCATGTCACAACCTAAATGACCTACTAATACTAATGTACAACATGGGGGGAGCTGCTGCAATGGCGGCCGCTAGGTCTTATTTTCAGGGGAGGCCTTATATTTCTAAGCTTGAACAAAATTCTACCAGGTCTTATTTTGCCTCCATTTCTGTAGCCAAGTTTCTGTAGTTCTCCCTTACCTTGTGGCACCCTTTCTTTAGCCCCCATCTTATGCCTCCCTTTCTATACCCTCCAGTAGCCCACTACCTTATGCCTCCCTTTGTGTTCCACCCCACCGTTGGTTTCCCTTTCTGTAGTTCCCCAGCTTATGCTTCCTGTCATGCAGCACCCATTTTGTGCCCACCTTTCTAAGGCCCCACTCCTTTTCCATAGACCCACACGTTATGCCTACCTTTCTGTATCCTCCCACCTTATACTTCTCTTTCTGTATATCCCACCTTTTACTTACTTTTCTGTAGCCCCAACTTACCTTATGCCTGGCTTTGTGAATCCCTCCTCCACTTTATTCCTCTTTTTCTCAAGCCCTCTTTCACCTTATGCCCCCCATTTGGTAGATTTTATTTGCCACTCTTCTATATCCCCAGCATACCCCACCTTTTTCAAATTGGAAAGGTCTCCCCCACACATAGCTCATGGCTTCCTGCTCCACCATTGCTGTCATTTCCATGTTCTATATGTGTGATATACAATCAGGTGGGGGGAGGGGGAGAAGACATGGGATGGTGGGCTTCAACTGGAGGTCCTCTTTAATATATGCAGCTACACACCTGTCATGTAGGTTCCCACAATGCATTTTGACACAAAACAAGTAAAATGTAAAACATTTACTTCAGATATAGAGAAGAAATAGTTTTATAAATAAAACCTGGTATTCTAGTTTTATCTGCTGAGCGCGGACCCCCTGGAGAGCCCCTGGTCATGGCCTGAGCCTCCAGATAACAGTCTCCCCTGGAGAACCACAATTGCTGGTGATTTCTGTATCTGGAGATGGTGGAATCATCTAGATTATTGTCATTATTCTCACGCTGAGTTAATATGGTTGGTTTAAGCGTAATAATTATGTGCATCTAATATAATGTACAGCACAAAAAACTCAGATAATATAATCAGTATCCTTCATAGAAAGGCTCACGCATTGCCAACCGCATGAGCCCGATATCAATTAGTCATGAAGAAAAATGGCGCAGCTTTCACATGGCCTGGGCGTTAATAACAGAAGTCCATATTAAATAATACATGGATATCAAATGGATATAGAGGAGAAACGCGTTAGGTGTGAATTGGCGCCGACATACATGAGCATGAGAAGCGTGTACGAGTTAAACGAAATCGAACTTTGTTGTCATACTAGCCGGGAGACTCATGCAGTAGCTGCAGGCACAAACATATCTTACATTCGGTGAGAGCCAATGTGAACAGAATTATTTAGCCTGCTAAGAGAATGAGGGGTCCACTATAAAGTCTAGAACTATTTATACATAACATCACACAGAAGCAGTACAGGCCATAAGGGGTTAATGCCTTGGTATATAGAGAGGGATCTTCTCAGAGATTATTGTAATTATTGCGACTATTATTATTATTATGGAGATTATTATTATTATTTTTTCTATTATTAATAATCGTCTCCATAATAATAAAAATAATAAAATTTATAATAATAATAATAGTCTCAATAATTACAATAATAATCTCTGAGAAGATCCCTCCCTATATATCAGTGCATTAGTCTGTGTCACAGTGTGACATTAGCAGATAACACTTCTTAGTTACCAGAAATCCTTAGCTCTGTATCCCTGGGCTTATAGCTCAGTTAGCTAAGCTCCTGTCTATGGTGCAGAGGGTCCCAGGTTCGAATCTGGCCAAAACTTTATTTAATTTAATTATATAAATAGCTTGTGTCTGGGGAAGCCCTGGAGACCATATATGGACAGATGGTGATCTGAACCTGATGACGTGGTCCCTGCTCTCTCCACTAAGCCGACACTTCTCTGAAAAGGATTCCCTGCCCGATGTCTGCTCTGGGGAAGCCTAGGAGATGCAGTGACCATATATGGACAGATGCTGATCTGAAGCTGATGACGTGGTCCCTGCTCTCTCCGCTAAGCCGACACTTCTCTGAAAAGGATCCCCTCCCGATGTCTGTAGAAGCCATTCTGTACTGTGAGTTCTGGCTTTCAAAGTATTTACTATGGGGACTCCTGGGGGGAAAATCCGTGACAATCTCATAGCTGCCCGTGACGCGGGGCAGAGGTACGAAAAACGGGAAAGTCCCGTCAAAATCGGGACGGTTGGGAGCTATGCTTAAGGACACCCGACTTACAGACGACCCATAGTTGCAGACGGACCCCTCTTCCCACTGTGACCTCTGGGGTAGCTCTCTGGATGCTTTACTATAGTCCCAGACTGCAATGATCAGCTGTAAGGTGTCTGTAATGAAGCTTTATTGATAATCCTTGGTCCCATTACAGTATATACTGGGGGCTGACTGGCTATATACTAGGGGCTGGCTAGCTACATACTGGGGACTGGTTGGCTATATACTGGGGGCGGCTGGCCATATACTGGGGGCTGGCTGGCTTTATACTGTGGCAGGGCTGTCTATCTACTGGGAGCTGGCTGGCTATATAATGGAATATGGGCTGGCTATAGACTTCGGGATGGATGGCTATATAATATGATGAGGACAAGCCTGGAAAAATAGTGTGGCTCCACCCCTTTTGTGTGTGTACATACATTTCAGGAGTTATGGACATGTGACACTACTTTTAGGGGTTGGTGAGGATCATAGTGATCAGAACCCCATCACAAAATTGTTCCCTATTCTGTGGCCCTGATAACCTGCAAACACTTTAAAGAGTACCTGGTAAAAAAAAAATCCTTAATAACATCCATCATGTGATGGCATTTGTGCCCCTGATTGATTTAGTGTTTGTTCTATTAAAATCTGTCCACCCCTTCAAAAGATATGGCCCTTAGACAGTTATATGTGAATTAGCACATACTAGCAAAGAGGGTGGAGACTGTTTGTTTTTTTCTGGGGGTGTGTCTGTATGCAGATAGGTGACCGCCCCCTCAGAGAGTATAATCTGATTCACATTTAAACTTACAATGGACATAACTTATGATTGGGTGGATGTTTTTAAGAAAAACAAACACCAAATTGATAAGGAGCACGAGGGCAATCAAATAGGCTATGCCACTGAGCATTTTATGCTTGGCAAAAGGTCTCCTTTAAAGGGGTTTTCAGATGAAAGTTTCCCTTTAACTAGTGATGTAATATTTTAAATAACATCTGGATTCTCCATTTTTTATTCTTTCACTTTGGAAAGTGATTTGGAACATTAAGAACCCCCAGATCTACATCACTCAGGATCGTGGACTGCACTGTGTTGAGGCGAGGATTGTTGTCATAAATAATGTAACTCTTAGATATTTGTTTAATTAGCTGTAATTAGCGACAGCATGAAATGATCGCTCCACGTCTTACAAGTAACAATGACAGACACAAAAGACACGATGCTTGATGTCCTACATCATTTGTACAGACAACAAATGAATGAGGCCTCTGTTATGTAACCGACGGACTGATAATGGATCACCGCAAATTAACACATTTTTATAACAAGAAAATCTGTTTTTAATGGTCTTTAGAAATAAAGATTTCCCATATTTGATGGGTGTAATTAGTCTCCAAAATGAGGGGGAAAAACAACATAAATATGCATTTTCCATCTATTTAGTGTGTAATTTTGCAATCCATGACCTGGATTCCTTGGATTCACCCAATGGAGGTTCCCCATCTACAGAAATAAGACAGCATAGTCAATCCATATGAGGTTGTCTTCTGCTGGACCTTTGCTCCTGCATTGGTGTCTCACCCTCCACGTCTCCTCTAATATTCTTCTGGTAAAGGTTATTAAATATTTTGATATCACTTCATACTTTATCTCTACCTTTACCTGTGTCCATCTACATTAGGTGAGAGTTGACCAAAACCACCAGATGTAGTAAAACCATCCAAGTCCTTGGGTTTACCAAATGAGATGTATCTGAGGTCCACTCTCCTTAAGTCTCTAGTAGAAGGTGACTGAAGACTTCTTTGGGACCACTTTTGGCACTGGAGCCTCATCCTTTTCCTCTTATTTTGGCAAAGACTGTAAATAGTGGGTAGTGGGCTGCCATGGGGACCTTTAAAAGGTTTTTTAATATTTTAGTTCTCCCTTTACAAAATTCTCTACCATTATGGTACCCATACACATTATATGTGCAGACCAATACCACCAGTTTTAGGAGGACGGGCAAACTCTGGCCTTAGTCGTTAACCTGAGGTTAAAATCAACATAAATACTGTACACACTTTCAATTTGTTCCATTCATTCTGTGATTTTGCAGTCACTGACCTGCGTCGTCTTGGGTTCACTGAATCAAACGTCTCTTAGGTCAACCAACCATAGAAATAAGACCAGTTGAAAGTGACTGATGACACCATTGGGTCCCATTTTGCTGTCATAGAATTGTCCTCCTTTCCCATGTAAGGTTCTTCTGGAAAAAGACTTGACACAAGGGAATTTGATGCAGGAACTGTGAAACTTTAAAAGGTTAGAAATGTTTTTGTCTTCACTTTATACAATTCTTATGTTTTTGAATAAGTCGAAACCTTTGCGTAGCTCAAACACAAGTAGACAAATCTCAACAATTTCATTGACCCTGATCTGAAGGCTTGGGCATGTTGTTACCATAACATATAGGCCATTACCCAAGGTGACCAACAACAGACTACTCCTATTCTCATATAAACTATGACGCCTAATGATGTTGATCCAATTTATGTTGTATTAGAAGCTACACATTAGGAAATAGGAATCAAGAGAATAGAGAGAAGAACTTCAGGTTCTGGGGGGTAGAAACCTCTATCTTGAAAAGCTTTGAGTACCTATGAAGACGGATCCAACCACCTTGGGTCTTTACTTAGTTGATCCCACCACTCAAGGCTCTGCCCTAAAGGAAATAAAGGTTGATCACATTGCGTAGACCTTAAAATAGGCCTTTTTTTCTCAACAGGGCAAACCGTCTGTAAGCCCACCTAGGGTTTTTGTTTTTACAGCTTTATCCTTTATACTTTGAAAAGGAGCTGTGCTAGAGCCCCCAGGGTCATCCACTGTACAGCAGGGTTTCCCATTTCACCTAAAAAAAACTCCTCTAAGTGAATTCTGCACTTTTATCACTTTTTCTTTCAAAAATATGAACCTAAATCAACCATCAAGATCAGGTCCTAGAAAGCGGGTGTGTACTACCAATAGTGTCCTACCCGAAAGTGGCCCTCAGGTAAATGGCCACCTTCTAACGTCATGATTCCTATACACATTGCATATTACAGGCATCACAAGTGCAGTCAGTGATTCAGAAAGGAAAGCTCAGAGATTTCTGAAGTTTGCTATAAATGATCTTCCAGGAGGAAACCTCTCTTGGAGATGCTTAGCGTTGTGTCGTTGAGTCGGGGTGTAGGAATCAGAAAGAAAGCCGGGCTTGACCTATATGTGCCTCAGTCACACTACTGAAATGGGAAAGGCACAAACTGTGCAGAATATAGGCCAGGTGTCCCCATCCTCGTGTAGGGAACAGCTGTGTAATGAGCTTATTTGTGGTGAAGGAGCGGCGTGAAGATGAATTAGGAAAAGCGATGAACTGATGAAAAATAGGAGGTCAACGTCCCTTGTGTACACAATTAGGATTGAGAGACCATACTCAGGATCATTAGCTTTTTCAACAGACAATTTATATTAATTAGCCATTGACTGATGTTGCTCTGGGTTTTGGCCCTGTTGTGTCTTCATCTGGGGAATGTGTGTGGGTTTGGAGAATTTTATATCTATTTGTATAAACGCCGTATCAAAAGGTGTAGGTAGCATATGGTAAATACGCTTTCGGACGACTGTGCAAAAAGTTCAGCATTGGCCCCCAAACACAGCGTCCCATGACACCCTATAACCACAACCCACATCATCACATGACCCCTCTAACAGGGTGGGTACAAATCCTGTGTGCAGATAGGAGACCCCCTCAGTATAATCCGATTCACATTTACACTTTCATTGGACATAACTTATGATTGGGTGTATGTGTGCCCAATATCCACATATCTCCCATAAAACCTCATCTCAGTTATTGAGTCCTACACTGGCTACATAATCCTAAAAGCCCTAGTAACATTCTACTATTCCCACAATAATTGACTAAGACTTCCTATAACCGCTCTTCCCTATAAAGTATTCATGGCACCACAAACCGTTTTGGGGTCTGAATCATTAAGGTTGGGGAGGGGGAGGCAACGAGCCTGAAATACAGATCTAAAGGACTAAGAGGATAAAGAGGAACAAACACAGATACTACTACCCCCAGCTGTGTAACACTATCGATAGGCAGATACCACGGAGGAGTTTGACGTGGATCAGACCATGTGGCCTCGGCAAATCTGTCATCTAAGTCCTGCGCTCGTCTATAAGACCCTTGTGCTTGGAAAGAGCCATAATCTCGAGCACAGATGTGCAATGACGTCAACCATAGGCAATCTCCGCACTCGTGTGCTACATAAATGGCCCTAATAATGACGAGGAGCCGGAGCAGAGCGCGACAAGCAATCGTATAGCAAGTTTGGAAAATGTTCCAGTGTGTTATAAAAGTCACAAAGATTTAGTGAGGATGTTGGTTCTGCGGGAACAAGCTGGATAAGGTGATAGGCTTTATTTCCTGCTGTAAAGATCATATTGAGATCTTACTAGTAGTAATACCGCTGGCAGATGATGGCGGGACGCTCCGCAACCTCGGGCACTAAAAAAGCCGCTGACACGTTATATATCACGCCTTTATTTGGCCACTTTTTTGCTATTAGAAATGTAACGTGATAAAATCATGGATTGTGATGAATAAAGGGACAAAAACTTCAACATTCTCTCTTTTTTGATTAAAAAAATAATTTTAAAAAATTTAAAAAAAACTTCATCTGGTGTAGCCAGATAAGATCCACATAAATCACTGGAGGCTCACATTGAGATGTTGGGGAAGAGCAGAGGAGAACCCTCTACCAATTATCTCATAGTACTACAGAGTATATAGTTCATCTCCTCAGTTGTTAAAGAAATTGTTTAATAATCTTTACATAAATCTGTTGTGCAATATGTAAAGATGAGGAAAATCACTATTTCTGGAGCAACTCCTTCCCCCTCCCCTCTTCATAGACTATGTCACCTGCAAAAAGAAACGTGTCGCTTGGGACGCGCTTACCTTCACTCAGTCCTAGCCGGTGAACTCCAGTGCGTTGCAGATGCTTTAAAGCACAGCAGGAGGAACTACCTTAATGAATCCCGGCCGGACCCAAATCCAGCGAAGAGAACGCGCCGCTGGATCGTGAATGGACCAGGTAAGTAAATCTGCCCCATAGAGACAGTAGTACTACAAATCACAGGAGAAAGTATAACCAGCCCTGAGTGATCTGAGAATTGCATATTTAAAGGAGTTTGCCCACCAAGCAAGTTAGGTGGTGGTGTTGGTAGGTGGTTAGGTGGTGTTGCTGATTGGTGGGAGACCCCCCCCCCCCAGATCACGAGAACAAGAGGTCTGATGGGGTCTAGGTACCTCTGTTAGATCCCTATTTGCATCCCGAGATTAATAGAGTAGACAGCCGCGCATGACTGTTCTGCTCCATTCATCTCTATGGAGCTGGCAGGGAGCTCCAAGAGCCGCTATTGTATTATGCGCTCGATACCCTTAGGATGGAGGTGACCGAAGGCTCCTATTGTAGAAGGTAGCACCAGACTGATCATCTGAATTCAGAAATATAACAACATGGATGGTAAACCTGGAATAAAACAAACAGCTGTCACAAAAGTCATTAAAAGTTTTAATAACTTTAAAAATAAGAGAAAAAAAATGATAAAGAATTGGGCTTATATTCCAGGATTGTAGCTGGACTTGGAACACTGAGGGAGTGGTCTCACACTGCTTTGCTCTGTGCCATCTGCAATGACTTGAAATCCTGCATAGCTCCGTCACTTAATACGGTGTTTTTGTATAGTTCTTGTCATCAGTTTTGCAAAACTTGTTCTCCAGCAATATTTTGAGCCTTAAAAAAAATAGATGTAATTAATACACACAATTATGATTGTATAAAAATATAAATACATAATTAATAATTAAATTAAAGGGAACCTGCCATTCAAATTATCCCTCCCAAAATATATACATCATACAAAACTAAATATAAAGCAATGTCCTTATCCCTAAATGGTTCCTTTCTATAGTGTGAGAAAGTAAGAGGTGTTGTGTGGGAAAACCGCTATCTGCCATACAGGCAGATGAAGGGTGTGTGGTAAAAGCCCTGGATTTGTCTGCAGTAACCCAAGGGTTAATGCAGACATATAGAAGGCAGGAGAAGTCTCTTTGGTCCATGTTGGCCTCGCTAACATGGACACATTGGTAATGTCCGTACTGGGCCTGCTTATTATGGAGTAGGGGTAGGCTGGTAGTGGGACTCCTACTCCATCCGGGCTTCGGTCCTGGGCTTTTGTATAGCCCACAGGTGCAGATCACAGGGGCGTGTCACAGGGGCGTGTCATAGGGGTGGGTCACAGGTGCAGGGTCACAGGGGCGTGTCATAGGGGCGGGTCACAGGGGCGGGTCACAGGGGTGGGTCACAGGTGCGGGTCACAGGCCTCGTTAGAGCCTGATTTAGTCTGCAGGCCAGAAGCAGGAGGAGAGGTCCTACCTGGAGAGCTGAAGGCTTAGGGTGAAGACACACGTGGCGTTTTTGGGCCGGCTTTTTTGACCAATTATCTTAATTCAAACTGGTCAAAAACGCATGAGTTTTTTAACGCATGCGTTTTTAACGATGTGAAAACGCACTAACTAAAAACGGCCCAAAAATGGCCTAAAAACGCCACGTGTGTCTTCACCCTGAGACTGAGTTCACACAGCAAAGGTAAATGAGTGCCTCCTGTACTACTGCTGGCCAAGAGCGTGTGCCAGGCAGCCCGGTACCCGTAGAGTTAGGGGCATTTATTGTATTAGGCAGTGCCCAGCCGGGCAGGGTTTATTTTTGTGTTGCTTTATATGTGCCAAAACCAAGGCTGAATTTATGTTGTTTTTTGAAGTGTGAATAAAACACTTTATTTGGACTTTAACTCTGCGTGTGTCCCTGCTTCCTGCATTACTACCAGGCATATACCTGAGCAACTCCCCACAATAGATACAAAGTAAAAAAATCAGTTTGAGTCCAATGATAATATCGGGGTCCTGCACATGTAGTGTTCACTGCGCTGGCTCCATAGGGACCCTCTGACAACTATATAAATATTCAACTAGGAGTCCATGGAGACATGCTGGGATTTCCTGTGATCAGATATATACATGGGGTACAATTTGTACCCCATAGCATCCCCCTGGTACATGACCTTACATGACAGCCCCCTGGGTACATAACATGGTGAGAAGAGGCATAAGGCATGGAAAGGAGCTGCTGTACTCTGCTGAGGAGGCCACAGCCGCTTTGACTCGGAGCTGTATGCCCGGTAAGATAACAAAGTTGATTTTATGGAGATGTGAGGAAAAATTTTTTAGCTAAAAGATGGTTAATAGGACGCAATGGGACCCTGTCACTTGCTGTATTTGTTAAAATGTGGTGACGCCTTAGGGCATTTTTTTTTTTAATTTGCTTGTGGCTGGGCTTGCTGGCACTAGTAGTGCAGCTACTGCCATTGTGAAGAATTTGAGACTATTTTTGACACCCCTGCTGTTTCCTGTCCATTTCCGTGGTGTTTCCATCATTTTGTGAGGTTTCTCTCTTGAGTACTGCGGCTGCTGAAAAAGATGGGACTGCTGCGCCCTCCGGTGGTTGAACTGGCCTCCGCATGGGAGCCTGTATATACACAATGTAGATATTCCATAGGAGTAAATGGACTTGTTCAGCCCCCCCTCCAAACTGCTCATTTTTTTTTAACATGTATTAAATAAATTAAGAATTTTTAATTGTGGGGCTGGGATATTTCTCAGTTTTTTTAAAAGCTACAGTACAGGCCAAAAGTTTGGACTCACCTTCTCATTCATTGGGGCACATGTATCATAGTTTTTTCTGTCTTTGGCGACTAGTTTTTGCACCTTATGTATGATCCTGACTGTCTTTTTACTTGTGATACATGTTCAGTTTTTCCTTTCCTGGCAGGCGCAAATTTTGGCTTCTTTTTGAGACTTTTTGTTGCAATTGTCTCAAATCCACATGGACACGAGCCACGTGATGGGTTATATACAGGAGAGGACACAAGCCATGTGAGGGGTTATATACAGGAGAGCATACAAGCCATGTGAGGGGTTATATACAGGAGAGGATACAAGCCATGTGAGGGGTTATATACAGGAGAGGACACAAGCCATGTGAGGGGTTATATACAGGAGAGGACACGAGCCATGTGAGGGGTTATATACAGGAGAGGATACAAGACATGTGAGGGGTTATATACAGGAGAGGATACAAGCCATGTGAGGGGTTATATACAGGAGAGGATACAAGCCATGTGAGGAGGTTATATACAGGAGAGGATACAAGCCGTATGGGGGTCATATACAGGAGAGGACACAAGCCATGTGAGGGGTTATATACAGGAGAGGACACGAGCCACAGGAGGGGGTTATATACAGGAGAGGACACAAGTAGAGATGAGCGAACATGCTCGTCCGAGCTTGATGCTCGGTCGAGCACCCTCCCCCAGGTAGGTCCATTCACTACAGCAGCAGGTGCCAGTCTGGAGCACCCTCCCCTCTCCCCCAGGTAGGTCCATTCACTACAGCAGTGGCAGGTGACAGGTGACCCTCATCTGTCTTCTGGGGGCTGTGGAGTCATCTCTACTACATTCTCCCCCCTGTGTATAGTCCTAGGGGTGGTCCCTGAAATGCTCATTTAACAAAAGAGACTGTGCAAGGAAGAAAGAGAAGTAGAGGCAGCCAGAAAGGAGACGGAGAGGAGGATGATGAGGGTGATGGTCCTCTGTACTTACAGGATGCTGACTTAATCGGGCAGCTTCTCCACTCCCAGCCAAACATGGAGATTAGAATTGCTTTCATCAGTAGATTCCAAGCAAGGATTCAATCAGCTTCAGCTTCTTGCCTGGGAGTGAATGGAGCTTAATCTGCTGGATATCAGGAGGCTCTGCATGCTGCCTGCTCCCTCCTCACTTTCTTGCTGGAGTGAGCTCTGTGTGGTGTGCACAAGGCAGAGAGAAGCCAGCTGAGGGACCTATCTACAGACTGGGTGCAAGCTAAGGAACATCTCTACAGACTGGGTGCAAGCTAAGGAACATCTCTACAGACTGGGTGCAAGCTGAGGGACCTATCTACAGACTGGGTGCAAGCTGAGGGACCTATCTACAGACTGGGTGCAAGCTAAGGAACATCTCTACAGACTGGGTGCAAGCTGAGGGACCTATCTACAGACTGGGTGCAAGCTAAGGAACATCTCTACAGACTGGGTGCAAGCTGAGGGACCTATCTACAGACTGGGTGCAAGCTGAGGAACATCTCTACAGACTGGGTGCAAGCTGAGGAACCTATCTGCAGACTGGGTGCAAGCTGAGGAACATCTCTACAGACTGGGTGCAAGCTGAGGAACCTGCCTGCAGACTGGGTGCAAGCTAAGGAACATCTCTGTAGACTGGGTACAAGCACCTGGACCTGCCTGCTGACTGGGTGCAAGCTGATGAACATCTTTGTAGCCTGAGTTCCACCTGAGGAACATCTCTTTAGACTGGATGCAAGATGAGGAACCTCTCTGAGGATTGGTTGTAAGCTAAGGAACCTGACAGCAAACTGGGGTGCAAGCTAAGGAACTTCTCTGTAGACTGGGTGCAAGCTAAGGAACATCTCTGATGACTGTCCGGAGAACATGATTATTAGAGTGTAAACTGAGACATTTGGTAGCGAACTGGAGAGCAAACTGAGGAACCTGCTAGCAGACTAGGGTGCAAGATCAAGAACCTGACAGCAGACTAGGGTGCAAGATCAAGAACCTGACAGCAGAATAAGGTGGGAGCTGAAGAACCTGGCAGCAGACTAGGGTGCAAGATCAAGAACCTGACAGCAGAATAAGGTGGGAGCTGAAGAACCTGGCAGCAGAATAGAGTCCAACCTGAGGAACTTGGCAGCCGATTATATTGCAAGCTCAAGAACCTACCTTCAGACTGGAGAGCAAACTGAGGAACCTGCCTGCAGACTGGAGAGCAAGCAGTGGAGCCTGCCTGCCTGTGGACATCAGCTGGTGGCTGCTTCCAGAGAGCAGCAGAGATGCAGTGATGGGCTAGAGGGTGCTACCCATCCAGGGAGCCCACAGAGTGACTGAGGCATAGGATGAGGTCTGCTCCATCAGTCTGGCTCTAGGCATGTGCAGCCCTCATCCCTCATCTAGGATGGATCTTCCAGGCAGCTGTGGACTTCTTCTCCCCCTACTCTGCATTTTCAGTGCGATCACCCCTCAGACATCCCAGCAGGTCCTAAGGATTGGTGAGTCCTACCATTCACTGTCCAGGGGAGATAACAGGAGGGGGAAACTGCATTGCAACTTTGCATCTCAGCGGTGCACACGGCTCCCTCCATCACCCCCCAGATATGACATATCAGATGTCTACTGGGTTTTGCAAAGTTTTGGCCTCTTACGACTTTTTCTTATTTTATCACGACCTGGGAAAGCTGGGTGACAACCAGAATTGGTTAAAATTTTCTCACCCCATATTTAACTTCATAACAATTTTAGAAAGTATAATAAAACTTAGCTTCCACCAGTAATTGACCTTTGATGCACGTCACCCAGCTTTCCTTGGAACAGATACAGCTATGTATCAGTTATTATTATCTTATAACAATGTAGCACAACTAGATGACCTGTTATTGTTGTTGGGATTCATTGTAATATTCCTATAATTCATCTTATATGTTATTTGTAAATTTAGCCTAACATGTTAGTAACGGAACTACAAATCTGGGAAAGCTGGGTGATAGGATCCTAAATTTTGATATTACTCAGGTTTCCTTTGGGCAGATTTCTAGAATTATTTGTCAACAGACCGCTGACAGTGTAAGAGCTTCTGTATGACATATGTATAACAGCTTTGACATCTGGGAAAGTTGGGTGTCATTGACTATCATGTCACTATATCGTATGTTGACCCAACTTTCCCAGGGACAGATATTTGTAAACAATGACTAAATGAACCTTAGATCAGGTTATTAAGGAGACTGATAAAGCAGAGTATAATCTATTTCTACATATACAGGGTAGATTGTGTTCTGCAGTAGTTTGGGAAAGCTGGGTGACAATACCTGGTTTAGCATGGATAATGCATTTCTAGAAATCTAGACCCAGTACTGATATTTATTAATCTAGAAAAGCTGAATGTCACAGCCATGGTATTGGCCGCCACCCAGCTTTCCCTGCATCAGATTTGAATAGGAATTATCCGTATACATGTTGTATCAACTTTTAATGAAACCTCTGACATAACAATAGATAATGTTTCTGGGAAACATTTCTGGTTAGTTTTATTATTGAATAACCAGAAAAAGCTGGGTGGCAACATCTCTCATTTCTCTTTTATTGAATCGAACCCAACTTTCCCTGGATGAGACATAGAGTTTACTAATATTTTTGTGATGCTATCCTATTTCACTTTGAATAAGGTAACCCTGTATAACTAGTCTGTCATCTGCGATTTAGGAAAGCTGGGTGATCATATAGGTACTATAGTGGACATCACCCAGCTTTCCATGTAAGTGGTTGAACTGTATTTCTGATGCCATAGCTCATGTATAAGGGCATTTTACTGTATATGTAACCATAAAGCTGGGTGGCATCATGTAATGTCACTATACTGAGTGTCACCCACAGTAATAGATGTGACTAGGAAATCCCTGAATTACATGTTTTGTCAAGACCCATCACAAAACAGTGGATGATCCGTCACTCGGTACTCAGACACTTTTGCTTTCCAGTAGATTAGGAAAGCTGGGTGGCATCACCTAACTTTATATTGTCATTTTGATGTCACCCAGCTTTCCCCTGGATAGATATTCTACAGACAGATATAATGTACATCTACAAAAGATACAATGTAACAGCGAGTAAAGACTAAGGGGACAGGTCATAGTCAGTTTAATCCTTCCCTAATTCTACAGTGAAGTCGACTGGAGTTAGAGAAACTTTAAAGCTCGAGAAGATGTCAGAAGATTCTTGTAGCATGTCTGGAAGTTTCTCCCAATTCACATTTCAGATTGATGAGGGTTTTTGGGCTGAGATCCATCTACAGCTGGGTGTAACCTTGATGGATATAAGGTGAGAGAGATTACAATGAAGTCTATGGAGAAGGTAAGGGGATGGTGAGTCACAGCTGCTAGATCTCAACTCAGCAGCTTCAGGGCACCAGAGATCCATCCAGAGCTGGGTCTAACCTCAATGGACAAAAGCTCACTGAGGTTAGATTATATAGAAGTCTATGGAGAAGGTAAGGGGACGGTGAGTCACAGCTGCTAAATCTCAGCTCAGCAGCTTTAGGGTATCTGAGATCAATCCAGAGCTGGTCTATCCTTATTGGACAGAAGCTCACTGAGGTTAGATAATATAGAAGTCTATGCAGAAGGTAAGGTAAGTCTTAGCTGCTAGATCTAAACTCAGCAGATATAGGACAACTAAGAGATCCATCCAGAGCTGGTCTATCCTTAATGGACAGTTAGATTATATAGAAGTCTATGCAGAAGGTAAGTCCCAGCTGCTAGATCTAAACTCGGCAGATTTAGTACAACTAAGAGATTCATCCACAGCTTTTTTATCCTTAATGGACAGAATCTCACTGAGGCTAGATTATATAGAAGTCTATGGAGAAGGCAAGGTGAGTCCCAGCTGCTAGATCTCAGCTCAGCAGCTTTAGGGTATGTGAGATCCATCCAGACTTGGGTGTATCCTAGATGGTCAGAAGCTTACTGAGGTTAGATTGCATAGAAGTCTATGGAGAAGATGAGGGGAAGGTGAGTCACAGCTGCTAGATATCAACTCAGCATTTTAAGGGCACCGGAGTCTAACCTTAGTGGACATATGGACACTGAGGTTAGGTTACATAGAAGTCTATGGAGAAGGTAGGGGAAAGATGAGTCACAGCTGCTAGATCTCCAAAAGACAACTGCATAGTTCAAGTAGAAAGTCTATGGAGAAGGAAAGGTGGGTCCCAGCTGCTAGATCTCAACTCAGCAGCTTAAGTGCACCTAAGATCCATCCAGAGCTGGTCTATCCTTAATGGACAGAAACTCACTGAGGTTAGATTATAGAGAAGTCTATGGGGAAGGTCCAAGCTGCTGGATTTTAGCTCAGAAGCTTTAGGCTATTTCAGATCAATTCAGAACTGGGTCTATCCTTAATGTACAAAAGCTTACTGAGGTTATATTATATAGAAGTCTATGGAGAAGGTAGGGGGCAGGTGAGTCACAGCTGCTAGATCTCCAAAAGACAACCACATAGTTCAGGTAGAGGCAGTACAGGGGAAATATTCTTTAAAAACGACCAATAAGATCCAGAAATACAGAAATAGTGTGTACAGGACATGCCGAGGGTGCATGTGTATGAGGGATTGAAATCATGTGATATTAGGGTTATGGGATTTGTGTTGCTGATAATCTGTAGTATAGGTGTCTCCACAGAAGACTAACAACATATCATATCCCAAGTTTTTATCTCTCTACTTACTTGAAGGGTTTGTCCCAAAAAACAGCTCCACAACTGAGCTGTGTTGGTGCATGGTACTGCACCATAGCTCCATTCATTTAAAAAAAAAAATAATCCTGGAAAACCCCTTTAAAAAACTGCTTCAATCAAATTTCGAACAAAGTTGTCTATAGGGGGCAGTGTTGGGCTAGTCAGGGCTGTGAGCCACAATCCTCTACTGAATGCACTCATGATATACTCAGAGCAAGTGTCACTTCTCTTGTTAGATTTTCATGTGTTTTACAGAGCAGGGGGCGACAGTGAGCAGCACTGAGTTCTTCTATGACATTGTCCTTTAATTCTATGAAGTTCAAATCAATTGTGACTTGGCCTGTAGTAACCTCTGGCTATTCTTCTAAGCATCCGCGGTGTAGAGACACCAGACAATTACACTCCCTAATGAGATCTACGGCCATAAAATGGATGAGAGCGGCGCAGAGGATTACGCGGATACAGTAACATTTTATTAGCGATCATGTGAGATTAGTATTTGATTTGTTATCAAGTATAACATAATTGTCCGTGTAAAATCCCATAAAGACGTCTGGATGTGGGGTCAGCGCTCGTCTGACGTGTGTATGGACTGACATATATACAATTGTAGCAGGTTACTTACACTTTTAGCAACTTTTATCTTACATTTTAGACATAACCTATAATAATGCAAGTGCTTTATATTACATATTATTTATAATAGTGCCCACCACAGTGCCCCTATATGTATAACTCTTTATACAGTACCCTACAGTGCCCCTATATATAGTCTTTTATACAGTGCGCCCATAGTCCTTTATAAAGTGCCCCTATATTGTCCTTTATATACTGCACACACACATATATATATATATATATATATATATATAGTGCTTTATACGGTGCCCCTATACAGTCCTTTATATGGTGGCACTATATATAGTCCTTTATGCAATTGCCGAATATATTGTACTGTATACAGTGCACCTATATATGGCCCTTTATACCATTTCCCTATATATGGTCCTTTATACAGTGCACATATATATAGTACTTGCAACAGTGCCCCTATATATAGTCCTTTATACAGTGCCCCTGTACAGCCCTTTATAGAGCCCCTATAGATAGTCCTTTATGAAATGGCCCTATATATTGTACTTTATACAGTGCTCCTATCTGTAGTCCTTTATACAGTGCACCTACATATAGTCCTTTTATACAGTGCCCCTATCTACAGTCCTTTATACAGTGCCCCTATATATATAGTCCTTTATACAGTGCCAATACCCTAGAGTGCCCACAGAAGAAAGGGTCTGAGTGCAAACCTCTGAACACTGTGCCATAGAGTTCGCCTCACTCACACTGTCATAGAGCTTCTGTCCACCAGCTATAACATTTTACACTTAGTGTACATGAGGAAAACATTATATCTAGGCCAATTCCACTCACTCCTTCCCCCTCCCCTCTTTCATAGACTACTGTAACAGGACACATCCTACGAAGCGATCGTCCACCAGCTACTCACATTTCACTTTATTATGTATAAATGCGGAATAAACTATATCTGGTGCAACGCCCTCCCCTTTTCATAGCCTCATGTCTCCTCGTCCGACAATCCTAGAGCTTCGTCCACCTACTACTAAACAGACTAATGACTATGACTATATTTTATGCAAATGAGGAAATAACACTATAGTCTAAAGGGCAAACTTCTGCTCACATCCTTTCTACCCCTCAACTTTCATAGAACTTATGGGGCACATTTACACAAAAAAAGGGGGGCTCTTACGCCAGTCAGACTTTGTGCACAAGTTTTAGGTGCAAAAGGCTTGCACATGGTATTAGACGAGTCCGTCCCCAATGTGTCGAGTATGCGAAAACAGGTATGCGTATGTCTCCCGTTCTGTAGATCACATAACACTAAAACCTGGTCAATTTGTAAAATAATGATAAGTGTTTTATCTAATGAATGACATCGCCAAATATGTTTCTAGTACTATATACAGAAGATAGCTGGAGTTTGAGTGACGTTCTCCCTTCAGCCTCTAAAACCCTGATCACCTGGCTAAAAAAAAGTGAGCTCTTCTCGTGCTAGAGTGAGCGAGGAGATTGAAGGAGATTTGTTATGAATACAAGGAGAGACTGTTAATAATAAGTGGGGGAATTTCTATAAAAAAGGACATTTCATGCCCCTTTCTGAGGCGGTTTGTAGTAATAATGGCGGGGGTATAATGTGAATATTAGCGCCAACCACTGGAGGCACGACACATTGCACCCCGTGACGCACAGCGACTCATTCTTCGCATTTTTTTTTGCATCTCTTTGCTTATTTCTTCTTTTGATGGCTTCTAGCAAAATTTCCATTGTGATGACTTATTATGGGCTGTTAGAGACCCTACTCCACTTTTTATAGCCCAGACGCCCAAAAAACAGACCGCAAAATCTTATTTCAAGCAATAAGATGGGAACAGCTGCCCCGGGCAGGAGTGGACTCCGGTAGTCTCACCTGAGGCTTGATGTGAACTGCCAAAAATATGTCTCCGGCAATACCTTAAGCATCCAGGAGTAGAGAGCTTGCCATGTTCAAGGATTTGTTCTTGTCTTCAGGAGAGATTAAATCCACACAACTAGTATTTGAGGATTTCATTAAGGCTAGTCACTCGCACCGCTCAAGTAATACATGGGAGAAAGATTATATAGCACCGGGGGGTATAAGGGCTTTGAGCATGAAGTCCACCTTTTTACAATTTTCTCTTTATAGTGCAATTCACCCATTTACCTGTCACAAATATCGAATCAAATGAGACAATGAGCCAAGAATGAGTCAAATTTTACTGAGCGAGGTGGAACTTATTAGAGGTGCGGCGGGCACAATTCATGAAATTGTGGTGCACGTTGCCTCATAATATGCTGCCACTCTGGCTTTGCCACGGGCAGAGGTGCACCAAAAATCAAATTGGTGCACTCTAGCACACGAGGCAATTTGTTTTTGGTGCACCTTTACATAGAGCGGTGTTGACACAATTCTGCATGATAAATGTGTGAATCGGATACGCCCATGTTCAGGATTGGTGCAGAATTTTGGCCTCGGGTCGAGGTGGTGTTGTGCACCTTATAAATAACAAGTGCAAGAAGTTTGCATTGAAGAAGAAAGTGAAAAGTCGGACAAAAATCTGGACAAAGAGTTTATACACCTGTGTACCCATTTGTGCTCCCGACTATGATTGACCCAGGCATCTAACAGGCTAGGAGGAGTAGTCTAACAGACCGTCATCAGTTACCTTCAACAGTTTGGCGAAATTGAGGACACGACTTCCGTTACAGAAGAAACAATCGGCAAAAAATGGGCAGCGCCACCCCCCACCGCCCCACCGTTTTGTGTGGTACTGTGGTAATGATTGGTCATCCAAAACAAGTCCGCGGGGAACTCAAACTTCTCTATCATTATACTACTAGAGTCTATATTTGTAGAAATGTAGGCGAAAAGGGCTCACCCCTTGTAGCAGCTTCAAACATCAGAAATGTTACCATTTCATTGTAAGGTTTGGTCCCTATTTTTGAGGAGGGAGGTCCCTTTCTGGTGACGTATTATTTTTTTTTAGAAAAAACCTTGTTGGTCATTCTTGCGTTATTGTTTTGCTGGACCACTGTGTGCTACAGAGGAGCAAGAATTTGGCAAAATCTGTAACTTTTGACTACTTTAATAGCTTGGAAATGATGTACACTAGGTGGCGTGTTTCTACTTTGCCCGAAGAAGTCATCTGCATACTTTCCCACATGACTCTTTGCAGGATCTCCAAAATGAGAAACAGAACCCCCTGAGTGATGATGTGTGGGGCATTCTACAGGGACAACAGTATGGGGACAGTTATAGGGCAGAATGAGACACCTAACGTTGTCTCGCGGAAGAACGCTGGCGCCTCTCATTGTCTACAGCAACATGTACCTCATTATTAGTGATGTGTTCCGGCTCTTCTTAGTGAGCTGGATCATTCGGCTCAGATCACTAAGAAGAGCAGGCTCATTAGGCTCCTGGATGTTCTCCCTATTAAATATATATATGGGACAGCCGCAGCAGGTAAGTCAGCTCATCCTCCACACCACTCCACTTTTAAACCGATTTTATCAGGGTTAAAAGGGGGCGTAGGTGAGCCGTTTTAGGCAGGGTTTAGTGAGCCAACAGCTAACTGGGTTGAGCGGGCCTCACGTTGTTTCATGTGAAGAGCCGGGGGCTCTTCCGCGAACGACCATCACTAATTCTTATGATGAAAAAAGATTGTGTTGAAGGGGTTTTTAGAAGTATCGGGAATGGTGACAATGGAGAGGTCTGAGTTTTGAGGTTAGAGACCCAGTAGTGTCAGTGATACGTGTAGCAGAGCCGGTTGGTTGTCGGGAACTCATTGGAGGGCACATTACGGGGGTTGTCGTTTTACAGAGGTTGAAGAATGTCACAGGAGTGACTGTGTATCATGAAGTTATGCTTGTTATCAATGGGAGCGCAAACAATTCTCTCCACTTCACGGAGAACCGCAAGCAGGGCCGTATGATGACGAACGGGGACAACCCGCCAAGCACGTCTACTCTGGCTCCTTTCACATCTCTCATTATCTGACACCAATAAGGACACACTTATATTGCTGCTTCCATCCTGAACCACCTGCCACATCTTAGTAGTAAGTCCCTACCGAATATTACCATAGCCTCATCCCAGGGGCGTAACTAGGAGAGACAGGGCCCATAGCCGGCTGCTAATGTCAACCCAACCCTTACAACAATATAAATATTATACACTAATATATAGACTACACTCATACACCACAGTTCATACACATTTACCCCCACATACAGACACATCCATACAGTTTATAACACATTAGTACATACACATTATACAGTTATACACAAATTGCAGTATATACACATCATATTTTCACCACTTACTGCTACCTCACATAATTACACACCCAATACACCACATCCTGCTTATACTACATGAAACGCATATAAACACATAACATATAGATATAGACACCCGACACACTTATACACAAAATACAGTATGTAACACACCACTATACACAACATACATAAGCATACACCCACATAACATACAGCATATACAAACATCCGAATAGTATATTAGACCACCATATACACAACATAACACACATTTAGTATGTATTACCAAACCAGATTAATACAACCATACATATATATAATGCACCATTAAAACAATATACACCACATACAGTAATGCTACAACATATACACCACATACATTACAGTATATACACACATACACACATACTGCATATAAACTACATATGATATATACATACCATACACACACATGTAGCAGGTATAGACAGCATACACATAATACCAACATACTGCACCTACACTCACCATTAAACAAACAGTAGAGGATAAACAATCACATATACACACCCATCGATTTATACATTCAGACACACATATGTATATACTCACAGGTGCAGCTTTATTCTTATTCCAAGGGGTTTGTCAGAGGCCAACGAGTTCGGAGTCACGGCATGCTAGCTGAACACATGGGGGAAGTAGACGGCGGAAGCGAGCTGAGAGATTCCTAGTCCTGCTTCTGTTGTCCCTCCCTTTCCATCCAGCTCAGCTGTGTAGCTGTCAATGATGTGCCAGGGTATATACATATTATGCTGTACAGTGCAGATAATACGTTGTATAAGGTAGTGCGCAGGATGTGTGGCCGGGCCCCCTGACACTGCAGGCCCCCATGGCAAATGCTATGGCTTGACTACCCCTTGTAGTTACGCCCAGTTGCACTATGCAGCCCTTGTTGTGGCACAATTGTAATCTCCCTGGACTACGGAAGGACCCGGGATAAAATTAGTACCGTGTTGTCAAGAGAACATGGGGCTATATCTAAAGGGACAAGACGAGAGTTGCACCACTGTTATCACTGAATCCACCTATGGAATATCCATATAGCCAGGACCATGATACCACATGGTCTCCCTATTCTCAATTCGAAGGGGCTCAATAAATTATTACATTTAGGGTTTAGGGTAGTGAACGGTTTAAAGGGATTTTCATACTTATTGGAAAATCCTTTGAGAGGTCAAAGAGAGGAGGGCATTGCTTAGTATATACCTTCCTCCGGCGCCTCATTCCCCTGTGCGTCCCCTGACGATCCCGGTGATATTGATATGACCCTGTGGCACTCAGAGGTCTTATCATCACAGCGTTGCAAGAACAAGACCTAATGATGACCTTAGGTCTGTAAAGAATAGGGTAGTTTCTGGGTCAACCCCATGAGTCATAGGAAATCTACATCAAAAATCCAATGAGAATGCCTGTGAGGACACAGTCGGATCTTGTGTCCTCTCCATCCCAGGAAGGACGTGCGGGTGTCTGGGGGGGATGGAGAAGAGCTGTCAGGGGAGGCTACTGCAAGGGTCTGTATCCCAGGGGGGTTTAGTATCGAGAAAAGGGGTTTATATAACATGCCAAGAGACAAAATTATTTAGGGCTTTGGCATGATCCCTTTAGTAAAATACCACCCCAATATAATGCATAACAGCAATTTTTGGTTTACATAAGACCCCTTATTGTCGGGAAAAACAGAAAAAAAAAAATGCCCAAAATCAGGTATGAAAATCTATGGGACTCGCCAAAGACAGGAACATTTCACAGGCGCCGGCCGGAGATTTCCACACTTCATAATCCCTGGTGGTTTTAGGGGAGAGGCAGAGGATAATGTCAAGCGTCACATGGTGGTTCCAAGACCTGTAAAAAGGTAATATCAACGTCCCCCTGGTTGGTTCTAGAAGTAAAAGGAAGGCAGGAAAAAACGGTTTATGTCATTGTCCCTGGTGGTCTGTCAAGACGAAAGGTTAATGTGTGGTCCTGGTGGTCTAGTCAGAAGAAAGGTTTTTTCATGTTGTTGTCCCTGGTGGTCTTAGTCAAGAAGAAGAAGGCAAAGGTTAATGTCGTGGTCCCTGGTGGTTTAGTCACGAAGAAAGGTTAATGTCGTGGGTCCCTGGTGGTCTATGTGATTAAAAAGTTTAAATCAGCATCACTGGTAGTTAAGGCAAGAAAAAAGTCTAATGGCAGGTTCTTTGTGGTCTAGTCAAAAAAGGTTAATGTTACTATGGTAATGTCCCTGGTTTATAGTTTGTATAAAGGGTAATATCAGGCGTCCCTGGTGGACTAAGCCAAAATCAATATTATTGGGTAGTGTCTAGGTGGGTTAGACCGTCAGAGGTTAGATGTCAGTCCCTGGGGTCTTATCAAAGAAGCGAGGTTAATGTTATCATTCCCTGGTGGTCTAGGTGAGTAATAAAGACACAACGTTAGTGTTGTAGATCAAAAATAGAGGTTTGTCAACGTCCCTTTGGGGTCATAGGTGCGTTAAAAGATAATACTCCAGCGCCCTCAGATCATAAAGCTGTGGCAGTACCTGGTACTACATAATTCATCTTAGACTTTTACAACGTGGCAAAAATGTGACCAAAAATAATAACAAAATGTAGTCAAAGTATGCTATGAGATTGTTACGTATAGTGAGACTGAATACAATATATGGAGATCCATGTTCTAATGAACATTCACGTTTGTCTCAATATTCTAGTTGTTAGTATAAGTGCATATCTATCTCATAATTTATCTACTATCTAACCTCAGATCTACTAGCTCAATTTATCTATCGATCGATCTATATATCTATCCGATATGCAGCGAGGAGATAAGCTATCGATCTAGGCTAGACGATCTTCGCTATTCTATCTATCTAGTCTATCGGTTCTATCTATCTAGTATATCTATATATCTAAGACATATCTGATATCATCAATCTGGAGAATTATTGAGCTGGTGGATTGGATAGTAGTATACAACAAGGCATTCTGTGACTCGTGGTTTCAGTTATCTGGCTCCACACTCTCAGCTAGCGGGTGGCGTCTGCCAGCATGCCTGCCCCCCCCCCAGGTAGTCCTATTCAATACAGTAGCAGGTGGCAGTCTGCAGAATTCCTCCACCCTCCCCTAGGTGGTGGGTAGGTCCATTCACTACAGTAGCAGTTGCCAGTGTGCTGCAGCAGCACCTCCCACTACCCAGTAGGTCCCTTCACTACAGTAGCAGGTGGCAGCTCTGAAGCATCTGCCTACCCCCCATCCCCCCAGGTAGGTCCATTCACTACAGTAGCAGGTGCCAGTCTGCAGCACCCGCCCCCTCACCCGTTAGGTTCAATTCACTACAGTAGCAGGTGCCAGTCTGCAGCCATCATCCCCCTCCCAAGGGGGGGGTGGCAGGTACGGGCAGGAGGGTAGGTCTTAACTACCAGTAGGCATGGTAACACGTCTGCAGCACCCTCCACCTCCCCCAGGGGTAGGATCCTATTTCACATACAGACAACAGGTTGCCAGTCTGAAGCAAGCATCCTGCTCCCCCCTCCCCAATTTGGGAGTGTTAGGGTGTAGGTCCATTCACCTTACAGAGCAGCAGTGCCAGTCTGCAGCACCCTCCCCCTCCCCAGGTAGGTCCATCACATCATACAGCAGCAGGTGGACAGGTCGCAGTAGCCTCCCTCCCCCAGGTAAGTCCAGTACGTAACAAGCAGCAGGTGCCTGTTCGTGCAGGGCATCCTCCCCACCCCAGGTAGGTCCATTCACTACAGCAGCAGGTGCCAGTCTGCAGGACACTCCCCATCCCCATCTTGGGTAGGTCCATTCACTACAAGCACAGGGGCAGTCTGCAGCATCCTCCCCCACCAACCCCGGTAGGTCCATTCAACTACAGCAGCAGGTGCCAGTCTGCAGCACCCTCCCCCCCCCCCAGGTAGGGTCCATTCACTACGCAGCAGGGAGGTTGCCAGTCTGCACGCACAATCCCCTCCCCCAGGATTCGGTCTATTCACCTACAGAGCATGGTTGCCAGTATGCAGACCCTCACCTCCCCAGTAGGTCAATCACTACAGCGCAGGAGTGCCAGTTCTTCCGCACCCTCCCCTCCCCCAGGCTAGGGCCATTCACTACAGCAGAAGGTGCCAGTCTGTGAGCACCTCCCCCTCCCCAGGTAGTCCATTCCCGACAGCAGAGGTGCCAGTTGCAGACCCTCCCCCTCCCCCAGGTAGGTCAATTCATAAGCACAGGTGCACGTCGGCAGCACCCTCCCCCACCTCCCCCAGGTAGGTCCATTCACTACAAGCAGGAGGTGACAGTCTGCAGCACCCTCCCCCTCACACCCAGTTAGGTCCATTCACTACAGACAGCAGGTGCCAGTCTGGAGGCAGCACCCTCACACCAACATCCCCAGGTAGCCATTCACACAGCAGATGGCATGTGGGTGACAGTGTGACCCCCTGTGTCTTCTGGGGGCGTGTGGAGTGTCATCTCTACTACATTCTTCCCCCCTGGATAGTCCTAGGGGGTTGTGGTCCCGAGGAAATGAGATGACCATTAACAAAGAGGAGACTGTGCAAGGCAGAACGAAGAGGAAAGAGAAGGCGAGGCAGCAAGAAAGGAGACGGAAGGAGGATTGAGAGGGTGATGGTCCTCTGTACCTACAGGAGCTGACTGAATAGGCCAGGCTGCTCCCACTCCCAGCCAAACATGGAGATTAGAATTGCTTTCATCAGTATAGATTCCAACGCAAGGATTCAATCAGCTTCAGCTTTCTTGCCGGGGAACAGTTGAATGGAGCTAATCTGATGGATATCAGGAGGCTCTGCCATGCTGCCTGCTCCCTCCTCACTTTCTTGCGGTATGAGCTATGTGTGGTGGGCACAAGGGCAGAGAGAAGCAAAGCTGAGGGACCTATTACCAGACCTGGTGCAAGCTGAAGGGACCTATCTGCAGACTGGGTGCAAGCTGAGGGACATCTCTACAGATGGGTGCAAAGCTGAGGGCCCTTATCATACAGACTGGGTTTGTGCAAGCTGAGGGACATCCTACAGAACTGGGTGCAAGCTGATGGGAACTATACTACAGACGGGGTGCAAGACGAGGAAATCTCTACAGCCTGGGTGCAAGCTGAGGGAACTTATCTAAGGACTGGGTGGCAGTGAAGGAACATCTCTAAGACTGGGTGCAAGCTGGGGAACCTACTACAGACTGGTGCCAAGCTGAGGAACATCTCTACAGGAACTGGGTGCAAGCTAGGAACATCTCTAACAGACGGGTGCAAAGATGAAGGGACATTAATATAAAGACTGGGTGGCAAGCTGAGGAACATCTCTACAGACTGGGGCAAGCTGAGGGACCTATGCAAGAGCTGGGTGCAATCTTAAGGAACATGCTCTACAGACTGGAGCCTGCAAGGCTGAGGGGACTACTACAGATGGGTGCACGCTAAGGAACATCTATACAGGACTGGGTGGCAAGCTGATTGGGGACCTATCTTACAGAATGGTTGCAAGCTAAGGAACATAGCTGTTGTATAGCCTGAGTCCACATGAGGAAAATTCTTAGACTGGGTGCAAGATGAGGACCTCTCTGAAATTTGAGGTGGTATGGGAAGCTAAGGAACTGCCAGCAAACTGGGGTTAAGCTAAGGAAACTTCTCTGTAGACTGGGGCGAGCTAAGGAACGTCTCTGATGATGTCCGGGAGAACCATGATAAATTAGAGTGTCAAACTGAGACATTTGAGCGTATGGAGAGCAAAAAACTGAGGAGGAACGCCAGAGGATAGAGTGTATTGTAAGATCAAGAACTTGACAGCAGAATAAAGTGAGAGGATGAAAAACCTGACAGCAGAAATAAGTGGGAGCTGAATACCTCCGGCAGCAGACTAGAGTCCAACTGGGAACGTGGCAGCAGCTATTAATTGCAAGCTCAAGAACGATACCTCAGACTAGGCGCAGCAAAAACTGAGGAACCTGCCTCATTGCAGGACGGAGAGCAAGGCAGTGGGCCCTGTCCTGTGGACATTCAGCTGGTGGCGCCAGTTGAACGAGCAGCAGAGATGCAGTGAGGGCAAGAGTGATAGCTAACCAGGCCAGGGAGTCCCCATCAGAGTGGACTGAGGCATAGGATGAGGTGCTGTCTCCATCAGTCTGGGCTCTAGGAATGTGCAGCGCTATCCTCATCTAGGATGGATCTACTGGAGCTGTGGACTTCTCCCCCCTAATCTGAATTTCAGTGCGATCCCCCCTAGATCATCCCAGCAGGGTTCCTAAGGATTGGTGAAGTCATTACATTCACTGTTCCGGGGAGATGACAGGAGGGGGAAACTTCATTGCAACTTGCATTCAGCTGTGCACACGGCTTCCCTCAATCACCCCAGATATGGACCATCAAGATTGTCTACTGGGTTTTGAAAAGTTTGGCCTCTTACAGAATTTTTCTATGTTTATACGACCTGGGAAAGCTGGGTGACAACCAGAATTGGTTTTACAAATTTTTCGCACCCCCATATGAACTTCATAAACCATTTAGAAGAAAAAGTATAATAAAAAACCTAGCTTCCACAGTAGTTAATTGACCTTGATGCACGCACCCAGATTCCTTGGAACAATTTACGGATATGTATCAGTTATTATTCTTCTTTATAACAATATAGCACAACTAGAGAGCCTGTTATGTTGTTGGGATTCATGGAATATCAGTATAATTCATCTTATATGTTATTTGTAAATTTAGCCGAACATGATTAGTAACGGCAACTAAAAAATTGGTGAGAAGCTGAGGGTTGATTAGGATCCTAAATTTTGATATGCACTCAGTTTACTTTGGGCAGATTTCTAGAATTATTGTATACAGGACCGCTGACAGCCAAGAGCTTATGTAATGACATAGGTATAACAGCTGGGAAATTGGAAAGTGGGGTTCATTGACTATCATGTCATATATCGGATGTGTGAGTCCCAACTTTCCCAGGGACAAGATATTTGAAACCACTGACTAAATGAACCTTAGATCCAGGTTATTAAGGAGACTGATTAAACAGAGTATAAATCGTTTCTAACATAGTACAGGGTTGGGAGAATTGTGTTATGAGAGTAGTTTGGAAAGCTGGTGACACACCTGATTTAGCATGGATAATGCATTTCTAGAAACAGCTAGACCCGTACTATATTCATTAATCTAGCAACGCTGAAGGGTCACAGCCCATGGTATTGGCCAGCCACCCAGCTTCCTGTATCAGATTTGAATTAGGAATTATCCGTCTACTATTGTATCAATTATTAATGAAACATCTGCCCATAACAATAGATAATGTTTCTGGAAACTGGTGTGTAGTTTTATTATTGAATAACCAGGAAAAAGCGGGTTGGCACAATTCTTCATTTCTCTTTATGAATCGAACCCACTTTCCCTGGATGAGGACATAGCAGGGTACTAATATATTGTGATGCTAATCAGATGTTCACTTTGAATAAGGTACCCTGGATAACTAGTCTGTCATCTGACGATTTAGGAAAGCATGGGGGTGATCATATATAGTACTATCGTGGACATCACCAGCTTTCGATAGGTAGTGGTTGTATTGTTGAACTGTATCTTATTTCTGGATGCCCTAGCATCATATATAAGGGCATTTAATACTGTATATGTAACTGGAAAGCTGTGGTTGGCATCATGGTTAATGTATATAAACTATCCTAAGTGTCACCCACAGTAATAAGTGACAGGAAAAATCCCTGAACGACAAGTTTTGTCAATGAATGAAGACCCCATCACAAATACATGGGAAGATCCGTCACTGGGTCTCGTAGCACGTTTGCTTTCCAGTAGATTAGGAAGCTGGTTGGCATCAGCCTAATTTTATCATTGTCATTTGATGTCACCCGCTTTCCCTGATAGCTATTCTCCAGACAGGATATAATGTATACTCTAAAAAACGATACAATGTCTGACAGCGGTAGTAAAGAATAGGGGGACAGGTCATAGTCAGCTTTCAATCCACTCCGTTACTTTCAGTGAAGGTCGACTGAGTTAAGAAAACTCTAACTAAAGCTCGAGAGATGTCAGAAGATCTTGTAGCCATGTACTGGGAGTTTCTCCCAAGCACACTTCAGATAATGACGGGTCTTTGGGCTGAGAGATCCTCATGAGATCCACCTGATGGATATAAGTTCAGAGGAAGGTTTTAGATTACAATTAAGTCATGGAGAAGTAAGGGGACTGTGAGTCACAGTGCTAGAATCTCAACTCAGCCGTTCGGGCCCCAGAGCTCATCCGAAGCGAGTGCATAGAGGCCCCGCGGGAAAGGAGGTAGAAGTGAAGCTAGGAGAAGGAGGGAGGAGAGGAGCGAGGGGGAGAGATCTCTCTACCTGTCTGACTCTGACAAAAAGCTCAACTGAGGTTAGATTTATAGAAGTCTATGGAGAAGGTAAGGGGACGGTGAATCACAGCTGCTAAATCTCAGCTCAGGAGTTTAGTGTATCTGAAATCCATCCAGAGCTGGTCTATCCTATTGGACAGAAGCTCACTTAGGTAGATATATAGAAGTCTATCGGGAAGATAAGGTGAGTCCAGCTGCTAGATCTCAACTCAGCAGATTTGGACATAAGAGATCTATCCAGAGCTGGGTGTATTTTTGAAGTCAGAATCTCACTTAGGATAGATTATATAGAAGTCTATGGGAAAGGTAAGGTGAGTCCCAGCTGCTAGATCTCACCTCAGCAGCTTTAGGGTATCTGAGATCCATAGACTGGGTGTACTAGATAGTCAGAGCTTATGAGGTTAGATTGCATAGAGTATGGAGAAGATAAGGGGAAGTCGAGTCACAGCTTCTAGATATCAACGCAAGCATTTAGTGGCAACAGCGAATCCATCCAGAGCTGGGATACCCTTAATGGACACATGGTCACTGAGGTAAGGTTACATGAGGTCTAGGGGAAGGTGGGGAAAGGTGGGTCACAGTCAGCTCTCCAAAAAGACAACTGCATGGTTCAGTGAAAGTCTATGGAGAAGGATAGGTGGGTCCCAGCTGCTAGATCAACTCAGCAGCTTAAGTGCACCTAAGATCCATCCAGAGCTGGTTATCCTTAAGGGCAGAAAACTCACTGAGGTAGATTATAGGAGAAGTCTATGGGGAAGGTCCAAGCTGCTGGATCTCAGCTCAGAAGCTTTAGGCTATTTCAGTCAATTCAGAACTGGGTCTATCCTTAATGTACAAGCTTACTGGGTTATATTATATAGAAGTCTATGGGGAAGGTAGGGGGAGGTGGAGTCACCAGCTGCTAGATCCCAAAAGACAACCACATAGTTCCGGTAGAGGGCAGGAGTACAGGGGATTTCTTAAAACGACTATAAGATCCAGAAATACAGAAATAGTGTGTAAAGGCATGCCAAGGGTGCGCTGTGTATGAGGGATTGACATCATGTGAAATTAGGGGATTGGATTGTGTTGCTCATATCATTGTAGTATAGGTGTCTCCACAGAAGACTAACAACATATCAATCCCCAAGTTTTTATCTTCTACTTACTTGAAGGGTTTGTCCCAAAAACAGTCCACACTGAGCTGTGTTGGTGATGGTACTGACACCATAGCTCCATTCATTTCTAAAAAAAAATAATCCTGGAAAACCTTTAAAAAATACTGCTTAAATCAAATTTCTAACAAAGTTGTCTATAGGGGCAGTGTTGGGCTAGTCAGGGCTGTGAGCCACAATCCTTACTGAATGCACTCATGTATACTCAGAGCAAGTGTCACTCTGTTAGATTTTCATGTCTTTTACAGAGCAGGGGCGACAGTGAGCAACACTGAGTTCTTCTATGACATTGTCCTTTAATTCTATGAAGTTCAAATCAATTGTGACTTGGCCTGGTTAGTAATCTGGCTATTCTTCTAAGCATCGCGGTGTAGACACCAGACAATTACCTCCCTAATGAGATCTACGGCCATAAAATGGATGAGAGCGGCGCAGAGGATTACGCGGATATCAGTAACATTTTTAGCGATCATGTGAGATAGGATTTGATTTGTATCAAGTATAACATAATTGTCCGTGTAAAATCCCATAAAGACGTCTGGATGTGGGGCAGCGCTCGTCTGAAGCATGTGTGTGGATGACCTATTCAATTGTACAGTGTACATACTTACACTTTTAGCAACTTTTATCTTAACATTTAGACATAACCTATAATAATGCAAGTGCTTTATAACTTATTATTTATAATAGTGCCACCACAGTGTCCCTTATGTATAATCTTATACAGTACCCTACAGTGCCCCTCATATCATATACTCTTTTACACAGTGCGCCCATAGTCCTTTATACAGTGCCCCTATATGTCCTTTATATCTTTATATACTGCACACTATATTATATAAAATATAATATATATATATTATATATATAATATATATAATATATACATAGTCCTTTATACGGTGCCTATAAATTCTTTATGGGGCACTATATATAGTCCTTTAGACAATTGCGTATTGTACTGTTACCGTGCACCATATATGGTCCTTATACCATTTCCCCTATTATGGTCCTTTACAGTGCACCTATAATAGTACTTGCAACAGTGCCCCTATAGTCCTTTATACAGTGCCCCTATACTTTCTTATACAGTGCCCCTATATATAGTCCTTTATAACAGTGCCTTTATATAGTCCTTTTACAGTGCCCCTATATAGTCCTTTATACAGTGCCCTATAATAGTCTTTATACAGTGCCCTTACATAGTCCTTTATACAGTGCCCCACTACAGCCCTTTATAGAGTCCCTATAGATAGTCTTTATGAAATGGCCCTATATATTGTACTTTATACAGTGCTCCTATCTAGTCCTTTTACAGTGCACCTACAGGCGGTTCACCTTTAAGAACACTTGACTTACATCGACCCCTAGTTACAAACGGACCTCTGGATCTGGATTATTGGTACTTAGTCCTAGGTACAATAATCAGCTGTAGCAGTATCACAGGGTCTGTATGAGCTTTATATTATCCTGATTCTTATGAAACCCAACATTTTTCAAACCAATTGTCACACGAGACCAAAAAGTTCGTCTGGGATTACAATATAAATATGACAGTTCTGACTTACATACAAATTCAACCTTAAGAACAAAAATAAGAACCCTATCTTGTAGGTAACCCGGGGACGCCTGGTCCTGTTGTTCCCTCCCTTCCATCCCAGCTCAGCTGTGTGCTGTCAATGAGTGCCGGGTTATATACAAATTATGCTGTACAGTGCAGTATAATACGTTGTATAAGGTAGTGCGCGGATGTGTGGCCGGGCCCCCTGACACTGCAGGCCCCAAGCAAATGCTATGGCTGACTACCCCTGTAGTTACGCCCTTGACCTATGCACGCCCTTGTGTGGCACACATTGTACATCTCCCATGGACTACGGAAGGACCGGATAAACTTAGTACAACGGTTGTCAAGAGAACATGGGGCTATATTAAAGGGAAAGACGAGAGTTGCACCACTGTTATACTGAATCCACCTATGGAATACCATATAGCCAGGACCCATGGATACCACATGGTCTCCCTATTCTCAATTACGAAGGGGCTCAATATAATTTTACATTTAGGGTTTAGGGTAGTGAAACGGGTTAAGGGATTTTCATACTATTGGAAAATCCTTTGAAGGTCAAAGAGAGGAGGGCATGCTTAGTATATACCCTTCCTCCGGCCTCATTCCACCTTTGCGTCCCCTGACGATCCCGTGATTGATATGACCCGTGGCCACATCAGAGGTCTTCTCATCAAAGTTGAAGAACAAGACCTATATGATGACCTTTAAGGTTATATTGGGAGGTAATAGAATAAGGGTAGTTTCTGGGATCAACCCATGAGTCAATAGGAAATCTAACTCAAAATCCAATGAGATATGCTGGAGGAACTCCGGAATTGTGTCTCTCATCCCAGGACAGGACGGTGACGGGGTTGGGGGGGATGGAAGAAGAGCTGTCAGGGGAGGCTATGCACGGTCTGTATCACAGGGGGTTTAGTATCGAGAAAAGGGGTTTAATATATACATGCAAAGAGACAAAATTATTTAGGGTATGGCATGATCCCTTTAGTAAAACTACCACCCCAATATAATGCATAACAGCAATTTTTGGTTTAATAAGACCCCTTATTGTCGGAGAAAAACAGAAAAAAAAAAATGCCCAAACATGTATGAAAATCTAAGGGACTCGCAAAGACAGGAACATTTCATCAGGCGCCGCCGAGATTTCCACACTCAAAATCCCTGGGTGGTTTTAGGGGAGAGCAGAGGATAATGTCAAGCGTCCTGGTGGTTCCAAGACCTGTAAAAGGTTATACAACGTCCCCTGGTTGGTCTAGAAAGTAAAAGAAGGCAGGAAAAAGGTTATGTCATTGTCCCTGGTGGTCTGTCAAGAGAAAGGTTAATGTGTGGTCCATGGTGGTTCTAGTCAGAAGAAAGGTTTTTAATGTTGTTGTCCTGGTGGTCTAGTCAAAGAAGAAGCAAAGGTTAATGTCGTGGTCCCTGGTGGTCTAGTCAAGAAGAAAGGTTAATGCGTGGGTCCCATGGTGGCTATGTGATAAAAAGTTTAATATCAGCATCACTGGTGTTAAGGCAAGAAAAAAGTCTAATGGTCAGGTTCCTTGTGCGTCTAGTAAAAAAGAGTTAATGTACTACGTAAGTGTCCCTGGTTTATTAGTTATGTATAAAGGGTCATACTCAGCGTCCCTGGTGGACTAAGCAAAACAATAATCTTATTGGGTAGTGTCTAGGTGGGTTAGAGCCGTACAGGGTTAGTGTCAGTTGCCCTGGTGGTCTTATCACAAGAAGCGAAGGTTAATGTTATCATCCCTGGTGTGTCTAGGTGAGTATAAAGATCAGCAACGTTAGGTGTAGATAAAACTAGAGGTTTTGTCAACGTCCCTGGTGGTCATAGGTGGATTAAAAGATAATACTCATCAGCGCCCTCAGATCAAAGTCTGTGGCACGACCTGGATGACAATCATCTTAGCACTTGTTAAACGTGGCAAAAAATGTGACCAAAAAATAAAACAAAATGTGTCAAAAGTTGTTTCTGCCATGAGATGTTGACGTATAGGAGACTGAATACAAACTATATGGAGAGCCCTGGTTCTAATGTAACATTCACGCGGTTCAGGAGTGATAGGCAGAGGAGCGCGCTCCGAATAAAGATTTGAGATTATTATACTAAGTGCTCTATCGTCATAATTCTATCTACTCGATTAACTCTGATCTATAGTCAATTATCACGCGATCTATATCTATCGATATGCAGCGGGTAGTCTATCATTAGCTAGACTTGCTATTCTATCTATCTAGTCTATGGTTCTATATTAGTTTCTTTTCTAAGACTTGATATCTCAATCTGGAGAACTTATGAGCTGGACTTGGATAGTAGTATATCAAGAAGGCATTCTGTGACTCGTGGTTTCAGTTATCTGGCTCCACACTCTCAGCGAGGCGGGTGGAAGTCTGCAGATCCTGCCCCCCTCCCCAGGTAGTCATTCACACTACAGTAGCAGGTTGGCAGTCTGCAGCATTCCTCCCCCTCTCCCAGTTGGGTAGGTCCATCACTAAGTAGCAGTTGGCCAGTGCTGCAGCGCCCTCCCACTCCCAGTAGGTCCATCAATACAGTAGCAGGTGGCAGCTCTGAGCATTCCCTACCCTCCCCATCCCCCAGGTAGGCCAGTCATACAGTAGCAGGTGCCAGTCTGCAGCACCCGCCCCCTCCCCGTTAGGTTCAATTTACTACAGTAGCAGGTGCCAGTCTGCAGCATTCATCCCCCTCCCAAGGGGTGAGGTACGGAGGATTTGGGTTGGGTCCTTAAACTACCAGTAGCATGGTAACCGTCTGCAGCACCTCACCCTCCCCCAGGGTAGGATCCTATTTCACATACAGCAAGCAGGTGCCCGTCAGCAAGCACCTCCCCCCTCCCCATTGGAGTGAGGTGAGGTCCATTAACTACAGCACAGTGCCGTCTGCAGCACCCTCCCCCTCCCCAGTAGGTCCAGTCATCTACAGCAGCAGGCTGGCAGTCGCAGTAGCCCTCCCCCCCCAGGTAGTCCAGTCGTACTAAGCAGCAGGTGCCGTCGTGCAGGCATCCTCCCCACCCCCAGGTAGGTCCATTCACTACAGCACGCAGGTGCCAGTCGACAGGACACTCCACCACCCCACTTGGTGTAGGTTCCATTCACTACAAGCAAGGTGCAGTCTGCAAGCATCCTCCCCCACACCCCGGTAGGTTCCATTCACTACAGCAGCAGGTGCCAGTCTGCAGCACCCTCCCCCTCCCCCAGGGGTCATTCACTACAGCAGGGAGGTGCCAGTCATGCACGCCAATCCCCCTCCCCCAGGTTGAGTCCATGTCACCTACAAGAGCATGGTGCAGTATGCAGACCCTCACCCCCCAGTAGGTCATTCACTACAGGCAGAGTGCCAGTTCTCAGCCACCCTCCCCTCCCCCAGCGGGCCATTCAACTGACAGCAGAGGTGCCAGTCTTGCAGCACCATCCCCTTCCCCCAGGTAGTGCCATTCCACAGCAGCAGGTGCCAGTCTGCAGACCCTCCCCCTCCCCCAGGTAGGTCAATTACTACAGGCAGCAGGAGTGCACAGTCGGCAGCACACTCCCCCTCCCCAGGTAGGGCCATTTCACTCAAGCAGGGGTGACAGTTGCAGCCACCCTCCCCCTCACCCCAGTAAGGGTCCATCATACAGCAGCAGGTGCCAGTCTGGTGCAGCACCCTCACCCACTCCCCCAGGTAGGTCATTCACACAGCAGTGGCAGTGGGTGACAGGTGACCCCCATCTGTCTTCTGGGGGTGTGGAGTCATCTCTACACATTCTTCCCCCCTGGTATAGTCCTAGGGGTTGTGGTCCCGGAAATGAATGCATTAACAAAAGAGACTGTGCAAGGCAAAGAAGAGGAGAAGAGAGCAGGCCAGAAAGGAGACGCGAAGGAGGATTGAGAGGGTGATGGTCTCTGTACCTAAGGGAGCTGCTAATGGCCAGCTTCTCCACTCCCCAGCCAAACATGGAGATTAGAATTGCTTTCATCAGAGATTCCAAGCAAGGATTCAATCAGCTTCAGCTTCTGCCGTGGGAGTGAATGGGCTTAATCTGCTGGATATCAGGAGGCTCTGCCATGCTGCCGCTCCCTCTCATTTCTTGCTGGTATTGAGCTCGGTGTGGTGGTGAACAAGCAGAGGAGCAGATGAGGAAGTACAGATTGGTTTTTTGAAGCTGAGGGAACCTATTACTGCAGACTGGGTGCAAGCTGAAGGGACCTATTCCTCAGACTGGGTGCAAGCTGAGGCATATCTTAAGATGGGTGCAAAGCTGAGGGCCTTATCATACAGACTGGGTGTGCAAGCTGAGGGACATCTACAGAACTTGGGTGCAAGCTGAGGAACTATCTACAGACGGGTGCAAGACGAGGGAAATTCTACAGCTGGGGGCAAGCTGAGGAACTTATCAAGACTGTATAGATCAAGATGGGTGCAGCTGAGGGAACCTATTACAGACTGGTGCCAAGCTGAGGAACATCTCTACAGGACTGGGGTGCAAGCTAGCGAACATCTCTACAGACTGGGATGCAAGACTGAGGGACTTATATACAGACTGGGTGCAAGCTGAGGAACATATCTACCGACTGGGTGCAAGCTGAGGGACTATGCAGAGCGGGTGCAACTAAGGAACATGCTCTACAGACGTGGAGCTGCAACGCTGAGGGGACTATCTACAGCTGGGTGCACAGATAAGAAATCTGCTACAGGACTGGGTGGCAAGTGAGGGGACCTATTATACAGAATGGTTGCAAGCTAGGCATAACATGTTCGATAGCCTGAGTTCCACTGAGGAAATTCTTAGACTGGGGCAAGATGGGACCTCTCTGAAATTGGGTGGTTGGAAGCTAAGGAAATGCACAGCAACTGGGGTTAAGCTAAGGAGAACTTCTCTGTAGAATGGGGGAGCTAGGAAACGTCTCTGATGATCGTCCGGGAGAACCATGATAAATTAGAAGTGTCAAACGAGACATTTGAGCGTAACTGGAGAGCAAAAACTAGAGGAACTGCCAGCAGATAGGGTTGTAAGATCAAGAACTTGACAGCAGAATAAAGTGAGGTGAAAAACCTGACAGCAGAAATAAGGTGGGAGCTGAATACCTCCGGCAGAGACTAGAGTCCAACCTGGGAACTGGCAGAGCTATTAATTGCAAGCTCAAGAACGATACATCAGACTAGGGCAGCAAAACTGAGAACCTGCCATGAGACGGAGAGCAAGCAGTGGAGCCTGCCTGTGGACATCAGCTGTGGCGCCATGCTTGCAACGAAGCAGCCGAGTGCAGTGATGGGTAGAGTGTAGCTACCAGCCAGGGATCCATCAGGAGTGACTGAGGCATGGATGAGGGATGCTCATCAGTCTGGGTCTCTAGGACATGTGCAGCCTATCCCTCATCTAGGAGGATCTTCTGGACGCTGTGGAACTTTCCCCCCTAACTCTGAATTTCAGTGCGATCCACCCCTAGATCATCCCAGCAAGGTTCCTAAGGATTGGTGAGTCTCTACCATTCACTGTTCGGGAGAGACAGGAGGGGGAAATTCATTGCAACTTTGCATTCAGCTGTGACCCACGGCTTCCTCATCACCCCAGATATGGACCATCAAGATTGTCTACTGGGGTTTTGAAAGCTTTGGCCTCTTACAGATTGTTTCATGTTTATCACGACCTGGGAAAGCGGGTGACAACCGAATTGGTTACAAATTTTCCACCCCCATATGATACTTATAAACCATTTAGAAAAGTATAATAAAACCTAGCTTCCACAGTAGTAATTGACCTTTGATGCACGCACCCAGACTTCTTGGACACAGATTAGATATGATCAGTTATTATCTTCTTTATAACAATATAGCACAACTGAGAGCCGTATGTTGTTGGATTCCTGTAATATTCCATATAATTCATCTTATATGTTATTGTTAAATTTAGCCTAAATGATTAGTAACGGCAACTAAAATCTGGTGAGAAGCTGAGGGTTGATAGGATCCTAAATTTTGATATCTACTCAGGTTTCTTTGGGCAGATTTCTAGAATTATTGTATAAGACCGCTGACAGCCTAAGAGCTTACTGGATGACATAGTGATACCGCTGAATTGGAAAGTGGGGTTATTGACTATCATGTCATATATCGGATGTTGACCCACTTTCCCAGGGAAAGAATTTGTAAAACCACTGACCTAAATGAACCTTAGATCCGGTTGATTAAGGAGACTGATTAACAGAGTATAATCGTTTCTACATATACAGGGTTGAGATTGTGTTATGAGCAGTAGTTTGGGGAAAGCTGGGTGACAACTGGTTTAGCATGGGATAATGATTTTCTAGAAAACTAGACCCGTACTGATATTCATAATCTAGAACAGCTGGAAGGTCACAGCCCATGGTATTGGCGCCACCCACTTTCCTGTGATCAGATTGAATTAGGAATTTCCGTTACAATTGTATCAATTATTAATGAAAATCTGCCATAACCATAGATAATGTTTTGGGAATACTTGGTAGTTTTATTATTGAATACCAGGAAACAAGCGGGTGGCACAATACTTCATTTCTCTTTATTGAATCGACCCACTTTCCCTGGATGAGGACATAGAGTGTACTATTTTTGTGATGCTAATCAGTTTGCACTTGAATAGGTACCCTGATAACTAGTCTGTCATCTGACGATTTAGGAAAGCAGGGGGTGATCATAATATAGGGACTATCGTGGACATCACCCAGCTTCGTAGGTATAGTGATGTTGAACTGACTTCTGGATGCCCATAGCTCATATATAGGGCATTATACTGTATATGTAACTGGAAAGTGTGGTGGCCATCATGTAATGTTCACTATCCTAAGTGTCACCACAGTAATAGATGACAGGAAAATCCATGACGACAAGTTTGTCAATGATAGAAGCCCCATCACAAAACAGGGATGATCCGTCACGGGTACTCAGCACGTTGCTTTCCGTAGATTAGGAAAGCGGGTGGCATCAACCTAATCTTATCATTGTCATTTTGATGTCACCCAGCTTTCACCTGGATAGATATTTACAGACAGCAGTATTAAGGTATACTCTAAAAAAGATACAATGTTACAGCGAGGAAGTATAAAGAAAAGGGGACAGGTCATAGTCAGCTTCATCCTCGTTAACTTCAGTGAAGGCGACTGAGTAGAGAAACTTCTACTAAAGCTCGAGAGATTCAGGAGTCTTTAGCAGTATGGAAGTTTCCAAGAACTAGTAGCAGGTTGGCTGAGCACGATCCTCTGAGTCACCTAAGTCGGATTTTAGATTTACAATAAGTCACTAGAGTAGAGAGACAGGATGTTCAACTCAGTTAGGGCCCGAGCCAATCCAAACGATCGTAGAGGACTCACCCTGAGGAGGAGGAGAAAGAGGTAGATGAATGAAGTTAGGAGAAGGAGGGAGTGAGTCCAGGTAGAACCAGAGGCTCAGGGGGCACCAGGTATCCTTACCAGGTGCCGGCTCATTGGACAAAAAGCTTCAGACTGAGGTTGATTATATAGAAGTCTATGGAGAAAGGTAAGGGGACGGGAATCACAGCTGTCTAATCTCAGCTCAGAGATTTAGTGTAATCTGCAGATCCATCCAGAGCTGGCTATCCTATGGGACAGAGCTCATTAGTAGATTATGAAGTCTATCGGGAAAGATAAGGTGAGTCCGCTGCTGATCCAACTCAGCAGATTTCGGACAAACTAAGAGATCTATCCAGAGCATGGGTGTATTTTTGAGTCAGAATCTCACTGTAGGATAGATTATAAGAAGTCTATGGGAAAGGTAAGGTGAGTCCCAGCTGCTATCTCAACCGCAGCAGCTTTAGGGTATCTGGATCATACCAGATTGGGTGTATCTAGAAGTCAGAGCATCTGAGGTGTAGATTGCATAGAGATATGGACGAAGATAAGGGGAAGTCGAGTCACAGCTCTAGATATCAACGCAAGCATTTAGTGGCAACAGCGATCATTCCAGAGCTGGGTATAACCCTAATGGACACATGGTCACTGAGGTAAGGTTACATGGGGTCTCAAGGGAAGGTTTAGGGGAAAGGTGCGAGTCACCAGTCTGCTCTCCAAAAGACGACAACTGCATGGTCAGTGAAAGTCTATGGAGAAGGATAGGTGGTTCCAGCTGTAGATCGAACTCAGCAGCTTAAGTGCACTTAAGATCCATCCAGAAGCTGGTACTATCCTTAAGGGACAGAAAACTTCACTGAGGTAGATTATAGAGAAGTCTATGGGGAAGGTCAGCTGCTGGATCTCAGCTCAGAAGCCTTTAGGCTATTTCAGCTAATTCAGAATAGGGGTCTACCTTTAATGTACAAAGCTACTGCAGGTTGATATTTATAAAGTTCTGGGGAAGGAGGGGGCAGGTGGAGTCACCAGCTTGACATAGATCCCAAAAAGACAACACATAGTTCGGAGTAGGGAAGGAAGTACAGGGGCATCATTCTTAAAACGACTTAAGTACCAGGAAACTACAGAAAAGTGTGGTAAGGCATGCAAGGGTCGCTGTGTATGAGGGATTGACCATATGTGAAATTTAGGGTATTGGAGTTTGTGTTGCTCATATTATTTTTGTATAATAGGTGGTCTCCACAGAAGCCTAAAACATATCAATCCCAAGTTTTCTACTCTTCACTTACTTGAAGGGTTTGTCCCAAAAACAGTCCACAACTGAGCGTGTCGTGGATGAATGGTACTGCACCATAGCTCCATTCATTTCTAAAAAAAATAATCCTGGAAAACCCCTTTAAAAATACTGATTCAATCAAATTTCTAACAAAGTTGTCTATGGGGGCAGTGTTGGGCTAGTCAGGGCTGTGAGCCACCATCCTTACTAATGCACTCATGTATACTCAGATAGCAAGTGTTCATTATGTTGTAGATTTCATGTATTTTACAGAGCAGGGGGCGACAGTGAGCCAACACTGAGTTCTTCTATGACATTGTCCTTAATTCTATGAAGTTCAAATCAATTGTGACTTGGCCTGTAGTAACTCTGGCTATCTTCTAAGCACCCGCGGTGTAGAAGACACCAGACAATTACACCTAATGGATGATACGGCCATAAAAGGGATGAGAGCGGCGCAGAGGATACGCGGATACAGTAACATTTATGCAGATCATGTGAGATTAGTATTTGATTTGTTATCAAGTAAACATAATTGTCGTGTAAAATCCATAAAGACGTCTGGATGTGGGGTCAGCGCTCGGTCTGACATGTGTGTATGGACTGACCTATTACAATGGTCGAGGTACTAACTTTTAGCAAATTTATCTTACATTTTAGACATAACCTATAATAATGCAAGTGCTTTATATTACTATTATATAATAGTGCCACCACAGTGTCCCTATATGTATAATCTTTATACGTACCTACAGTGCCCCTATATCTATACTCTTTACACAGTGCGCCCATAGTCCTTATACAGTGCCCCTATATTGTCCTTATATCTTAGTATAACTGCACATATATATAAATATATAAAATTATATATATATATATATTATATCTATATATATATCATATATACAAGTCCTTTATACGGTGCCCCTATAAAGTCTTTATATGGTGGCACTATATATAGTCCTTTAGCATAGCGTATTGTACTGTATACAGTGCACTATTATGGTCCTTTATACCATTTCCCTATATGTGCCTTTATACCGTGCACCTATATATAGTACTTGCAACAGTGCCCCTAATAGTCCTTTATACAGTGCCCCTATATATTCCTTATACAGTGCCCCTATATATAGTCTTTATTACAGTGCTATATCGTCCTTTTACAGTGCCCCATATAGTCCTTTATACAGTGCCCCTATATAATAGCCTTTAACAGTGCCCCTATACATAGTCCTTATACAGTGCCCCTATACGCCCTTTATAAGGTCCCTATGATAGTCCTTATGACATGGCCCTAATCTATTGTACTTATACAGTTGCTCCTATCTGTAGTCCTTATACAGTGCACCTACCGGCGGTTCCCTACTAAGAACATTGACTTACATAGACCCTAGTTAAAACGGACCTCTGAGATTGGTAATTATTGTACTTAGTCCTAGGCTACAATAATCAGCTGTAGCAGTTATCACCGGGTCTGTAATGAGCTTTATTATTAATCCTGATTCTTATGACAACCCAACATTTTTAAAATCCAATTGTCACCGAGACCAAAAAGTTCTGTCTGGATTACAATTATAAAAGCATACAGTTCTGACTTACATAAAATTCAATTAAGAACAAAATTAACAGACCCTATCTTGTATGTAACGGGACTGCCTGTAGTCCTTTATCCAGTGCCCCTATATACAGTTTTTACAGTGTCCCTATATATGTCCTTAAACAGAGCCCCAATATGGTCCTGATCAGTCCCCTAGTCTATTATACAGTGCCCCTATATATAGACCTTTATACAGTGACCATGTTATAGTCCCTTAATAAATTGCCATTTATATCTACTTATATTAGTCTGTGTCCTTAATGTCCTTCAAGGTTAAAGAGCAGCTTATGCATTTCAGAGGTTTATAATTTTAATAATAATAATCTTTATCTATAGGCCATCAATTTCCGTAGCTACAATCATAGGGGGACATTATAAATATATATTTACATACAGAGTAATAACAGTCTATGGAAACATAGGAGTGAAGGGGCCTCTGTTACACTGCTCCTTCCCCTTTCTGCTCCCTCAGACCTTCATTCCTCTCGCCTGATGTGGGGGAAGTGCTCTGAAACAGGTGTTTTAACAGCCTGGAAGCTACCAGGAATAGTGGGGGAGGCTGGTAACATCATCGTGACAGAAATTACTGCCCCAACAAACAGTGACACAGAATAGGCAATAAGATGGGTAACCTTATAAGATTGTTTTCTTTTCAGTGGCTCAGGTGTATAAATTTTAATTCAGCTTTCCAGTACATTGCAATAGAATATTAAATGGGGCCACTAAAAATACAATTTGTTCCTCGAACCAGATAATAAAAAGACGGTTACATCTGGAATAAGGCGTAAAAAACACGAAATGGAAAAAAAACGAACCAAACAGGTGAGCACTGTAGGAGGGTTCAATACCACCATCGTGTTTTTATCAATAAGCCAATTACCGTATTTCCGGACTAATAGGCAGCAGTAAAAAGCCTTGGATTTCCTTGGAAAACCAAAGTAGCCGTCGTATAGTCGTGACGCCTATGTATGGCGCTGGCCGAGCGGACCAATCCTTACATAGGTCCCCGTTACCGGAGACAACGGAGACAGCAGATATCAGCAGGGACTGCAGACCACGCGCCAGAAAAACTTCTGCCGCGTGGTCTGCAGTTCCCGCTGAGAATGCTGTGTCCTCCTGGGTAGGGGGACCTATACCGGTTTCCCCGAAGTAAGACGTTATAGATGTCGACCATTTTTTTACCCTCAAAAGTCCCACTATGTCTTACTTTCGGGGTAATGTATTATATGGAAGAAAAATGTACGATTATTCCAACACCATCTCACATAGGGTACAGCCCATACCAGTATACAGACACTATCATACCATAGGGTTACAGCCCCCATACCGTATCCACACATCTCCCTAGGGTTCAGCCCATACAGATCCACACGAGAATCCCCATAGGGTTACAGCCCCATACGTATCCCAACACTGGTGTCTCCCAGTAGGGTTACAGACCTGGTACGTAATGACGATGGGCATCAATTACTCTGTAGTGATGGGAGGGTGAGCTTGTCTGTGAAGGCGCTTCTTATTTGTAGGCTGTGCAATCAAGAGGAGGTGCATGCAATGAGGGCACGGAGGGGTGCAGGGTATTCTATATTGCCCTTGTGAACCAGCGATCTCAGGCGTTCCGCCAGGCATCAAGCCCGCCCCACTGTGGCGTGGCCTCCAACACTGACCCCACATACATTACCTCAGCTTTTCCACACCTCCCTCCCGGAACGAATCGTATCACAGCCCGACGGAAGAACTTTCGAATGCGCCAGCAGCACACAATCCCCCATCCGCTCCGGCTCCCCCTTCTGTCTGGTCCTGAAGCAGGACAATATATTTGCCTCGGTACGTCTAACTTCGGGTACGTTCATTAGACGTCCCCCCTTACAACCCCGTACGTCCTATTTCGGGGGTGTTTACATGCGGGGAAAAACGGTTAATATGGTCCAATGCCTCCTAAAACTAACCCTACCTTCCCCGTCACATCCCGCGTACCGTCATTAGTAGCGCCCCCTTCTCTTCTTCTCAGTCCTACTCACGTGCCCAACACACCGCGCTTATGCACTTTATCTTACTTCTCCCACACTTATACCACCGGGCGCCCGACTCTAAACTTTTTACTCTATTTGTTTCACCTTGTTGGTTCCGCCTCACCCCCTTTCCGTTCACCTTCCTTCTTCCCTTATCTTCCTACCCCTTTCTTGCTCTTTTTTCGCCCCCCAGCCTCTTTTTCCTGTTCTCGACTTCCTCAACTACTTGACTAATCCTTCTCATTTTTCCTTTTCCTTTTACCTTTCTTTTTCATTCCCCCCGTATATCACCTTCGCCGCGGTTCTCGTCGGGTCGTATTCGGGTCGCATCGCATCTCTTCTCAGCGTCCGTCGCGTCTACGCTCTGCCCCCGGACCTCCGAAGCCCGGACCCCGTGCCTTATAGTCCGAAGCGCTTATATATGGAATTATTACATATCTTAAGGCGATCGGGACTAATGCGCTTAATTCGGTGCGCCTAATGGCAGGCAAATACAGGTACTACCAATAACAGATTTTCCCCTAGTACCAGCAGTCCATTTTATCTTACAACCTTTATGTGTCACGGTGTCAAAGGCCTTTGAAAAAGTCAGATATACAACATCCACAGCGTCCCCCAGATCAGCTTGAAACTACCCCCTCGTATAAACCAATCAGTAGTTGCCAGACCGATCTCTCATAAAACCCATGCTGACGCTGGGTTATAAGGTTGTGCAAAGTGAGATACTCAGGATGCATCTCTAAAAAACACCCTCAAATATTTTCTCTACCACAGCAGTTAGACTCAAGGTCTGTAGTTGCAGGATCAATTTGATCCTTTTTTGCTATGGTTTACCAATTTGCCTATGCGCCATTCCTGGAACAGAACCAGTCCTCAGTGAAATCTTCAACTATTAAAAATAATGGAATCTATGCGTCCATAATTCCATAAGATCGGTTAAAACAGTGATACATAATAGTGATAATAATATTCCTTTATAACACTAGTAATATTGCTACATTACAGTGAAAGGAATTCTGCCACTATCACAGTGATGTAATAGATTCCCTATAACAGTGATAGTAATAGACCCCCCATAACACTGAAGTAATAGATAACCATAAAAACACTGCTCGTAATAGATCCCCATAGCATGAATTAATAGATCCCCATAACACTTGCTAGTATAGATCCCCCATGCACTGATAGTAATAGATCCCCCATAACAGTGATAGTAATACGTCCCCCATAACAGTGATAGTAATACATCCCCCCAACATGATAGTATAGATCCCATACACTGATAGTACTAGAATATATAGTCCTTTATACAGTGCCCTTATATATAGTCCTTTATACAGTGCCCTTATATATAGTCCTTTAAACAGTGCCCCTATATGGTCCTTGATTCAGTTCCCCATAGTCCTTTATACAGTGCCCCTATATATAGACCTTAATACAGTGACCATGTATATAGTCCTTAATAAATTGCCACTTTATATACTTATATTAGTCTGTGTCCTTAATGTCCTTCAAGGTTACCCGAGCAGCTTCATGCATTTCAGACTGTTTATAATTTTAATAATAATAATCTTTATTTCTATAGCGCCATCATATTCCGTAGCTTTACAAATCATAGGGGACATATATAAATATAATATTACATTACAGAGTAATAACAGTCATATGGAACAATAGGAGTGAGGAGGGCCCTCCTGTTACACTGCTCCTTCCCCCTTTATGCTCCCTCAGCACTTCCTTTTCCCTCTGCCTGATGTGGGGGAAGTGCTCCTGAACAGTGTAACAGCCTGTGAAGCTACAGAATAGTGGGGCACTGGTAACATCCATCAGTGACAGAAATACTGCCCCCATAAAAGTGACAGAATAGCATATAAGATTTGGTAACTTATAAGATTGTATTTCTTTTTCCATGGCTCAAGTGCATAACTTTTAATTCAGCTTTCCAGTACATTGCATAGAATATTAAATGGAGCCACTAAAAAGTACAATTTGTCCTGCAGATAATAAATAAGCCGGTATACATCTGGAATAATGGGACTTAAAAAACAGAAATGGAAAAAATGAAAAAAGGGTTGAGTCCTGTAAGGGTTAATGACCACCCTCTGTTTTCTATCACTAAGCCAGTCTCATTTTATATATCAACCTTTTATGCGACACTGTATCAAATGCCTTTGAAAAGTCCAGATATACAACATCCACAGCGTCCCCCAGATCCAGTCTGGAACTTACCTCCTCGTAGAAACCAATCAGATTAGTCTGACAGGAGCGATCTCTCATAAACCCATGCTGACGCTGGGTTATAAGGTTATGCACAGTGAGATACTCCAGGATAGCATCTCTAATAAACCCCTCAAATATTTTCCCCACCACAGCAGTTAGACTCACGGGTGTGTAGTTGCCAGGATCGCTATTTGATCCTTTTTTGTATATTGGTACCACATTTGCTAAGTGATGTCACAGTACAGGGATAATACACACAGTGATGTCACAGTACAGAGATAATACACACAGTGATGTGACAGTACAGGGATAATACACACAGTGATGTCACAGTACAGGGATAATACACACAGTGATGTCACAGTACAGGAATAATACACACAGTGATGTCACAGTACAGAGATAATACACACAGTGAGGTCACAGTACAGGGATAATACACACAGTGATGTCACAGTACAGGGATAATATAAACAGTGATGTCACAGTACAGAGATAATACACACAGCAATGTTACAGTACAGGAATAATTCATTAATTATTAATTAATATAATCCTGTAACCTGTGTCAAGTCCTAACCATGAAGGTGCAGACATCAGGGGTTACATGTGTAAATACTTGTAGACAGATGCCGATTTTTGTACGGGGCTGGTAATGCAGCAGTTCCTCCTGTGGGCACTAGGGGGCGCTGTCCATAAAGCTTCGAGTCTTTAAATGTGTTTTGTTTTACTTTTAACTAAAAGAAAAAGATAAAATCGTGTAATATTTATGGCGAGTGCTCTGCATGCAGAGGAGCCGCCGAGATGGAAATCTGTCTTATTTTCTTAGACATTACTTTTTTCATATTTTAGAAGCTTTTTCGGCATACGTCTCATTCCCGCTGCGTCTAGTACTTTCTCATGTGTGAATTATTCAGCTTTTATAATTGGGATCTTAAATAAAATCTCTGGGAAAAAAAAATCCCCCCCTACCCCTCCCCAACATGACTGCATCAGTAAAATCCAAAAACTTCACATCAATACAGTTATCCGTTCTACTTTGTATCCGTCTTCTCCATGGATTCTTGAAGCCGGGTTTCTTGTCAACAACCGATCCGGGAGAATCCACTCCATCCCGCTGTGACCTATAGGTTCCTAAATTATTGCATAGGTTGCATTATGGTGAAATCCGTTCCTAGATTTTTACTTATCAGGAACTTGGGAAAGTTGGATGGCACTGTTTTTCGAAGCTAGATTGTAGGCCGTATTGGTTTTTAGGAATTGATTTTTTAAAAATTCTGAATTTTTTACATTTTTTAGTACTTTACATACTCTCCCTCCTATCTCCTGGCACAAACCATTCCCATGTAGGGAGTGAATCCTCTAATTCCTTGTCAGATCCGCTCAGTCTGAAGGGCACAATTAGAGCCGGAGAAGATAAAACTCCATGTATTGACATAACGTTCCGCTCGCGGTGTACGGGGAGGTCTGGTTAGTATTCCACCGGCATTAGTCACAATGTCTCCAGCATGAAACGCAACAATCCCTCTCCTAGGCGGCTGGAAAGCCTCACAAAGGAATTGTGCGTCCCCGAGATAATCCGCCACGCCGCCAGGAACGGGAGAAACGAATTGTGATGTAGAAATCTGTGGACTGCTGGGGTTGTCTTCTGTTGTGTCTATGCTTGAAGACACCGCGCTGTTCCATGTTCACACCAAGTCACCCATTCACTCCAGATCAAAGTTGGCCAAATTTGGGTTAAAGTATAATCAATGATGTATGGGAGGACCGACCGCTGGATCCTCAGGCTGCATTAACACATTCAGTTCTTCAAATGCAGGTGTTGATGTCCAAATCTGGATTGGAGGGAATAAAACCTGCTTTTGGCTTCAAAAACTGCATCAGAAAAACTGAATGTGGGAACACAACCTTATAAAAACATGTTCAGGTCTAATCACGGCCCTGTAGTTACACCACACCCTTTATTGACATGGAAACCTCCCATTTTGAGGTAAATTGTACTCCACTAAAATTTGCAGGACTTTCAGATGGGGCCTTCCAGACTGTTACCCAACATGTTAAAGGGGTTGGCCACTTTACCTCATGTTTTTTGCAATGTGTGTGTAAGTGCGGGGGCAGGATATGAGGTAATTTACCAATATACATCTATTAGTAGTTCTCTTCCGCTTTCTTGATATGTAAAGTGAAGTCTCCTGTTTTTTACCTCATCAGTCAGATATTCCTGACCATAAAATGGCCGCCGAAGGAGGGTCATGTGATCTCTATCTGTCTATGAACAGTCTCTCTGCCAGGACCTTTATAACAGTGTCCATGAATATAAGATCAAGGTCCTGGCAGGGACAGATAGAGATCACATGACCCTCCATCTGCCGCCATTTTATGGTCAGGAATGTCTGACTGCTGAGGTAAAACACAGGAGATCTCTGTCTCTAGTCAGTAGTCTCTGCCTGTTGCTACCAGGTCTAAAGGCACCAAACTCTGGATTAATGTGGTCTAGACACATAGTAGTGCCACAAAAAAAAAACAAAAAACGCCACAATAGGAGGTGATTGTGGGCGTCCCTTAAAGGGGCTCTCCAGGATTCACTGTTACAGTGTTATGCGACCGGCTCAGTTCTCTGCCAGGTTCAGACACAGGCTATAGTTAGTGCACAGCCCCCTGCTTCGGCCTACTACACGGCCCAGCATCGCCTCCTTCCTGTCAATGTGGTCTAGAGGGCATCCCCCCATAGTTAATCCACATATAAGTGGAGGCCGCAGTACCTGACACATCCCATAGACATGTGTGGCGCTGCTGATCAATAAAAAGGTAAACCACAACTTTTCGGTAACCATAGGCCACCCCTTTGATACCTCTCTCTCTTTGTATGAAGAAACTTTAGATGTCTTCTTGAGTGGAGTTCACTAAAGTTTACTGTTGTTGGTGATATGAAGATAAAAGATGGACACAAAGGTAACATATCGCCATCCCTGGGGGTGAGGAAGTACAAAGAGAATGTGTGATAAGGTTATTCAGTATATCAAAGGGGGGAGACCAGAGTATGAAGGTGTGTGGAGTTATTACATAAAATGTCATCTATTATTGCACACAGGTGCCCCCTTCAATAAAAACCCTCCTTCCTTTCCAGGTGTAGGAAAGTGTGTGCACTGGAGTGGATGATCTTTCTGTGGGGGGCCAAAAATTTTGTCAGGGGCTCCAAACTTCCTAGTGGCGGTCAAGTATCTATCTATCTCCTATCTCATATCTATCTATCTATTTATCTATCCATCTATCTATCTATCTATCTCATATCTATCTATCTATTTATCTATCTATCTATCTCCTATCTATCTATCTATCTATCTCATATCTATCTATCTATCATCTATCTATCTATCTATCTATCTATCTATCTATCTATCTATCTATCTATCTCATATCTATCTATCTATCTATCTATCTATCTATCTCATATCTATCTATCTATCTCATATCTATCTATCTCATATCTATCTCATATCTATCTATACAACCACTTGGCTTATTATATTTTCATGTATAGTCTAAGTGGTAGAATTTTTTGATGCCACCACAGAAGGGAAGGGTCTGCGCTAACATTTGGAGAATGCTCCGTTATACAGCGTAACATTATAGTATCTCCCCTGTGAGCGCCATTGTTCCTGCTCCGCACAGAGTTTATGATACATAATATGGCGACGTCTTCCTTCTTGTTCCGCTCGCTGCCTCGGCTCAGCATTTGACATATAAAGTAATTTTATGGTCTCTCCGTGGCTTTGCTGTAGCGGATTAGAAGAAATTGGGTTACCAGCAATTAATCTCTCACAGAAGGTCCATGGGTAATGCCCGTAATCTCCCAATTTCTTATTGATTTCGGCTATAGGAAGGATCTTCCCCCAAGATCATAATTAGAAGAAAAAGAAGATTCTGACGTCTCTAGAAGAAACACCCTTGGAGTTATTTTCTGCAAAGCCCCATGGCGGTATAATACTATCAGAGACTGTGTAGCTACCATACATATTAACCCCTTCCTGACTGCCAAGACACCTTTTACTGAATCTACATTAAGGGGGGTTTTTACCAAGTTTCATTATTTTCACATATACAGAACCCCACTGATCACAAGAACAGGGGGTCTCATTGTCACTCATGGTTTCATAGCTCAAATATGGCCTCCAACACCACTGGATTCTCACTGCAAACATAGTGGGGCTCATTTACTAAGTGTCTGAACGTCGCACTTCTGCTGGGTTTCCCGAATATTTCCGTTTTGCACCGCATTGCCCCGGGTTTTGGCGCACGCGATCGGATTGTGGCGCCGGCTTTCACGGGACAGAATTCAGGGGGTGTGGCCGTCAGACAACCTGACGGATTCGGAAAAACTACGGAATTTAAAAAACGATTTGTGTCGCAAGATCAAGCACTCCCTCAGTGAATCCCGGAAGACCCGAATCCTCGTCGTACAATGCGCCGCTGGATCGCAACTGGACCGTGTAAGTAAATGTGACCCAGTGTGTAGCAGTGATCCATGGTGCATAACCACTGCATCCTATCACTGGTCTCAGCAGCTGAGACCAGTTATAGTCTTCAGCAGTGATGTCACATCCACAGTGCATGGCCACTACAGCCTATCTCTGGCCTCAGCAGGATCAGGCAGGATACAGGGTTCCAGTTCAGACATGGATTCAGGGTACCAGCTCAGGCTGAAAACCGGTTCCGATACAGGTTTCAGTTCAGACTGAGGTTTGAGGTGCCGGTTCAGGTTGGATACAGGCTCAGAAGTACAGAAGTACTGTAAGACACAGGAGAGAGTATAACCAGCATTGAGTGAACTGAGAGTTAGCTCTTTATCCAGTTCCTGGATGCCGTCCTGGCAGCTGCCTGGCCAGCCCCTGCATCATTAAACATACAGCAGAGACTAACTTTGAGTCAATAACCACCCAGCTTTCCGCGGGACAGATACCGCAAGACACCTGTCAATAAGCTCCCAGCAAGGGGGTACAGCTCACAATCTCAGGTGCCTGCAACCAGAACCCATGTAGAGAGTTCTGCCAAGGACTTGTTAAAGGGGTCAGACATAGCTACCTCCAATAGATTGGGCTTCACAAATAATGTGTGCATATATATAAGAAGCATTGCCTGGGGACCACCCTGCAATCACATAATATCCATTCAGAATACTTGGGAAGATTTTGGAAATGCATCTATGTATTTTATATGTCACATGGACAGTAACCTTCTGAAAAAGAGGTGTGGCCAGAATATTGAGTATCCAATCACAAAGCATAGGCGTGCTATGGGCCGGCCCACCGGGAACCAGAGAAAACACATCATCCTGATACCTTCTTTAGCCATATTCAAACCCATACGGCAAATATTTCGATCTAAAACTGAGAAATATATTTTATATATTTTTAAAATATTTTTTTTTATTATATCAAAAATTCTTCCTGTTATTGTTCTATAAATTTTGACGACTAGAATCCGGTATCGAGGAATGTAAATACGGGGGAAAAGATTGGAAATTGGGTCTTAAATGAGTCCGGTGGAGGAATAGAGACAAAGCCGATAACTCCGGGGTTTGTCGTTAACCTGGTGTAACCTTGTGAGGATTTTATCTACAAGTCCCAGTCCCGGGAGAGCAGATCCTCTGTATTTTATGAGAAATCCTGCTCCATGGTAACAAGATTCACTTCATAGGAAGACTCTGTGCACACTGGGCTCCTTGTGTCAGCGATGCAGGTCTGACACTGAATACAAAGCGGGAGAGGATCCAGAGACAGGGACATAGACGTCGCTCGCCATCCTCCGCTGTGTACCCACCGGAGGAGTGTGTGTCATGTACACCACATCACTCACCTGTAAGGACACGGACACTTATATATGGTCTCATATAACTGTAATACAGTATCTACTCATCATATGGACCTCCCCAGTATAGGAAAGGGGCAAAGTTGTAATTTCAAGGCCAAAGTTTTATCTTGGGGTCCCCCTTATGTGTAGCTGGCGTCCCAATGGCACCGCAGGAGTCCATTGCTCCCTATTTCATATTCCTTTCAATTGCGTTGGCGTCCTGCGAGTGCAGATACAGTTCAAAAATTCTCAATCTGTTATAGATGTGTTGAGCTTTAAGACACTGTAGTATGTTGTACCCGCTCCCATATGCCGGGTGACAGCAGCCAATACTCGTAGTGCTGGAGCGGGGAGATTGGCTCCGAGCCTTATATCCTTTCCTTGGCAGTGACGAGAGATTTATGTGATATCTCTGAGCAACAACAATCTTGAAGGCAGCATCTCATTATCTTCAGGATTGGCGGATATTATCCCAATGATTACAAATGTGCATCTCCAGAAATTTAGCAGATGCATTTCTTTCCATAATGCTCAGGGAAAGCCTCCTTATAATTAAAGGGCCAGTCCCACCAGGAAACAATAAGGACAAAGTGCAGGGGAAAAGGTCAAGCACTTCTGCCCTACAATGGTGGGAAAGCCTGGCCACAGGAGAGGATTTAAAGGGGTCTTACACAGAAACTGATGAACTATTCTAGTGCATAACCAATATCACATCAGTGGGAGACCAAAACGCGTCGTTTCCACCAGTCAATTGTTTATTCACTTGGGAATAAGTTGCTTATAGGGGTTTTGCCATGTAAGACATTAATAATAATAATAATAATAATTCTTTATATAGCGCACATAGATTACACAGAGTTTGCCAAATCAGTCCCTGTGGGGCTCACAATCTAAATAGCCTACCAGTATGTTTTGGAGTGTGGGAGGAAAACGGAGGACCCGGAGGAAACCCACGCAAACACAGAGAGAACATACAAACTCTTTGCAGATGTTGACCTGGATGGGACTTGAACCCAGGACCCCAGCGCTGCAATATACCCCCATTTATCTAATCGTTGGAGCTCTGACATTTGGGTACCAATAAAATCAGCAGAATACTGGATCCTAAATCTAACTCTTAAGTTCCCAAAAAAGAATCGGACTCCTGGTATGAAAAGTCTTTAAAAAATTCAAGAAATCCAGTTGCTGATGGTGTATGAGGGCAGGTTAGGGAGAAGGTGACCCAACCCTACCCGAGGTGACCAGACATATAACCCTATCTAACCCTAGATCTCTTACTCTACATAATAGATAGTGACTCTGATATCCCGGCTTGAGTTGTCTCTTGGTCTAGCAGTAGTGCTACTACGTTCTGGTGTTTACCCGTCTTAACATCCTTACCAACTCTGAATATGGAAGACCCCCCAGGGAGCTGTCTTAAGAAAAATGAAGTATTCACCTTGCCCCAGCTCCCAGGTGATGTGTTGCTCCAGTATTTCCGGTTTCAGGCCTTGTGTCCCAACAGAAGGTCCAGTGGGTCATGGTCCCCAGTTCATTTACTGTCTGACCTCCTCGACCAAACATCACTTCTGTTTTCCAGGGGATGTCACTTGGTGTAAGGAGGCCAGTCTTTGGATGAAGCAGGTCCCATGACCCCCATGAATTTCCAGTCAGGTACAGGGCCACAAAACAAGAAGTACTGCAGCGAACCAGGAACTGGAAACTATCATGTCGAATTCAAGACAATTGGCAAGTATGCCTTAAAGGGTTTGTCCATCCTTTAAATACCAAATTAACCTATCAGTAAAAGAGGTCTTCTACAACCTGTCCATCACATGGACATGGATAGAGCCAGCAGCAGATGTCTTTCTCTGTTGTGTAGTGGTCATGCTGAGTTACTGCAGCTCAGATATTTGCATTAACCATGTATGACCACTACATACTGTTGGCTTGTGGTGCCATTGCCTGGTACTTAGACCGCATTTACACGACCGTAAGGGGACCTATGTATGGCCACAAGCTTGCGGCCATACATACTTCCCCTATAGACCTGCAGTGGCTGCACGTACAGCTCCGTACACAGAGAACAATTAGGACATGTCCTATTTTTCCCCGTGTTACGAGCCACGCGCTGTGGATTGCTGTGGAGAAGGGAGGGGTCACCACTCCTACTCTCCATCGCGGCTGACGTATGCATCACTGTGCCTTATGGTGATGTGTAGGACTTTGGGTTATGATTGTGGAATATAGTTTCCAAATTGGAAGTACAACATTTTTGAACCTTACCCTGTTCCCAGAATTACTAAGAGTTTTTGTCACTGCTATTCTTTTTTGATGGGGGGAGGGGGGTCCACACTACTATTATAGCACCCCTGAGTACGGTTTGTGATGGTTAAAAGCCACTATGGACAAAATGGGGCAGATTTACTTACCCAGTCCTGTCGCGATCCCATGGTGCGTTGTCTGATGAGGATTCGGGTCCGGCGCGATTCACTAAGATCGTGCATCCGAGTTCCTGCATCCGTCGCTTCCCTGCTGAGGTCCACCGGAGTTCACCTTCTTCTTCCCGTTGCTTGTAAGTGCGTGTCTTGCGACACAATTCTAAAGGTTAAATCCTGCGTGTTGTCCGAATCTGTCGGGTTGTCCGACGGCCTGCCCCCTGATTTCTGTCGCGTGCAAGCCGGCCCCGATGCGCCAAAATCCTGGGGCAATGCGGCGCAAAATGGAAATCGTAGGGAAACCCGACGAAAATGGGTTAGACGGACCCTTTGTAAATGAGCCCCAATCACGCTTAGGTTTTCTGGATATAATAAGTAACAAAGCATTGTATAAAACGCCAGGAGAGGAGAGGAGCGGCACCGAAGGGGTTACATTTGGTTTTCTTACTAATTGTCTCTCAGTGATTCCTGTCATATCAGCAAAGCTTTTGTAGTTTTTACTTTTACAGTGATTAATATACGGAATATATCCTGTATGTCTGACTTTGATAATTAAAGGGAAGCCTACAGTCAGCGGAGATGTAAGTGACCTATATTGTTGAGCCTTCTTGTCTGAATTGGTTTCACACGGTTGTCAACTAGGTGGAATGTAAATGTATCCTTGTCTTGTAAGGGGCATGAAAACTCTTTGGGTGTTCCACTTTAACGAAGACCTTTCACCAGCTCACACTAGTGGAGAGGAATAAACTACACAGATTCAGATGCACTTCCAATTTTCATTGTAGCCTCCATAGTTGTGGAGGTATAAGTCCCAGTATCTGACCATAATAATCCTCTCTACTGTCAGAGAGGAAGTGCTGGAGCAGAGGAGTGTGTTATGATAATCTTCATAGTGTCTCATTGCAAGAAACGATTGCCATAGGCAAAATATGAAGATGGAACCTGTCCCTGGTGTCCACTTGTGTTTTCTTCATGAAGAAGCAGGGGCCATTGTTTGGTTCCTAAGTTTTGGCATAATTAGAGACCATTAGGTGGGACTAAAGCTGGAACTAAAATCCTATAATCAGGTGCATAACTATTATGTGGTACAGGGCTATATGGGCTACTTCACAGATTCAGGGGGAACTTTGAAGTTTCTTTCTATCCCTCACAGTTGCTGAGATATCAGTCCCAGTATCTGACCATTATAATCTCTCTACTGTCAGAGAGGAAGTGCTGGAGCAGAGGAGTGTGTTATGATCTTCACAGTGTCTCAGTGTAAGAAAATACTGTCACAATACAGGCCTCTTCTGCTCCAGCACCTCCTCTATGACAGTGGAGAGGTTTATAATGGTCAGATACTGGGACTGATATCTCAGCAACTGCGAGGGATAGAAAGAAACTTCAAAGTTCCACCTGAATCTGTAAAGTGGCCCCTATAGCCGCGTACCACATTATAGCTATGCCCCTGATTATAGGATTTTAGTTCCAGCTTTAGTCCCACCTAATGGTCTCTAACTTAGGAACCACACAATGGGCCCTACTTCTTCATGAAGAAAGGACAAGTGGGCAGCAGGGACTGGTTCTTTCTTTCTTCATATTTTCCCCATCCAAATCCCAATTCACCCCTTATATTTGGTGAATATATTATTATTATGATCTCATACCTTAATATAAGACATATTCCATGTACCGTGGCTTGCAGGTAGCTGATGGCGCAGTAATATTTTACAGTACGAGGGTCGTAGTTCAGGAAGTGTTTACACAGTACTTATCGGGATTATTGATCTCACTTCTAAGTGGATTTATTCGCAATTAGCTCCAGGCCACAGGTTATACCCTCTGGATACAATCCGGCTCTTATACCTACTTATCTGCTTCCCGTCCTGCCTGTCCTTGGTAAACATTATAGATCTTCGGGACGGTGACTTATGGCATCGATATCAAGGGCAGCAAAGCCTGAACGGGCTTATCCATTGTAACATCTCCATATTAATACTGAATGTGTTCTACTTCTACCAACTGCACTGCTACCGAATATTCTCCATTATATGGAAGGGAATTTCTTCTACGAAGCTGCGTCCTCCAATGGGAAATGATATAAACAGGATTGGAGAATTATTACACAGCTAAAGCAGAAAGACACTAATGTATTGTGCTGTATCCATGTGTACTGGAAAAGTATATACAGGATAGGAGTAGTAGTACTGTGCTGTGTCCATATATACAGGATAAGAGTAGTAGTGCTGTACTGTGCTCATATATACAGGATAGGAGTAGTAGTACTGTGCTGTGCCCATATATACAGGATAGGAGTGGTAGTACTGTGCTGTGCCCATATATACAGGATATGAGTAGTAGTGCTGTACTGTGCTCATATATACAGGATAGGAGTAGTAGTACTGTGCTGTGCCCATATATACAGGATAGGAGTGGTAGTACTGTGCTGTGCCCATATATACAGGATAAGAGTAGTAGTACTTTGTGCTGGGCCTCATTATACAGGACAGATTAGTAGTACTGTGCTGTGTCCCATATATACAGGATAGGAGTAGTAATACTGTGCTGTGCCCATATATACGGATAGGAGTATAGTTACTGTCTGGTGTCCCATATCATACCGGTAGGAAGTATGTACTGTGCTGTGCTCTATTTACAGGATAGGAGTAGTAGTACTGCTGCTGTTCTTGTATATATACAGAGATAGGAGTAGTAAGTACTGTGGCTGTTGTCCCATATATACAGGATCGATGTATTAGTACTGTGCTGTGCCATATATACGATATGAATAGTATAACTGTTCTGTGCTTCTTGATACAGGATGGAGTATAGTACTGGTGCTGTTCTTATATCGTTATATCCCTGGTCATGTGATGTCACACAGGTGCATGGCTCGTTAAATCCCTGGTCATGTGAGGTCACACAGTTGCACGGCTGTGTGGCATCACATGACCAGGGATATAATGAGCCATGCACCTTTGTGGCGTCACAACCCTATCTAACCCTAGATCTCTTACTCTCATGTTAATGTAACCTGAGATCCGCTATTTCGATCTTTCCTTGGTCCTACATAGTGCGACTACGTTCTGGGTTTATTACCTACCCCTTCCTAACAAACCCTTACCAACTCTGAATATGGAAACCACCCCGGTAGCTGGGCTCAAAACGAGCAGTTTCACCTTGCCCCATCTCCCAGGTATGCATCGCATCAGCACTTCCGGTTTCGCAATGGTCCTTGTGTCCAGCGCCCGTCCATGGTCTGTTCCCCAGTTTTATTTACTGCTTACCATTCCTCGTACCAAATCAACTACTTCTGTTTTTCCAGGGGGATGTCACGTTGGATGTATGAGGCCAGTCGTTGGATGTAAGCCAGTCCCATGACCCCCAGACTTTCCGGTTAGTTACAATGCACAAAACAAGAAGTACCCGTAACACTCCCCAGAACTGGAAACTATCAAATTTGTGGGAAACTTCAAGAACCATTGGCAATTTTGCATTAAGAGGGTTTGTCCATCCCTTAAGATCCAAATTAACCTAAAAGGGTCTTCTACAACCTGTCCATCCATTGGAGTCTGTTTGTGTAGTGGTCATAGCTGATTACTGCGCTCAGATATTTGTCCTTATAACCATGTATGACCACTACATACTGTTCTGGTGGGTACACCCTTGCCTGGTACTTCGGGCCGCATACTTCACACGATCCGTCGGGGGGACGTATGTAGGGCCCATAACTTTTGGCGCATACATGCTTCCCCTATAGACCGGTCAGTGGCTGCAGTACAGCTCCGTACCAGAGAGATTCTGTCATTCGTCCCTTCTTTCCCTGTGTTACGGCCCCTTGCCGGGATTTCTACTGGAGAAGGGAGTGTATCCCCACTCCTACTCTCCATCGGGACTGACGTTTTGGCGATATGTAGGATTTTCCCCACATTGTGGGAAAATTGGTTTTGGTTCTCACAATGGGAGTACGACATTTTTTACTACCCTGTTCCCAGAATCTCGGATCTTCAGGTGGAAGCCAATCTTCCTTCTGATGCCTAAGCAATTCTTAAGTTTTTGTCACTACTGTTCTATTTTGATGTGTAGGGGGGGGGGGTCCACGCTCTATTATATCACCCTGATAGGGTCTGTGATGTTAGACCGCCGATTATTGACACAATGGGCTCATTTAATAAGGGCTCCGTGCCGCACTTTCGTCGAGTTTCCCGACTTTTTCCGCTTTGCTCTGAATTCCGCTGGATTATGATGCAGCAAGATCAGATTCCGGCTTGCACTTGACAGAAATGGGGGGGGCGTGGCCATCCGAAACCCCTGCCGTATTCTGGATCTACTGTGGAATTGTGGACTGATCTGTGATTTTAAAACCAAATTGTGTCGCAAATCAACTATCACTCACATTCACCGGAATAGGTTGGTGAACTACGCGGACCTTGACGCAGCGGACCACCTGTGCGTACATCGGGCGCTGGAACCTTGTGAATCAACCCGGAAGAACACGAATCCTCATCGGGAACTCACACGCTGGATCGCGATAGGACCCGGGTAAGTAAATGTGCCCCAATCTCTCTTTAGGTTTTCGATTAATAGTAACAAATCACTGTAATAAAATGCCAGGAGAGGATAGGAGCGGCCCCGAAGGGGTTACATTTGTGTTTTCTTACTAATTGGTCTCCAGTGATTCCTCGTCATATCAGCGAAGCTTTTTGTAGTTTTCCTTTTCAAGTATTATATAACGAATATTGCCTGTATTCTTACTTTGATAATTTAAAGGAAGCCTACAGTCAAGCGGAGATGTAGGTGACCTTATATTGTTGAGCTTCTGTACTGAATTGTTTTCCACACGGTTGCACAGGTGGAATGTAAATGTATCCTGTCTTGTAAGGGGCATGAAACTCTTTTGGTGTTCCACTTTAACGAAGACCTTTCACCAGCTCACCCTAGTTGGAGAGGAACAAACTACCAGTTTTCAGATCACTTCCAATTTTCATTGTAGCCTCCAGAGTTGTGGAGTATAAGTCCCCAGTATCTGACCATAATATCCCCTCCGCCTGTCCAGAGAGGAAGTCTGGAGCAGAGGATTGTGTTAGATAAGTCTTCACAGTGTCTCATGTGAAGACAAGATTGTCAAAGGCAAATATGAAGTGAACCATTCCCCTGTGTCCCACTTGTTTTTCCTCATGAAGAAGCAGTGGTCATTGTTTGGTTCCTAGTTTTGCATAATTAGATACATTAGGTGGACTAAGCTGGAACTAAAATCCGATAATCGGTGCATAAGCTATTATGTGGTACAGGCTATATTGGGCGTACTTTCAGCAGATTCGGGGGACTTTCGTTTCTTTTACCTTCCTCACAGTGTGCTTGAATAATCATCCCCAGTCATCTGACTCATTATAACTCTCTCACTGTCAGAGAGGACAGTGCTGGAGCCCAGAGGGAGTGTTATCGATACTTCAACAGTGTTCATTGTGTAATAAACATCTGCCAAGCAAATACGAAGGGCCTCTGGTCCTGGTCGCCTCCACTATGGTTATTCGTGAGAAGGCAGGTTTTTGGTTCCAGTTATATACATTAGGGGGACTAAGCTGGAATACAATCTATAAGGCACTGATTATGTGGTAGAAGCAGCTATCACTTCAAGTCGCAATCTCTCCCTACAGTTGCGAGTCTATCAGTCCCAGTATCTACCATTATCTATGCTCCTAACTGCAGAGATGCTGGATGAGGATGTTTAGTCTTCCAGCTTTCCAGTCTAAAGCCACTACAGGCTCTCTGCTCCACACTCTTATTGGGTTAAGGCATACTGGACTGATATCTACAACGCGAGAAGAACTCATCCCCTAATCTGTATAGGCCTTAGCCATACATTTGCTCCGATATAGGATTGCCACTAGTCCACCTATGCTACTAGGACACAATGCACTCTATGAGAAAAGACTGGACGATGTCTTTTTTCTTCTATTTTCCCCATCCAAATCCCCACCATTCACCCCTTATATTTGGTGAAATAAATTATTATATGAATCTCGATACCTTAATATACGACATATCATCTTACCCGTGGCTCGCAGGTAGCTGATGGCGCAGTATATTTACAGTAGAAGGTCGTAGTTCCAGGAAGGTGTTTACACCGTACTATCGGGATATTTTGACTCACTTCTAAGTGGATTTATTCGCATTAGCTCAAGCCACATGTTTATACCCTCTGGATACATCCAGGCTCTTATACTCTACTTATCTGCCTTCCTCGTCCTCCTGTTCTTGGTAAAACTATTCATCTTCGGTACGGTGACTTATGCATCGATATCAGGAGCAAGCCTGAACGGCTTATCATTGTAACATCTCCATATTAATACTGAAATGTGTTCTGACTTCTACCAACTGCCTGCTACCGAATATTCCATTATATGGAAGGGAATTTCTTCTATCACAAGCTGCTCCTGCAATGGAATGATATAACAGGATTGCCGGACTTATTACACAGCTAAAGCATAGACACTATGTATTGGTGCTGTATCCATGTGTACTGGAAAAAGTATATACCAGATAGAGTGATTAGTACTGGCGGTGTCCATCATATACAGGATAAGAGTAGTACTCTGTGCTGGCGCATATATACAGGATAGGAGTATTAGTACTGTGCGGCCATATATACATGGATAGAAGTGGCATTAAGTCTGTACTGTCCGTACATATTCGGAATGATAGTAGTAACTGTGCTGTGCCCATATAAACAGGATAGGAGTAGTTATTACTGTGCCTGGCCCATATATACAGGATATGAGTAGTAGTACTGTGCTGTGCCTCATATTACGGAGTATAAAGTAGGTAGTCTGTGCGGTGCTCATATATACATGATAGGCGTGTAGTACTGTGCTGTGGCTCCATAATCAAGGTAGAGTAGTAGTACTTGTGTGCTGTGGTCCTCATAATACCAGGATAGGAGTGTAGTACTGTTCGTGCCCATATATACAGGATAGGAGTAGTATAGCTGTGTCGTGCTCTTATTTACAGATAAGGAGTAAGTAGTACTGTGCTGTTCTTATATATACAGGATAGGAGTAGTATTACTGTGCTGTGCCCTATATACAGGATGGAGTGTAGTACTGTGCTGTGGCCCATTATACAGGATAGGGAGTATAGTCCTGTGCTGTGCTCTTATATACAGGATAGGAGTAGTATGTGTTTCTTATATATACAGGGATAGAGTAGTAGACTGTGCTGTGCCCATATATCAGGATAGGGTGTAGTATGTGCTGTGCCCATATATACAGGATAATGAGTAGTAGTACTGTTGCTGGTGGTCCCATATATACAGGATGGAGTAGTGTGTACTGTGCTGCATCCATATATACAGGATAACAGTAGTAGTAACTTGTGCTGTGCTCATATATACAGATAGGAGTAGTAGTCTGTGCTGTGCCCATATATACAGGATAGAAGTAGTATAGTACTGCGCTGTGCTCTTTATATACAGGATAGGAGTAGTAGTACTGTGCTGTTCTTAATATATACAGCTATAGGAGTATATAGTACGTGGCTGTGCCCATATATCCAGGATAGGATAGTGGTACTAGTGCTGCATCCATATATAGCGATAACAGTAGTAGTACTGTGCTGTGCCTCATTATACAGGATAGAGTAGTAGTACTGTGCTTGCCCATATATACAGATAGGAGTAGTAGTACTGTGCCATTATATACAGGATAGGAGTAGTAGTACTGTGCTGTTCTTATATATACATGATAGGAGTAGTATGTACTGTGCTGTGCCATATATACAGGATAGGAGTGAGTAGGTAGACGTGCCTGTGCCCCATATATACAGGATAGGAGTAGTCGTTACTGTGCTGTGCCCATATATACAGGATAGGATAGTGGGGTACTGTGTGTGTCCTGATGATGATTAAGTGCACAAGCTCGTTTATATCCCTGGTCATGTGATTCACCCAAGTTGCAAAATCAACGGGCTGTGTGTCATCACATGACCAGGGATATAATGAGCCATGCACCTTTGTGGCGTCACATGACCATGGAATAAAGTTTTTCGTTGAATAACAGCAAGCAGAGATCTAGAAAACCGCAGAGAATTGATACAAAAAGTAAATTGGAAAAATGTATAACTTTGCATAACACAAACAATATCAATTATTTGCTGAAATGTGCTTAAAGTAGACAACCCCTTTAAGCATTGCTTCAAAAAGTTATTTTAAAAAAAAAAACATATTTTCACTGTAAAAATAATCTGGTTCTAAAAGAATTGTCCATGAATTATTGAATTTTTTAGGGACAAAATTTGATCATTTATATTGCAGTTGGGGATCAGCAATTCTTTGACGAAATTTCAGAAACCTTCCCAGGTTATAGTTGTTCGTTTATGTAAATTTTCCAAATTTTGTTCCCTCTATTGACTTGGAATACGGAGGCCCCTGTAAGGAAAGGGTTATCATTAGCTTCAACCCAAAATCTAAATAGGACAGAATAAGCTGTAGGGTCACAGTCCGGGAGTAAAAACTAATCACCACCCGAGTCTTACAATCTTTGGTTAGTTAAATCAAGGAATTCTGAGAAAAGAGGCTTATTGTCATCCGTGCGGGAGACGCCACGGGTCCGGGGACCTAATCTGTATTACTTACCAGGATCTACACGGACGTCAGTAATGAAAAACCAGCGCAGAGGTTGTACCCGTGGAATAAATGAAAGATGTTAATTGGAGAAGAGGACATATGGGGGAGCTTAGCGTGCACCGCGTCCGCTGATGACGGAGACCACTCAATTACAGCCGTGCATTAGGTAGCAATGCGCCAATTTGCAGATTTAGGAACATCTGATTACGAGGATGAGGTACATCAAGGACATCATCCTCGCCCGCGCTCTTTGTTTATTCGGGGAGGGGGGGTATTACTGCTTCATCTCAAATTGACCTCGCAAATAATTGTACCAATTTAGACGGATGTTCCAAAAGAGATAGAATATTAGGGCGGGAACGACGGATTAGGAAGACACTGCGCTCTAAGCTGACTCTAAACTTCAGAATTTAGGTCGCAATTAACAAAAATTCTTGCGCCCTTTACTTCACTTAAAGGGGCTGGCCACTTTACCTCATGTGTTTTTGTAATATGTGGGTTTATAAATCTATCAAAGGATCTGCTCCGCTTTTTCGATATGTAAAGTGAAGCCTCCGGTCTTTTACCTCATCAGTCAAACATTGACTGATCATAAATGATCATAAAATGGCCGCAGATGGAGGGTTATGTTATCATCTGTACATAAACAATCGCCCTGCCAGGACCTTGATCTTATATTCATGAATACTATCATAAGGTCCTGGCAGGGCGATTGCTCATGGACAGATAAGATCACATGACCCTTCAGCTGCCGCCATTTTATGGTCAGTAATGTCCGGCTGATGAGGTAAAAGACAGGAGGCTTCATTTTACATATCAAGAAAGTGGAGCAGAATCTTTGATACATATATATTAGTAAATCACCTTATATCTTGTTACAAAACACATGAGGTAAAGTGGCCAACCCATTTAAAAGAGCAGCAGATAATGTAAGATATTGGCCCTGGAGTTCTGTGTAATCTTGAGTGTGTTGTTAGTAGCAACAAGACTGTGAAAAATGGATTTATAATCCAAGATTGTAGCTGGACATATGTGAAATCCCTTCACTGAACACAACACAACCCTCCTCTTTACTCTGAGTAAGAGCAGTAGCAGGTTTCTAGGTTGATATTACAGTAGAGGACGGGGCTGTGCGGAGCAGTTTGAATGGACAGTTATGAGAACACAACAGCTGCAAGTCCAGCTGTAATCCTGGAAAAAAAAAAAATATATATATATAGATATGCATTTTCACTATTTTATAACACACACAAAGGTATGATTACACATCTCAACAGGAACAATACCAGCTGCAGCCATTTTATGGTCAGTAATGTCCGGCTGATGAGGTAAAAGACAGGAGGCTTCACTTTACATATCAAGAAAGTGGAGCAGAATCTTTGATACATATATATTAGTAAATCGCCTTATATCTTGTTACAAAACACATGAGGTAAAGTGGCCAACCCACTTAAAAAAACAGCAGATAGTGTAAGATATTGGCCCTGGAGATCTGTGTAATCTTGTGTGTGTTGTAAGTAGCAACAAGACTGTGAAAAATGTACTTATAATCCAGGATTGTAGCTGGACATATGTGAAATCCCTTCACTGAACACAACACAACCCTCCTCTCTACTCTGAGTAAAAGCAGTAGCAGTTTTCTAGTTTGATAATACAGTAGAGGAGGGGGCTGTGCGGAGCAGTTTGAGTGGAGAGTTATGAGAACACAACAGCTGCAAGTCCAGCTGCAATCCTGGAATATATATATATATATATATATATATATATATATATATATATATAGATATAGTTATGCATTTTCACTATTTAGCAGTTACTTATAACACACACAAAGGTATGATTTCACATTTTAACAGGAACAATACCTAACACTTTCTGCAGCTTTATACCATGTACTCTGCTGTTCCATTCAAAAGGATATTAGTTTGAACATTTGGCACCAGAACCACCTACATGACACTTAAAATAAAAATAAGTTAGCTTAAAATAAAAAGCCACCGGAGCCTCTGATCCCGATGAGGTCAGAAATGAAGGATGAAGTCGAGTACTGCCGGCTGTCGGCATCCCGACATAACACAATACCGTCAGTGGGGTCCTAGGGGTACTGTGGGTGTCACTTATTTTACACATCAGGGGTTCACATTTTTTGTAATGTTCTGTTCTAATAATAGAGCAGCACAACAGACGCCCATAAAGGATGTGAAAACATCGCCCCAGAGCGTTCCCTCCCTTGTAATAGTCTTGTACGACTGCGGAAAATGATGACATATAACTGTGCTAAGTGTTTTTGCTCCCGTAAATTTCACCCATGCCGAGATTTCAGATATGCAAAAAGTAGTTTATGTAATTGTGAAATTATAGGGGATACATTATAGGTATAACTACCAGGGAAGAAATTATAGTGGTTAAGGGAAGGGGGGAGGGGCTGGGGGGGGGGGAGAGATCAAGGGAAAGTCGAAAAACTAGAGGAGAGGACGAAAGTCTTTACACAATTTATTTGTCGTAGTAGGGATTGTGTGACGCCGCGCTGCCACTTACTATGGATTTCACATGGTGGTTTTATAATGTGTCATAGATCAAGTAGAAGATTAGGGAATTTTCCAGATTATTTGTTCTTTTGTCTCGTTCCGGTGTTGGTAAGAGATAAACAAAGGTTATAATCTTGGTTTACTTAGGTGTCACTCACTTAATGTATCTCATTGACGCTGTTGGGGCTGGACTTCTCTGCCACAGACTTTCATGTACTTTGGTTGCTCTGCTGGTTTGTTTGTTACTCGATTCAGATCCTTGACTACTCTCTTGTAGTTTGATGTTGTACTTTATTTCATATCCATTCCTGTAGGACTTCTCCCTGTATCTGCTTTATGTTTCTACGGGTTCAGTTTTCCAGATGTAGTTTTCGGTGTACAAATCAAGCGTGGTGTGAAAAAAAGAGGAGGAGCAGCACCTCTCCATGATGTTCTCAACCATTATGATCCACACCTGCCAGTTACTATGGATTTAACATGAGAATTTATAATGTGTCATAGATCACTGAAGAAGAAGATTAGGGAATTTTCCAGATTATTTGTTCTTTTGTCTCGTTCCGTTGTTGTTAAGAGATAAACAAAGGTTAAAATCTTGGTTTACTTAGGTGTCACCCACTTAATGTATCACATTAGGCCTGTTGGGGCTGGACGTCTCTGCCCAAGACTTTCTTATGCTTCAGTAACTTCTACTGTGTGTTGTGGTTGCTCTGTTGGTTTATTTGTTACCTGATTCAGATCCTTGACTACCCTCTTGTAGTTTGATGTTGTACTTTATTTCATATCCATTCCCCTAGGACTTCTCCCTGTATCTGCTTTACGTTGCTACGGGTTCAGTTTTTCAGATGCAGTTTTTGGATTTCCAAATTAAGCTTGGAGTGAAAAAAAGAGGAGGAGCAGAACCTCTCCATTATGATCCACACCTGCTTTTGGCTTTGAAAACCCCACCTGAAAAACTGAACATTTGAACGCAACCTAAACTTTACCTATCACTTCCAAATACTAGTAGCTGCCAGGCAAAAGCAAACTCTCCTCTAACTTTCTTAGGGTGCGCCCACACGTTCAGTTATTCAGATGTAGTTTTTGAAGCCAAAAGCAGGTATGGATCATAATGGGTGAGACAAATAATTGGAATGTGCTGCCCCTCCTTCTACTTTTACTCCATTCCTGGTTTGGACATCAAAAACTGCATCTAAAAAACTGAACATGTGGTTGCACCTTTAAGGGTCACTGGTGGTCCTTTAACAGGTTTAATATAAGGGGTTCACTTTATCAGGGCATTTATGAGTTCTATTCTGCCGGAACATTGAAGGGTGAGTTCACCATCACTTGCCAAGTCTGGTTGTGGACTTATCATCATTGTCCAATTGTAATATATATGTCCATCTTCTATGGTCTTCCACCTCCAAAGTCTACCAGATGCAGATGAGTCCTTCATTCTTGGCTGGGCATTCCTAGGTATGGGAATAAAAGGATGAGTAGCTTTTCGGGGGCCACGTGGTATCACAAACCCATAACTTGCTATATGTTTCGACGTGTGGTCTCATAATGTTGGGATTGTAAATTGCTGCCTTTAACCATATCCCAATTTTGAAATGAATTGTTTTCACGACAAATCTAAGTTCTAAAATTGGAAATTTTAGCATCGACTTAAAACATGGACACATCCGACTCAACATTTAGGTCATCCAATAAAGGGTTTTTCAGGTTTACGACGCTTATTAAGACTGACGTTATATTCCTCGCAAGCTGGAACATCTGGTGGTTCCAAATTAAATCGGTCTTTGCACAATTTTCTTCATGAATCTTGGGCCAACAATACACGAAAGGTCTTCAGATATAAAGGATCTTAGAGATCAAAGCTCTGAATTGTTAAGGATCTTAAGGAGCTCATATCTTGACCTTGTGTGACCTAGAAAGGCTTTGAAGAAATCAATCTTGGAGATCATGTTGTATAATATGCGGACAAAAGGACATTATCCTGTAACCCAACTTGAACTGATTGGTAAACTAAATTAGTGTAAGTAGTACAGCTTTAAAGCCGATGTTATTGAAGGTTTGAGCAGCGGTGGGCTGGGGCGCGTCTTGAGAAACCGAGCTTCAGTACAACCGGTAAATGTACTAACCCAACTGTACAGCGAATGAAATATTGTTTCTTGTTTTTGATTTTTTTTTTTAAGCATTAGCCATCGGGTTTACACTAAGGACTCATCTGTGTCCACTAATCAATCTAAGGAATTTCTCATAAAACCAATTCACAAAGTATCACAACCGGCTAACGAAATCCTTCAGAGGCTGCAACGTCCAACACAACCACGAGGTGGCTTCACATAGCCGAAAATAGCAGATCTTTTTGTGACAATATCGTGAAATCGTGTTGTATTGAAAAGCCACTCATCTTATAACCAATGACCAATCCTCATAGGTATATTTTTTTTTGGGGGGGGGGCATTTTTAGGGGGCCCATGACCATCCAAAACGTTCATTTAGTTAAAAAAAAAATGCCTTCACTGCTACATCAGAGCAGCGACTCACAGATCTGCCTGTACATGTGTGGATCAGGATAGGAGAGGAGACGTCTCCGATCACCCTCCACTTCCTGCTGCTGTCGGTCCTGCTGGAGGGGGAGGAGTCACAGCACACGTTCCGTAAAGAGCGAGGAGGAAGTACAGCACTAAACTGTGTCCCCCTCCAGCGCGTAAACTGTTAATGTATGTAAATTTGTGTATATAGTTAGGTGGATGTGAATATTGGATGTACTTGTATGATAATGTAGTTATAAAGCTGCGCTGTCGCGGTTACTAAGACAATGGCAGCAGTGTGGACCGTTACACAATAGACCCCAGCAGTACCTAGCAGACCCCATTGACCTATAAAGGGTGCTGTCTGGGCTCCATTGTGGTGCCACTCAATGTTTGGATCTTGTAAGTGGTTGTAAGTGGTTATATATTGAATCCAGAGATATATCGACTGGTATTTGTCACGTCCGTCTTGATACCCCCAATCCCAAACCTCGGCATAGGCGCATAGCCACCCTACACTTTACTCTGTATAACGAGGCTGAGCGCCTGGAGTCAACTGTAGCGGACACAACTGTATTTTAAAGGGAACCTGTCACCACATTTTCACAAACACAGCTAGTGACAGGTTCCTATAGAGCCCTATTAACAAACTTTCACCCTTCTTTTAGCTAAAAAACTTACCAGGCATCAAAGAAGGCTTGGCCTGCACCTTCCATCTACTTATTCCTATGTCCCATGCCTCTTCTCAGCATGTCATGTGACCTGGGTGATGTAATCTAAGGTCCGTTAGCCTCATAACATTAGTAAACTGTACACCATGCATATATTTGATCACATGAAATAACAGAAACCTCCATGGACTTCTTCTTCTCCCCATCCTCCATGAACTTCTTCTCCTCCCCATCCTCCATTGACTGCTACTCCTTCCCATCCTTCATGGAGGCATGCTTTGATTTAATGTGATCAGATACATACATATGGCAGATGTTGCAGATGTAATAGGACTTTAGATAATGTCATACTGGTCACATGACATGAAGTACCCAATGATGTAAAAGTCTCCAATACAACAGAATATCATAGCTTGTCAATCAGGAATAAGGAGACCGGACAATACATGTAAATTTTAATATGCATGACTCAATTAGTGCGATTTTTTAATAAAGTCTTTATTTTTGGTGGGTTAATTTGCATAACAGATTCTCTTTAAGGGAAAGCGGTGAATACTCTTCAAATGTCATACAAACAAGTATGTGAAATTAAGCCAAGGATCATGATGATGGGGTAAACCTAATGGGGGATGCCACTCCCCCTGCCCCAAGTGATCACTAGTATAAGAGGTGTTAACCAGCCCCCAACATCCTGGAGAGTCCTTTCTCTTCTCATGTTGAAGTCGGGCCATGTATATATACGGAGGTGAATAATGTTCTCCAGTTACCTAGTAAGGGTTAATTGTTCGGTACTTAAACTATAAAAATAACCATAGCCGCTCCTGTCTGTCAAGTTTTCATGTAGTGAGAGGAGCCGCGAGAGGGATATAAGAGCTCTTGTATCTTTCAGACAGAAGGGATACATGTCAGATGCGTCCACATCGGCTATTTAGACAGAAATACTCCGAAAATGTACTCGGAATTGTTATTAAACACTGTGGGATTTTTCAGGCATCTCCATGACAGCTGCTTGGGTCTTATGTTGTGAAAAATATCTCTAGTTCCCAATTTTATAGCGGTGACTTAAAGGGAAAATAAAACAAATTACAGGCAGTCCCCGGATTACGTACAGGATCCGTTCTGTAGGTTTGTTCTTATGTTGAATTTGTATGTAAGTGGGTACAGGCGGTCCCCTACTTAAGAACAGTCGACTTACATACGACCCCTAGTTACAAACGGACCTCTGGATATTGGTAATTTATTGTGCTTTAGTCCTAGGCTACAATAATCAGCTGTAACAGTTATCAAATGTGTCTATAATGAAGCTTTATTGTTAATCCTGGTTCTTATGACAACCCAACATTTTTAAAATCAAATTGTCACAGAGACCAAAAAAGTTCTGGCTGGGATTACAATGATAAAATATACAGTTCCGACTTACATACAAATTCAACTTAAGAACAAACCTACAGACCCTATCTTGTATGTAACCCGGGGACTGCCTGTACTGGTATATTTTGTACTTGTAATTTTTATAAGTGTAACTCCCGACAAATAATTTTTAAAAAATTTTAGGTCATTTGGGAACAGGGAATATCTATAAAGCTCATTGTATACAACCTTAAGCCTGGGGCCACCATTCTGTAAATTATCCGAGAGATTCACCAGGGGTCACAGGAGGCAGAGAGGCCAGTCTGTAATTAGGGGTTGTCTGTTAGTCAGGGGACCTTAAGTCGTGGACTTAAGGTCACCGATATATGTTCAATGGGGGAGATTAAACAGAAGTACCTGAGACCAGAATTGTTTTAGTTACCCATGGCAGCCAATCAGAGCTCAGCTTTCATTTTATGAACTGCTGTGTGAAAATGACAGGTTCCCTTTAAGTTTGTTGTTTGGAGCGCCTCACCTAACCGACATAACATGTTGCGTAATTTGCCTCTACTAACCAGGCATGGCAATGGCCAGGGGTGTCCACCTGGCCAATAATATCGGTGCCTAATTACTAGGGGCGTAAATCTTCTGGATCACACAATGGGCCACATTTGCTAAGGGTCCCGCGGACCTCACTTTAGTCGGATATTCAGACATTTTTGGATTTGCGCCGCTGGGACAGGGATTTTGTTGCATGTGATCAGACTGATTCGGACAAACCGCGGGATTTAACTTTAAAATTGTGTCGCAAGACATGCACTTACATACACCTGGTAGAAGATGGGAAACTCCGGCGGTGGGGAAGCGACACATTCAGGAAATCAGGCGCACGATCTTATTGAATCGCGGCACAGTGCATTGTCGTCGGACAATGCACTTTCGGGAACTCCCCTGGACCAGGTAAGTAAATGTGCTCCTATATGTCCAGGTTTGGTGGAGCGATTCGAACACTGAACTTAAAGTTTGGGTCCACTTATTTTTAAAAGAGACACACATGGATAAAGATGCCATGAAAGTAGGAAAAGGGGGAGGCAAAGATAAAGGGTAGTTTGACAGTTCCATTGTTGCCCTGGTCATCAGTGATTGGCTGCATTAGGTCCCATGACCCTTGACACTTCCGGCTTTTCCAGGGACCAGATGGCTGATGCAAAACTTTGAGCCGGAGCAGTACATGCGTGCTTTAATTTTTTTTTCGCTTTCCTACTCCAACCCATGTGGTGTTTTAAGGATGCCTGGAAACCCCAAACCTAAATGTATAGTTATCATATGATTTAGGGTCAGAGGTGAATTATTTGCTTTCCTCAGCAGGGTGAGGATGCTTTCCCACAATGGCTGAAGGCTCTGTCCATCATGTCAAACATATATATATATAACGTAGCAGTGTGAACAAAGTCAAAACGTGATATTCTTTGGTCCTCTGATATAGCACAGGTGGTCCGGTCTATCCCGGCTATTTCCATCCTTGCCCGCAGCATTGTTAGCTATCCCATGCAGGATACGTGGTAATGGTCCAGTATTAGCATCACTGTTATATATCACTCCGGTCAATAATTGGAGTTTGAGAGCCGCCTGATTCATTTGTTGACTTACAAAAGATTCATTTCTAGAATGTGCGCCTTCCTTCTATAGATTTTGGATGACATTGTGCCGATACGCTCTCCGGATGATAGATGTGGATCAAACTGCATTCATAAATATTTAACACCGTTATAAAGAGCAGATTAGTGTTCAGGAAATGTGCGATGAGCCGTAAATCTGGGTTAAGCAGAGACTGAGGTTCTGTAGAAGAAATAGACCCTAGAGGTAAGTGGTTGTCCTACAGCCAATTCTATAAGGGGTTGTCTTCTGCTGGATCTTCAGAGATCAGATCTAGAGCCATCCTCAGGTATAAGACAATTCTTACCAAATTCCCCAAATTGGTACAGTAAAGCTCAGCTCCCAAATACATCTTCCACCTTCATATTCCAATCTCTAGTGAAGGGTGTGGGCTCTATGTCCGCTATTATGATGATGTTAGGGTAGCTAAGCTGATGGAGCACTGTGACTACAAGTTTGGAGCAGCCATTTTGGTGAGGCACTGTGGACATTACTGTAGCAGGGGACTGCATAAACATTGTGGCAGCAATTGTGGAAAACCATGGTGGCAATTATTACTCCAGGGCACTGTGGAAACTATTGACTTGAGATATCATGGCAGACAATAAAGGAGGGCTCGGTGCTAACTGTTGAATGGAGGAATTGTTAAATACTTTGTTGTGGGGCTGAGGCACTGTAGTAACCATTGTGGTGGGGCACAGTAGTAGCCATCACGCCCGTCGAGTTAAGTCAACATTCATGGTGGGGCATGGTAGCAGCCATCATTCCCAACGTGTTACCCGAATATTTCCGATTTGCGCCGATTTCCCCTGAATTGCCCCGGGATTTTGGCGCACAGGATCGGATTGTGGCGCATCGGCGCCGGCATGCACGCGACGGAAATCGGGGGGCGTGGCCGAACGAAAACCCGACGGATTCGGAAAAAACGCCGCATTTAAAACAAAAAATCTGTCGCAGAGCTTGCACTTACCTTCACTCAGCCCGAGCCGGTGAACTCCAGCGTGTTTCGATGCTTTTCAGCGCAGCAGCGCCATCTGGTGGACGGCGGAGGAACTACCTTAATAAATCCCGGCCGGACCCGAATCCACCACAGAGAACGCGCCGCTGGATCGCGAATGGACCGGGTAAGTAAATCTGCCCCTATGTCTTCCATGATAGTGAGACTCTGAAGCAACCACTCTATTGAGACACTGGGGCACATTTACTTACCCGGTCCGGAGGAGTTCCCGAAACTGCATTGTCCGACGACAATGCCCTGTGCCGTGATTCACAAAGATTGTGCGAACGATTTCCTGGATGTGTCGCTTCCCCGATCAGGTCCGCCAGAGTTCACCATCTTCCTCCCGGTGCATGTAAGTGCATTGTCTTGCGACACAATTTTAAGGTTAAATCCTGCGGTTTGTCCGAATCAGTTGGATTGTGTGACGGCCCGCCCCCCGATTTGTGTCGCATGAAAGTCGGTGCAATTGCGACACAATCCCCTTCTAAGTACCTGTCCCAGCGGTGCAATCCCCAAAAACATTGGAATATCCGAGGAAAGTGTGGCCGCGGGACCCTTAGTAAATAAGCCCCACTGTGTTAATCATTATGATGCGGCAACCATATCATTGGGCACTTTGATCAACCAGTATGGTCGGGCTCTGTCGCATCCATGGTTGCTGGGCTCTGTGGAAGCCTTCATTTCTTGTTTTATTCTATTGGTGCATCAATATGTAATGAACATCCCTTCTAAGCCCCTTAAGGTACAAAGATTTTTAAGATGGTACTTGGAGAACAAAGGTAAGTTTCTTCCTTCCGTTAGCTCATTGATAGATCCTTAAGGCCCCGTACATATATATACTCTTCTTTATTTGGGGATGCGCTCCATTTACAAATCTGTTATTGCCGTCTCATTAGCACTTCCAGCACGTGTCACAATTAATCCCTTCCATCGACTCCAATCCATACGACATAATTACTGTATGATCGTTGAGTCCTCTCGTCGTGAATTTATTTATACACTTACTGAATTTAACTCAACGGCTTCCAGATAAGTTCTCCCAATCCTTGGCTCTTAGGTGACAGTCGTTGAGTCAACACTGACATTTCTTACATGTCTAATTGCAGGATTTTACCTTCAGTCTCGGATCTTAGTGATTTTCATTGCTTAATTATCACATTTGTACATCATTTATGTCTAATGTCATCTTAAGCGGTGGCTGTCACTGTGAATTTGCATACGGATCAAGGAAATATATGACTCCCTGGGTGTTTGATGCTGCAGTGACGGCCTCTACCATAATCCCTATACGTAACACAAATTACGAGTATAGTTTGGGACGGATTTCTATTTTGGTTGCCATACACTTAAATGCGGCTAATCTGCTAAATGGTAAAGTAACCACCAAATGGTAAAAACCAGTAAAATGTACAAACAATAAACCAACTAATGGTTAGTATAAACCCCAACTAGAACCGTTAATTTCTTTATCAACCGTAAATTACTGCCTAGATAACAGTAAATTTTTATGCAAGTATGATGGAGTTTATTAACATATGACCTAGCTCCTATGATAGAAGCCGTGCTCTGAACAATTCAGAGTTGTTTTCTAAAAAAAAATCTGTCCATGGGTTCAAAAGATATGTGCCCTGAAAGTTTGTAAGTGACAGAGCTCATAGTAAGTAAGGGGCGGTAACCTTTCATTCAGAGACCACCCCAGAGAGATACACAGGTTACCGCCCCCTAGGAACCAATTCATAAGCTCCGGGACTATATCTTTGAATGGTAGACAGATTTTGACAAAACAAATACCAAATTATCAGGAAGTACTGCAGCAATCACGTGAGGTGCACTTTGCAACTGTTGACACTTCCTGTTTAAATATATTAGATGTGAGTAAGACAACCTAAGCTGATTTCTGAAGAACAGGCCGACCATCTATGGTCATTGATGGGTCCCAACTCCCTTCCAACGCCACATGTTTTTTAAAATGTAATTCCGTACAGCCATACAGTATGCACATGCCCACATATATTAGGTAGCCACCTCATCACATGCCCCCGTTTGATAGGTAGTCACCGGCAGCTCCTGCCCTCCATAGTAGGTCATTACCGCAGTAGCATGCCCCCGATTAGATAGATAATCTTTTCAGCACAATGCCCCCCAGTCGTTAGGTAGTTCTGCACCATTCCCCTCAGTACGATTTTTAGTATCCCCCCCCCCCCCCCCCCCCCCCCCCCCCCCCAAGCCATTTCCCCGTAGATCGTTAAGGCCGCTGCACACATGACTCCCCCCCCCCAGTAGATAGGAAGTCACCGCAGCATCATGCCCTCCATTAGATTAACCACAGCAAAAATGATACTCACCTACCTTCGTAACCTGCATTCGGCTCCCTCTTCCCCCCGCACTCTCCCTACAACCCAGGCACCATGCATTCATTGTTTAGGCAATGGCACTGTAATAGAGAGTCCCACTCCTTCTAAATGATGGCACCTGGATTGCACAATTACTGCCGGCTTCCAGTTATCACCTCAGCCCGTGCTATTTATTAAAGACACCTTGGCTCACAAGTCAGATGCAGCCAATCAAAAAGAGACACATTTGGCTTTTCAGGCCATAGTTTCTTTTACCCCTAATCTAATTGTTGAGAGTCAAACCCAATTGTGTGTTCCCAGTGGTGGGCTTGTCCTTGCGCATTCCAATCTGTCCAATCAATGGATCACTATGGAAGACACACTCCCACTTTACCACCCACTTGGCTGACACGCATACAATTTCTACAAGAATAACCAAAGAATTAACAACATAGAATTTTAAGAAAAGATGTTCTAGAATTGTTAATTTTGGGAACAACCTTCTAAAATAGTCAGGACCACAGTTGGATAGAGGTCTCTTAAATTTTCCTCATAGGCAATAATATTTTTTGAAATGCATTAATTACTAAAAAGTCAAGGTTTGAGACCATTGAGACCTCCGTTTTTTCACATAATGCTGGTCACCACACTTACAATGCAGGGATTAAAGAAACTGGGGCTTTTGCTGAAACCTATCGAAGCTCCAACTCTGCTTATGCTACGACCCCATCATCTTGAGTGTGGTTTGACCTCCACAATCAGTAACGGCATCACCAGGCCATTAAGGAAAGAAACAAAAAGTTTCCACTATAGCTTGTGTTTTCCCCTAAAAATCATGAAGTATTCCAGGTGACATCATATTCAATCCCACCTCAGTAGATGACCGCTCTCCTAGCCCTCAGAACTTAGATGACTGCAGGGAACATAAGAAGTAATCTGGGCCCAAAAAAAAAGAATGAAACTGGAGAACACCAAATCTAAGGGTCATTTTTTTAGTCTTCTTCATGAAGTGGTTAGAGTATCTTAGAAGTCTTAAGTGGGGAATGTTATTATGCAAACATACCTGAGAGAGTCCTTAAGACCTACCTTGATGCGTCATACTTGTTATTGGTTCCCTTCCAAGTTTTTCAGCTCAATGGATCATGTGAGACCGGTTATGAAGAACCCTGTAATAATCTATCATTACTTTGTCTCTCGAAGTATGGAGGGTGGTGGCATTGTGATGGGTGTAGCTAGAGGGGCGATGAAGAATGGACCCCATGTTTTTTGGGAACTAATGTGTCGTGTGTTGTTGGTTGGTTTCTGGTTTTAGTCAAACTCCCTCATCACATTTCGTCTAAAACACACTAATCTAATCAGCCAACATCCAGGTTCTATGGTGTCAGTGGGCGCCAACAGTTACTCTAGTACTAAAGGGTAGGCCACCCAGCTACATATTTGATTTATCCTTGTGCATTGTCACCATTTTGGTCTTTTAGTCCGAGATGTCCTTGACCGTTTTTCAGAGATGACTGTACCATCATTTTTCCCAACCGGGACGCTACAAATGTGCAGAGTTGCCACCCATATCCTAATTACTCTCTATGTCATTGGGTGGTCTTGGTCTGTAGTCAGATATATTGGGTACCACCCACCTGACACTAGAGAGACTCTTTGCATCGTTTTCTAAGTAACATTGCTGTTTGACGCAGTAGAAGTGAGAGCTAGAACAAAAAAAACCCCTGCAGATGGTACGGAAATCAACTTTCTTTGTACCCACCCTCTCCCCTTGCCCACAACAAGCCCTACAGGCCGTTCGTTCATCCAATAAATTTGAGTCTCTATATCAGTGTATAATTTAAAATTCATACATGAGAAATATAATGTGTTTTCGAGCTGCTGTGTGCGTTTGGAAGCACATTCAAGATCCAGAGAGTTGAAATCGGTAAAGGTGGTGGAAGGTCCTCTTGAATAAAAAACTTCCAAGAACCGCCTGACTAGTCCCAACATGCAAGCATCCAAAAATTCATAAGAGACGTCACTGTGATGTCCCTCATCATTGCGGGTCTGTCTCAGAGCACAGAGCACGTAATTAGTGGCCCATTTTTAGTAAGTTGAGCGTAAATAGCAGTGTTCAAAAATTATTTGGCAAGAACAAGCTCAAGAAGAACATGAGTCCTGACTTCATAATATGGGGCCGCAGATAGGTCCTCATCCCAACATCATCCATTAGTCTTGGACTACTTGAAGAGCATATTACCAACGCAGCCATCCCCCGAAGATCTTAGTTCTTGAGATGTTTGGAACACCTCCTGATAGTTCCTTCAAACCTACGTGCACTTACCTAGAAGAATTATATTCTCGAAGGTAAAGGGTGAATTTTTTTGGCCAAGAACAAGCTTCAAGAAGAACAATGAGTCCTTGACTTTCATAATAGGCCTCCAGAAGGTCCTCACCCCCATCACATCCATTCTGTCTAGCTACTATAAGGAGGCTCTGAGCAAGAAGAAACCACCACCATACCTTAGTTCTTGAAACATGTTTTTGGACCACATCCATAGCTAGTTCCTTTAAAACCTACATCCAAGTTTACCTAGTAGAATCAATTATTTAGCTCGAAGGCGAAGGTTGGCCTGACCAAATATGTTGGATCGTTAATTTCCTTTTGGTTTCAACAACCTTAATTTTTTTATATTAATTTGGTTCTTTTTTGCCTTTTGTTTCCACACACTGCCTAAAACCTTTTTGCACATAGAGTTAAACAAATGTTTTTTTTTGATTTGCACCATCAGCAGCTGTATATACTCCAAAAACAAGTAAAGTAAAGATAATATATATAAATTCCTTTCAATTTATTGTAGTATTTTCTAGACGGATTGTAAGAAGCCTACTTAAGTCAGAAACCATGGCAAAAGAGTGGCTGCTGTTTACAAGTCTCAGTGTAATGGTTCACCCCAACCCCGTAAAGACGTGCGATTTACATAATTTCATAACGAAGGGCCGATACACTTTTGTTTCTTCCACCAGCGATGGGCTGGAAAGCGTCCATTTGTAATCAGAATCACATCTGCATCGTTTTAGAAAAACATTTCGACAGATGTAAGAATTGGATTCACTGCTGGATGCTCCGTTAGAGATCAAGAGACTAAATCGAGAATCTCATTCATCTAACTGTCATGATTTGTTATATAAGCGCGTCTCCGTGTAACAAAGAGAAAAGGTTAATTCTAACACCGGCAAGTTTTCTCTCCGCACAACGCTCTTAATAAGTCCCGGCAACTTCGCCACTTTAGATTTACAATTAGCCTTTTTATTCTAGCCGACAAGGACATTGAATACCAACGAAGAGAGCTTTTCAGGTTTTGGCTCAAAGCAAATGTCCAAAATATAGGGATCCATTGGTGTTGGATTTTTTTTTTTTTGTAAGATGCAGGGAGATCTTGGAACTTTTGGGGGCCATCAAACAAAGTTTATATCTTGGAAGCCCCAAGCCGCCGCCCGCCAGGATTCAGTCAGCACAACCTGGTCCAGTCCCTCCTCTAACTTTACTCAGTTTGTCCTCCTTTAGCATCAGTTACAGAGGAAAAAAAACAAACGGAGAGAATTTGGGGCTACAAACATCATACTAAGGTTCAGAGGTGTTTTTTACCCCAGGGCCCCAGACACTCAGGGTTCATATTACAGACCAAACTATAAATATAATATTTGTAGCAGGTACAAATTTTGTCATTGGGTCCCCGCAGGTAGGGTTGACCAACTATAACAAGCTTTAACGGTTTGTTAAATACCCAGGGGTGTCACCATCCATGAGGCAAGTTGAAGCTTTTGCATCAGACCCAGCACGCAACTGCACGCAAAATTACGGGTCAGCATTGGTTCGGGACTGTCACCTGCTATAAGTAGGACCTGACAATTAAAAATAGGTGGAATCGCTCGCATAGTTTGCTGAGTGCGCATGGGAACCCAATGCTAAAAAAACATAACGTTATATAATTACTGGCTGGGTGGAAGGCATGTTCTATAGCTTGTCTCAGGCAGCAGAGAGTTAGGTTACACGAAAAGACAAATATTTTTATTTAACTCTGTTAATGTGTGCGGTGTAAACGCACCTGCAGCAGGAACTCGGGAGTTTCTTGATGTCCTGTGTCCTTCTGTCTTCCGTCGGATGGAAGGGGTCGTTCAGTCATTACCTTTTTTAAAAAATTTGTTTATTAGACCAAGTAAATTGGAAATTCTCGGTTTGTCCTGAAACTTAAAAAATTTGACTCTATTTGGGGCTTGGCAGATCGGTAACAAATCGGCAAATCATTTTTGCGTCTCTCGACCGTGTGTATGATTAATTCCTTCATCGTGGCACTGCAGGGAATTCAACACTTTCTGCATAGGGGTTCCCAGTCGTGTGGTAAAAACTTTTCAAGTGTACAGTCACAGAGAAAGAAAAAAATTTGGGAAGCTGGTACAACTACTCAAACCTATCCAAACATGTGTTCTATGCATCACGAACTCACCGGTCTCAGATATACCCTTGGGACGCGGGGATTTTGATCCTTACCTTTACCGTGGAAAAACTCCTTCAATCTCTATTGAATTAGAATAAAAATATTTACATCCCAGCCGTTTATAGAGAAAGACTTAGGGTGCGTCGGGCAGCCCTTCATGCCCTAGTCATAGCGTACTAAAGCATACCCTTTCTCTGTATGCCGTTGCTGTACATATTTGAATACAAAATTGAATCAAGATGGAAGCCGCTTGGACTACGGTCTAGGAGTCCCTTCAACTTTTCGAAAGATCACCCACACTGGAGCCCCCCGGGAAAAGTGGAGCACGGTGAGCTGTGATACAGCTTGCATACGGATCAAGGAAATATATGACTCCCTGGGTGTTTGATGCTTCAGTGACGGCCTCTACCATAATCCCTATATGTAACACAAATTACGAGTATAGTTTGGGACGGATTTACTATTTTGGTTGCCATACACTGAAATGCGCTTAATCTGGCCTAAAATGGTAAAGTAAACTAACCAAAATGGTAGAAACCAGTAAAATGGTAAAAAAAAGGAAACCAACTAATGGTTAGTATCAACCCCAACTAGACAGTTCATTCTTTAGCAACCGGTAAATATACTACCTAGATAACAGTAAATTTTAGGCAGTATGATGGAGTTATTACATATGACATACCTCCTATGATAGAAGCCGTGCTCCTGAACAATTCAGAGTTTGTTTTCTAAAAATCTGTCCATGTGTTCAAAAGATATGGTCCCTGGAAGTTTGTAAGTGAAAGAGCTCATAGTAAGTAAGGGGCGGTAACCTTTCATGTCAGAGACACACCCCCAGAGAAGATAAAAGGTTACCGCCCCCTAGGAACCAATTCATAAGCTTCCAGGGACTATATCTTTTGAATGCGAGGACAGATTTTGAAAAAACAAATACCAAAATTATCAGGAGTACTGCAGCAATCACGTGAGGTGCACTTTGCAACTGGTGACACTTCCTGTTTAAGATATATTAGATGTGAGTAAGACAACCTAGCTGATTTCTGAAGAACAGGCCGACCATCTAATGTCATTGAGGGGTCCCAACTCCCTTCCAACGCCACATGTTTTTAGAATTTAATTCCGTTACAGCCATACAGTATGCACATGCCCACAGTATATAGGTAGCCACCTCAGCACATGCCCCCGGTTGATAGGTAGTCACCGCAGCTCATGCCCCCAGTAGATAGGTAGTTACCGCAGTACATGCCCCCGAGTAGATAGATAGTCTTTTCAGCACATGCCCCCCAGTAGTTAGGTAGTTCATGCAGCACATTTCCCCCAGTAGATATGTAGGTACCACAGCACATTTCCCCCAGTAGATAGGTAGCCACTGCAACAATCTTCTGTGAGAAACGGAGGTCTCAATGGTCTCAAACGGCTGACTTTTTAGTTAATATCAATGTGCATTTCAAAAACTATCTGGCCCCATTGATGAAAAGTTTAGGAGACCTGCCCATCACTGTGTGTCATGACTATTTTTAGTTAAGTTGTTCCCATAAATTAACAATTCTAGAAGGCGATCTTTTTCTAAGCTTTGCTCTTGTTGTTTTCTTATGTTATTCTCATTGTAATGAAACTAAATGTACGAGTCCGTCGAGCCTAAGGTGTGATAATATGCATTTGGGAGTGGTCTTCACGATAGTTATGGCCATTGATTGACAGTAGTAAATTTGTACTGCGTCGCAGGAAAGCAAGCCCCGCACTGTTAACACATGTCAATTGGTCTGATGCTTCTTCAGGCAATCTAGATTAGGGGTTAAAGAACCTATGCCTGAAAGTCGTCACATGTGTCTCTTTTGGATGGCTGATCTGACTTGTGAGCGTCATATGTGTCTTTAATAAATAGGCACGGTGGCATGAGTGTCGACTGTCACCTGGAAGCCGCAGTAATTGTGAATCAGGTGGCTTCATCATTTAGAAGAGTGGTGACTCTCATATTACCGCAGGGTGTCCATTCCTAAACAATGACATGCTAGGTGCCTGGGTTGTAGGGAAGAGGTGCGGGATGGAAGTAGAGTCCGACTGCAGGTCTACGCAGGTGAGGTGAGTCTTCATTTTTGCTGTTTGTTACTTTCTAATGGGAGGGCATGTGCTGGGCAGGTGCTTCCTATCTACTGGTGGAGAGGGGAGTTCATGTTTTTTGCAGCGGCTACTCTCTACTGGGAAATGTGCTGGTGGTAACTACATATCTACTGAGGGGAATGTGCTGCAATGAACTAGCCTACTACTGGTGGCATGTGCTAAAGACTATCTATCTACTCGGGGGGCAGGATACTGGCGGTAACCTCCGCTATCTCTGGGGCATGAGCTGCTTGACTACCTATCATACTCGGGGGCATGTTGCTGAGGTGCTACCTATATACTGTGGGCATGTGCATACTTATGGCTGTAACTGAATTATCTTCTAAAACATGTGGCGGTGGAGGGAGTTGGACCGTCTCTCATGACATTAGATGGGTCGGCCTGTTGCTTTCAGTAATCATGCTAGGTTGTCTAAAAAAAAAAAAAAAAAAAAAAAAAAAAAATACTCAGCATCTAAGAATCTTAAACAGGAAGTGGTCACCAGTTGTGCAAAGTGCATCTTCTCTACGTGATTTGCCTGCAGTACTCCTGATAATTTGGTATTTGTTGTTTTTGTTCAAAATGCCTGTCCCTCCCATTCAAAACAGATATAGTCTCCTGGAAGCTTATGAATTGGTTCTCTAGGTGCGGTTAACGCTATTATCTTCTTCGGGCGGTGGGGGTGTGTCTCTGACATGAAAGGTTATCCACGGCCGCCTCTTATCTTACCTAATGTATCTCTTTCACTTACAAACTTTCAGGGACCATATCTTATTGCACAACTCCTGGAGAGATTTTTAGAACAAACTCTGATTGTTCAGGAGGCACGGCTGCTATCATAGGAGGTCTTATGTCATATGTAATAACCGCATTCATACTTGGCTGATTTACTGTTATCTAGGCAGTATATTATTCACCGGGTGATAAGAAGTACTAGTCTAGTGTTTCTTGGTGTGTTTATACTATACCATTAGTTGGTTTATCTATTCTTTTTTTACCCTTTAAGGCGTTTTTTAGTCCATTTTGGTTGGTTTACTTTACCATATTTAGGCCAGATTAGGCGCATTTCAGGTATGGGGAACCAAAATAGTAAAATCGTCCGCACACTATAACTCGTATATTTGTGTTACGCTTATAGGGATTATGGTCAGAGGCCGTCACTGCAGGCATCAAACACCAGGGAGTCATATAGGTCCTGAGCCGTATGGCAAATTCACGGGACAGCGCACCCGTCTTAAGACTGACTAGCCTAAATAGATGTAGCAAATGTGATAATTAAGCAATGAAATCACAAGATCCGAGAACTGAAGTAAAATCCTGTCATTAGTACATGTAAGAAATGTCAGTGTTGACTCAATCGACTGCACTCCTAAGAGCCGTGATTGGGGAACTTATCGGGAAGCGGTGAGTGAAATCAGTAAGTGGTAAATAAATTCACGACGATTCGGAGCTCACGATCATATCAGTAAATTAATGTCGTAGGGATTGGAGTCGATGGAGGGATTAATTGTGAGGCACGTTCTCGGTAAGTGTCTAATTGATGACGCAATACCGATTGGAAAGGAGGCGGGCATCGCCAATAAAAAGAGTATTTATATGTTACGGTGCCTTAAGGACTATCAAGGAGCTAACGCAGGAGAACTTACCTTTTTCTCTCAATTACCATTGCTTAAAAATCTTGTATCAAAGAAAAAAAAGACCCCTTATGGGGTTTGAAGGGATGTCCATTCCATTATTGATGGTCACCATATAATAAAACAGATAATGACGGCTTCCACAAGCCGCAGCATACAATGGATGTCACTAGAGCGGCGACCATAATGTTGATTGATATGCCGGCAATGATATGGTTGCCACATCATAATGATTAACACAGTGTGTTCTTATTTTAGGCTAAGGGTCTCCCGTGCACACTTCCATCGGATTTCGATGTTTTTGGGGATTGCTAGCCGTTTCTGGACTAGGTAGTTAGAAGGGGATTGTGTCGCAATTGCACCGACTTTTCAATGGTACCAGCAACGCGTGGTTATGGTGCATGTCCGTCATACAATGCAACTGATCGTACTAATCGCGGAATTTAACGCTTAAAATTGTGTCGCAAGACAATTCCCTTTACATAGCACGCGGGAGAAGATGGTAAAACTCTGCGACAGAAGAGCCTGATCCGGGGGAAGGCGCTACATTCTAGGAAATCGTTTGCACAATCTTTGTGACTCGTGGGGCAGGAAACTAAAAACAATTACAAGGGCATTGGTCGTGCGGCCAATGCAGTTTCGGGAAGCTCCCGCAACGGTAAGTAAGGTTCCCCAGTGTCTCTAATAGAGTGGTTGCTGCAGAGTGCTCCCTATCATGTATAGACATAGTGTTCATCTACTTGGGCTAGGGCAATAGTCAGCACTCCAGGCTAAAATGGTTGTCCGCCAAAAAGAATAGTTGCCACAGTGGCCGCGGCCATATGGGGGTGTAGTTACAACGTACCAAAATAATATTTGCGCACGTGGCTCTTCCGACCAATAGTTGTCATAGTTAACTGATCATACAATATTTGACACAGTTGACCCACATAGTCAATGCCTGCTACAGTGCAACACCACCATGGTTTCCTACAACTCTGGCTCCTACTCGCATGCATGGCTACTAGAGTTATGCCTCACGAATTTCTGCGCGATATCTGGCGTCATCAAGGCAGGATGTCTGGCTACTAGGCGGCAGCCGCCCATGATGTTGACTGGCAACTCGATGGGCATGATTGGTCTGCCATTGTTGTCCCCAAGCTGTGCTGTCGCCGGCAGGCGGAAAAGGGAAGAGGAAAACCCCGCCGGCGGGTTCGGAAAAGGGGGCCGTGCCCGCCCGAACCCCCCCCCGAGGGGCGGTCCGGAAAGCGGTCGCCGAAAAGAAAAAAAGGAAAAACCAAAAAAGAACAAAGAAGAAAACCACAGGGGTGAAGACAGTGCCTCAGCGCCCACCAGCAAAGTTTTAATCAATTCCGGCCTTCAACAGTTAGCCCTGAGGCCTCTCTTATGTCTGCCATGATATTCCAGTCAATAGTTTCCACAGTGCAGCTCTGGATAAGTAATATGCCACATGGTTTTCCACAATTGCTGGCCAGTCAATGTGCACATCCCAATAGTTGTATGCATCCCCACTGCTACCAGTAATGTCCACTAGTGCGCTCAACGAAAATGGCTGCTCTGCAAACTGTAGTCACAGGGCTCCATCAGCTTAGCTACGCCCAATCATCATCATATAGCGACGTATCGAGGCCGCCTTACCCTTCACTAGAGATTGGAATATGAAGGCGGAAGTGATTTGGGAGCTGAGCTAACTGTACCGAATTTGGGGATCTTGGGTAGAATGTGTCTTAATACCTGAGGATGGCTCGAATCTGATCTCTGAATAGTCACGCTAGCGAGAAGAACAACCGCTTGATAAAGAGTTGGCTGAGGACAACCCCTTACCTCTAGGGTCTGATTGTTATTGTTATAGTCAAAAAATGTCGAAAAGGAGGGACCATACGCTTTTTTCGGTGGTGCCTTCGTAATATTGTGGGTTATAACGTCTTGTTGTACTCGGTTACGAGTAGGGTCAGACAGGTTTAGGGCGAGAATATGAACGCACTCAATTGAACGTTTCTGTGAGGAAACATGATATAATGTCGGAGTTGGAGGGAAGAGAGAGGAATGAGGAGGTGATGATAATCAGAGTAAGGATAGTGGGGAGAGTGGGTAATTACTCCTGTTATGATCAGAGTGGGTCTCTTGGTCGCCCGCAACGTGGTTTCTGGCGTAAATATAATCTGAACAGTCATAACCTGTTAATACAGATTTCTTGGTAATGCGCTCAAGATTTTATGGAGTAAAATAAATAGATAATATGCGAAGGATAAACCTCCTGGAGAACCACGCGAGGATGGCAAGTGGAAATTGGATTATGAATCTGGGGAGAGTGGAGGGATTTTTGAGGGAGGGGGGGAGGTGGAAAGTCGAGGGAGTGTTGTATGATAAGAAATGGATGGATGCTGGATGGCGTATCGTCACTCCGTTGAAAGTTCTATTTGGCTGCTTTAACGATGGAAATAAATTTATGGGAGGAGAAAAGCTGTGTTGGGGGTAGTAGGTAAAGAACTATTCACGAAGATTTACTGAGTGCTTTGGGGCGCACATGAAAAGTGGGAGTTCAGTGGAAAAGGTCAAAATGGAGGGGTGAATCTGTAATGGTTTATGCTTTAAGGATAGAGAGAACGGAATAAGTCACATGATGGGTGTGATACAGAGATGGAAAGGAAGTAAAGAGGAGGCGTATTCAAGAAGGATAAAGGTTTAATAACACACTAGTCCAAGAAGGTAAGTGGGTATGGAGTGCAGATTGTGATAGACGTACACCGCATTGCATATGTAACGGAGCGGAAAGATAAAAAGCGAAAAGGAGAAAAGCGAAAAGGAGGGTCAGCACAGGAAAGAAATATGGGGTGGCGATGGTAAATAAACGCAATGGGTTGCGAAAAGAGCGCTTGGAACTGGGTTCCCAAATAAAGCGGGACTGGGCTCGGAAGGGGGCAGAAAAAATAGGGAGGGAGGTTGGGAAACACGATAAGAAGGTGGGCAGAGCAAGAAAAAGGAAGCAATGGAGGTTGAAGTGGCTTATTTCTTTACAGAATTTCTGAGACGTCTCTTCTTCTGCTTAACGCCGATTTACGGCTCAGCGCACATTTGTCCTGAACATCTACTCTGCTCTTGTATAACGGTGTTGAAATATTTTAGGAAGGCAGTTTGATCACTCTATCATCCGAAGCGTATCGGCACAATTTCATCCAAAATGATAGAAGGAAGGAAGCACATTCTAGAAAGAATGCTTTTGTAAGTCAACAAATGACTCAGGCGGCTCTCAAGACTCCTAATTCTTGACCGGAAGTGATATAGAAGGCAGTGATGCTAAGATCTGGACTTCATTACCATCTTACCGCTACATGAGATAACTAACAAGAGCTGCGGGCGAAGGATAAAAGTAGCGCTGATAGACTGGACGCACTCTGTGGCTATAGCAGACCACCCAAAGAATATATATAACAGAAGGGGTTGATTGTTTTGACAAGGGGGGGGGGGGGGGGGGGGGGGGGGGGGGTACGGACAGAGCGTTCAGCCATAATGAACCATCCTGCTCCCTTAAGTAATCTTAAGGGAGCAAATAATTCACCTTTGACCCTAAATCAATATGCTATATACATTTAATTGTGGGGTGGAGTTGGAAGCTAAAAAAAACTAAAGCAGGCTTGTACTGCTGCTGCGCTGCACAGTTTTGCATTCAGGTCCTTGAAAGACCGAAGTGTCAAGGTTCATGGGAGCCGAATGCATGTCGTTCAATCACCTGATGACGCATGGCAACACGGGGGGGGGGACGAGTCAACTAGCCTTTTTATCTTATTGTGGGCTTACCGCGTTTTCCCACTTTCATGCATCTTTATCCTGTATGTGTGTCTCTTTTAAAAATGAGGGCGTATCGGCTCAAAGCTTTTAAGTTCAGTGTTATTAGTGTTCGGGTATGCTCCCCAACGCTGGAGCATATTGGTGCACATTTACTTACGCTGGTCGCCGTCGTGTATCCTCGTCGTTGCGTTTTCTCGGCGAGGATTCTAGGTCTGGGCCCGGTCGATTCTTTCTAGTATCGTTTCGCCCGATATCCTGCATGGTCGTTTCTCCGGCCGGGCTGAGGTCTGCCTGAAAAAAAGTAGAGAGGGGGAGGGAAAAAAAGAAAAAAAGAAAAAAGAAATAGATTCTCTCAAAAAATAACGAAAAAAAAAGAGTAATTAAAGGCGGAAACAAAGGATTGGGAGGAGTTCACCTTTTCTTCGCCGGTTGCATGGATATGCATTTATTGCGACAGCAAGTTTGCTTTTTACATTCCTTCGGTTTGCTAGTAATCAGAGTCGGGTTGTCCCAGACGTCTGCCCGCGCGCCAGATTGTGTCGCAGGTCAAGCGCGGGAAAAGTATGCACTGGTCGAATACGCTGATGAAACTGGCGGCGTTCGGACCCATTAGTAAATCTCCGCGGGGCCATTGCGTGATCCAGAAGATTTAGCATCGTCTAGTTATATTACGCGAGTGCTGTTAATTGCGCAGATGGAACAGGCTCAATATTCCATACCTGGTTTAGTAGTATGCAAAGGATTGGCTGTCTCGGTCACAATGTACGGCAACATGTATGTGGTAGGCGAAGCGACCGCAAAAAGAAAACTTATATAGAAGCCTGTCATTTCCACATCGGCAATTTATAAGATAAACTGGCTGAGGTCAAATTGGTCTGACTTATGGGGAACTAAAACAGTTGAGTCTCGGAATTACTTCGTTTCAATCTCCTCTATAATATATATCGAGTAGACCTATCAGTATCTGCTAACATAAGGTTCCCCGACTTACATTCATGCGACCCTAGTCTACATGACATAAAGGACTCTCTCTGGCCTACTGTGGACTCCTGTATAATCTCTCTGGAAATTTATGCAGAATGGTAGGCGCGTCGGCATGCTTTCAATGGTCTAAATAAAGTTATTAAAGGGTGTAGACAATGGGGGCAGATTTCTTACTCCGCCATTCGGGTCGTCGCCAGCGGCGCTTTGTCGTGCGCTGGATTCGGGTCCGGCCGGGATTTAATAGGTAGTTCTCCAGCGCGGCCTAGAGGTGTCGCTGCTCGCGCTGAAAAGGCATTTTAATATGGCGGGCTGCCTGTAATTCAGGGCTCGAGGCCGTCTGAGTGAAGTAAGCGCGTCGCTGAGCGACAGTCATTTTCCGTTCTTAACTGCTATGCGGTTTATTCCGAATACGTCGGTTTTGCGTTCGGACGGCACCGTCCGACGCGATTTCTGTTCAAGCGCCTCTGGATGGCGCGGCTCCGATGCGCTCACAATCGCGATCGGCGGTGCGCCAATAATCCGCGGGCACTTCAGTACAATCGGCGCTAATCGTGAAATATTCGGGTAACAGCTTTCGGGGAAAACGCGAATCGGCCCTTAGTAAAGGACCACCCAATGAGTTTAAATACAATATTCCCAGTTTCTCTGCCAAAATACCTGTAATTTTTTTAAATTTATTTGTCGGGAATTCACACTTTAGTAAATTACTCTACAGAACGATCCGTACCGTAACCCGGGGGCTGCCTGTAATTGTTTTATTCGGCGGCCTTTAAGTCACGGCTATAAAATTGGGTAACCTAGAGATGGCTTTTTAACAAAGCATAAGTACCCACAGCTGTTCATGAGATGCCTGAAAAATCCACAGTGTTTTAATAATCGAATTCCGATTAGCATTTTTCGGAGTATTTCTGTTCTGGACGAAAAGCCCGATGGGGACGTCATCTGACATGTATCCGCTTCTGTCTGGAAGAATACAGAGCTCTTATATTCCCTCTCGCGGCTCCATCTCACGGACATGAAAACGTGACAGACAGAGGGCCTGCTACGTTATTTTTATAGTTTTAAGTACGCGAACAAGTAACCCGTACTAGTAACTGGAGCACATATTCACGGCTTCCGTATATATAGCATGGCGCGGCTGACTTCAACACGAGAAGTAGAATAGGACTGCTCCAGGATGTTTGGGGCTGGTATAACAGCCTCGTATCTAGTGACACTGGGCAGAGGGTTTTGGCTCCGACGCATTGGTTTACCCCATCATCAAGCGATCACCTTGCTAAATTTCACAATACTTTGTTGTGTATGAGCATTAAGGAGTGATTCACCTTTCCCTTAAAGCAAATGAACATCACCAACTAAAGACTTTATTGACAAGGCTATGGATGATTGCTGTTGATTATGGGACACTGTTTACATCATTGGGCAACGTCATGTCATGTGACGGCATAAGTATGACATTATCTAAGTCCTATTTACACGCTGCAACATCTGGTCCACATGTGATCATCGGATGCACATTAAGATCAAATGTGCCTGCCTCCATGAAAGGTGTGGAAGGAGTAGAAGTGCATGGTAGGATGGAGAGGATGAATAAGTTCATGCGGATGGGGAGAAGAAGAAGTCCATGGAGGTTTCTGTTATTTCATTTGATCAAATTATGCATGGTGTACGTTTGCTAATGTTAAGGGGGGGGGGGGGGGGGTGGTGGGATGCGGCTACGTTACCATTAGATTACATCACCCAGGTTCTAGCTGACATGCTGATAAAGGCATGGGGACATGAGACTAAGTAGATGGAAGGTGCATGCCAAGGCCATTCTTTGATGCCTGGTAAGTTTTTTAGGCTAATAACGTAGGGGGAAGTTTGTTAATAGGGCTGTGCTAACAGGACTGTCACTAGCTGTTTTGTTACAATTGGTGACAGGTTCCGGCTTTAAAATACAGTTGTGTCCAGCTACTACAGTTGAACTTTCAGGTGCGGCTCAGGTCCTCGTTACACTGCGGTAAAGTGTAGGGTGGCTATGCGCCCATGTTTTGTTTTAGGTCTGGGATTGGGGGTATCAGATGGACATGAGCAAATACCAGTTGATATATCTCTGGATCCTCCTATATAACCACTACAACGCACTTACAAGATCAAACTATTGAGTGGCAGCACAATGAGCCCAGACGGCGCGTTATCGGTCATGGGGTCTTCTAATTGATAGCTGTTCTGTGGTCCTATTGTGTGACGGTCCCAACGGCTGCCATGTCATTAGTAACTCGTGCGCAGCGGCAGCTTTATAACTATTCATTCATGCCATACAGTACATCCATATTCATCATGCTTGCCCTGAACGATATACACAAATTACATACATTATACAGTTTATGCGCTGAGGGGGATCACAGTTTAGTGTCATGTACATCCTCCTCACCACCCGCTACTTACGGGAACGTGTGGGCTGTGACTCCACCCTCCAGCAGGACCGACAGGGCGAGTCGGAGGTGGCGGGTGAGCAGAGACGTCTCCTCTCCTATCCTGATGGCGCACACATTTACAGGCAGATCTGTAAGTCGCGCTCATGATGTATGCAGTGATGCATTTGTTTTTACTATAATGAACGTTTTGGATGGTCTATAAGGGCCCCGCTAAACCTCAGAACCGTATACTGTTCACCACACTCACAATGCAGGGAATTAAAGAAACTGGGGCTTTGCCTCTGGAAGCTTCTAACTCTGCTTATGCTACGACCCCATCAGTCTTGAGGTGCGGTTTGACCTCCACAATCAGTAATGGCATCACCAGGCCATATAAGGAAAGAACAAAAAAGTTTCCACTATAGCATTGTGTTCCTCCCTATGACCCAGGCACCATGCAGTCATTGTTTAGGCAATGGCACCTGGGTAATAGAGAGTTCACTCTTCTTCATGATGGCACCTTGGTTGCACAATTACTGTCGGCTTCCAGTGATCACACTCAGCACCGTGCTATTTATTAAAGAACCTATGGCTCACAAGTCAGATGCAGCCATCAAAAGAGACACATGTGGCTTTCAGGCCATAGGTCAGTGATGGCAAACCTTTTAGAGGCCGAGTGCCCAAACTACAACAAAGACCCGCTTATTTATTGCAAAGTGCCAACACAGAAATTTATTTTGTGATTTATACTCCCTTCACCTGAGGACACCAATAAAGCAGAACAGTCTCAGGTAGAGCTGTAACTTTAAAACACCTCTGTGCACAGCAAGTCCTGGGCTGTCTGGGACTGCAGGAATATACCTGGAGTCATCTCTGGTGATGGCCTGAGTGCCCACAGAAAGGGCTCCGAGTGCCACCTCTGGCACCAGTGCCATAGGTCAGCCATCACTGCCATAGGTTCTTTACTCCTAATCTAGATTGTTGAGAAGTCAATCAATTGTGTGTTACCAGTGGGGGCTTGTCCTTGCACAGTCAAATACTGTCCAATCAATGATAACTATGGAAGACACACTCCCAACTGATAACACCCACTTGGCTGACTACTCAAACATTTCTACAACAATACAATACAATTTATACAATAATATAAGAATAACAACATAGAACTTTAAGAAAAGATGCTCTAGAATTGTTAATTTATGGGAAACAACTTACTAAAATAGTCATGACCACAGAGATGAGAGGTCTACTTAAATTTTCCATCATAGGGCAAGAATATGTTTTTGAAATGCCATTAATTACTAAAAAGTCAAGGTTTGAGACCATTGAGACCTCTGTTTGTTCACCACACTTACAATGCAGGTATTGAAGAAACTGAAGCTTTGCTGAAGCCTATCAAAGCTTCTAACTCTGCTACGACCCCATCAGTCCTGAGATGCGGTTTGGCAGCAATGGCATCACCAACCCATATAAGGAAAGAACAAAAAAGTTTCCACTATAGCATTGTGTTCCTCCCTATGACCCAGGCACCATGCAGTCATTGTTTAGGCAATGGCACCTGGGTAATAGAGAGTTCACTCTTCTTCATGATGGCACCTTGGTTGCACAATTACTGTCGGCTTCCAGTGATCACACTCAGCACCGTGCTATTTATTAAAGAACCTATGGCTCACAAGTCAGATGCAGCCATCAAAAGAGACACATGTGGCTTTCAGGCCATAGGTCAGTGATGGCAAACCTTTTAGAGGCCGAGTGCCCAAACTACAACAAAGACCCGCTTATTTATTGCAAAGTGCCAACACAGAAATTTATTTTGTGATTTATACTCCCTTCACCTGAGGACACCAATAAAGCAGAACAGTCTCAGGTAGAGCTGTAACTTTAAAACACCTCTGTGCACAGCAAGTCCTGGGCTGTCTGGGACTGCAGGAATATACCTGGAGTCATCTCTGGTGATGGCCTGAGTGCCCACAGAAAGGGCTCCGAGTGCCACCTCTGGCACCAGTGCCATAGGTCAGCCATCACTGCCATAGGTTCTTTACTCCTAATCTAGATTGTTGAGAAGTCAATCAATTGTGTGTTACCAGTGGGGGCTTGTCCTTGCACAGTCAAATACTGTCCAATCAATGATAACTATGGAAGACACACTCCCAACTGATAACACCCACTTGGCTGACTACTCAAACATTTCTACAACAATACAATACAATTTATACAATAATATAAGAATAACAACATAGAACTTTAAGAAAAGATGCTCTAGAATTGTTAATTTATGGGAAACAACTTACTAAAATAGTCATGACCACAGAGATGAGAGGTCTACTTAAATTTTCCATCATAGGGCAAGAATATGTTTTTGAAATGCCATTAATTACTAAAAAGTCAAGGTTTGAGACCATTGAGACCTCTGTTTGTTCACCACACTTACAATGCAGGTATTGAAGAAACTGAAGCTTTGCTGAAGCCTATCAAAGCTTCTAACTCTGCTACGACCCCATCAGTCCTGAGATGCGGTTTGGCAGCAATGGCATCACCAACCCATATAAGGAAAGAACAAAAAAGTTTCCACTATAGCATTGTGTTCCTTGCATACGGATCAAGGAAATATATGACTCCCTGGGTGTTTGATGCTGCAGTGACGGCCTCTACCATAATCCCTATACGTAACACAAATTACGAGTATAGTTTGGGAAGGATTTACTATTTTGGTTGCCATACACTGAAATGCGCTTAATCTGGCCTAAAATGGTAAAGTAAACTAACCAAAATGGTAGAAACCAGTAAAATGGTAAAAAAAAGTAAACCAACTAATGGTTAGTATAAACCCCAACTAGACAGTTCATTCTTTATCAACCGGTAAATATACTGCCTAGATAACAGTAAATTTTAGGCAGTATGATGGAGTTATTACATATGACATACCTCCGTGCTCCTGAACAATTCAGAGTTTGTTTTCTAAAAATCTGTCCATGTGTTCAAAAGATATGGTCCCTGGAAGTTTGTAAGTGAAAGAGCTCATAGTAAGCTTCCAGGGACTATATCTTTTGAATGGGAGGACGGATTTTGAAAAAAACAAATACCAAATTTATCAGGAGTACCGCAGCAATCGCGTGAGGTGCACTTTGCAACTGGTGACACATCCTGTTTAAGATATATTAGATGTGAGTAAGACAACCTAGCTGATTTCTGAAGAACAGGCTGACCATCTAATGTCATTGAGGGGTCCCAACTCCCTTCCAACGCCACATGTTTTTAGAATGTAATTCCGTTACAGCCATACAGTATGCACATGCCCACAGTATATAGGTAGCCACCTCAGCTCATGCCCCCAGTAGATAGGTAGTTACCGCAGTACATGCCCCCGGGTAGATAGATAGTCTTTTCAACACATGCCCCCCAGTAGTTAGGTAGTTCATGCAGCACATTCCCCCCAGTAGATAGGTAGGTACCACAGCACATTTCCCCCAGTAGATAGGTAGCCACTGCAACACATGACCCCACATGACTCACCTACCTGCGTTCCCTGCAGTCGGCTCCTCTTCCCTCTCGCACTCTTCTCTATGACCCAGGCACCATGCAGTCATTGTTTAGGCAATGGCATCTGGGTAATAGAGAGTCCACTCTTCTAAATGATGGCACCTGGGTTGCACAATGGACACAGCCAGCAATTACTGCCGTCTTCCAGTGATCAGGTCTTAGATGCCCTCAGCACCGATCGCTATTTATTAAAGAACCTGTGGCTCACAAGCCAGATGCAGCCATCAAAAGAGCCACATGTGGTTTACAGGCCATAGCTTATTTATCAATAATCTAGGTTGTTGAGAAGTCAACCAATTGGGTGTTACCAGTGCAGGGTTGTCCAGTCAAAAAATGTCCAATCAATGATAACTGTGGTAGACACACTCCCTGACTACTCATAAATTTCTAGAGGGAATGATATAAGAATAACAACATAGAACTTTAAGAAAAGATGTTCTAGAATTGTTAATTTATGGGAAACAACTTACTAAAATAGTCATGACCACAGAGATGAGAGGTCTACTTAAATTTTCCATCTTAGGGCAAGAATATGTTTTTGAAATGCCATTAATTACTAAAAAGTCAAGGTTTGAGACCATTGAGACCTCCAATTGTTCACAGAATACTGTTCACCACACTCACAATGCAGGGAATTAAAGAAACTGGGGCTTTGCCTCTGGAAGCTTCTAACTCTGCTTATGCTACGACCCCATCAGTCTTGAGGTGCGGTTTGACCTCCACAATCAGTAATGGCATCACCAGGCCATATAAGGAAAGAACAAAAAAGTTTCCACTATAGCATTGTGTTCCCCATATAAGGAAAGAACAAAAAAGTTTCCACTATAGCATTGTGTTCCCTGAAATCATGAAGTATTCAGGTGACATCATAAGTCATCCCACCTCAGTAGATGACCGTTCTCCTAGCCCTCAAAAGCTTATAGATGACTGCAGGGAACATAAGAAGTATCTGGGCCAAAAATAAAAGAATTAAACTGCAGGGAACATAAGAAGTATCTGGGCCAAAAATAAAAGAATTAAACTGTGAGAACACCGAATCTAAGGGTCATTTTTTACTTCTTCATGAAGTGGCTCGTTTAATCTTCGTTTATTGTTATGGCGCAGATAACTTCTTTATGTTCTGCCTATGCAGTCATCTCATAAGCTATCTGAGGTCTAGGGACGAGAGCGTCATCTACTGAGACAAAGTGGGGATGCATTATATGTCACTCTGAATATACTTCAGATTTTAGGGAGAGCACCAATGCTATAGTTGTTAAACTTTTTTCGTTCATTTCCTTATATGGCGCTGGTGAATGCCGTTACTGAGTGTGGAGGTCAAACGCACACCTCAAGACTGATGGGGTCGTAGTTCGATAAGGGCATAGTTGGCAGCTCATAGGTTTCAGGGAAAGCCCCAGTTCTTTCATTTGCCTCTGTTCGATTGTAGTGTGGTGAACAGCAATCTTCTGTGAGAAACGGAGGTCTCAATGGTCTCAAACGGCTGACTTTTTAGTTAATATCAATGTGCATTTCAAAAACTATCTGGCCCCATTGATGAAAAGTTTAGGAGACCTGCCCATCACTGTGTGTCATGACTATTTTTAGTTAAGTTGTTCCCATAAATTAACAATTCTAGAAGGCGATCTTTTTCTAAGCTTTGCTCTTGTTGTTTTCTTATGTTATTCTCATTGTAATGAAACTAAATGTACGAGTCCGTCGAGCCTAAGGTGTGATAATATGCATTTGGGAGTGGTCTTCACGATAGTTATGGCCATTGATTGACAGTAGTAAATTTGTACTGCGTCGCAGGAAAGCAAGCCCCGCACTGTTAACACATGTCAATTGGTCTGATGCTTCTTCAGGCAATCTAGATTAGGGGTTAAAGAACCTATGCCTGAAAGTCGTCACATGTGTCTCTTTTGGATGGCTGATCTGACTTGTGAGCGTCATATGTGTCTTTAATAAATAGGCACGGTGGCATGAGTGTCGACTGTCACCTGGAAGCCGCAGTAATTGTGAATCAGGTGGCTTCATCATTTAGAAGAGTGGTGACTCTCATATTACCGCAGGGTGTCCATTCCTAAACAATGACATGCTAGGTGCCTGGGTTGTAGGGAAGAGGTGCGGGATGGAAGTAGAGTCCGACTGCAGGTCTACGCAGGTGAGGTGAGTCTTCATTTTTGCTGTTTGTTACTTTCTAATGGGAGGGCATGTGCTGGGCAGGTGCTTCCTATCTACTGGTGGAGAGGGGAGTTCATGTTTTTTGCAGCGGCTACTCTCTACTGGGAAATGTGCTGGTGGTAACTACATATCTACTGAGGGGAATGTGCTGCAATGAACTAGCCTACTACTGGTGGCATGTGCTAAAGACTATCTATCTACTCGGGGGGCAGGATACTGGCGGTAACCTCCGCTATCTCTGGGGCATGAGCTGCTTGACTACCTATCATACTCGGGGGCATGTTGCTGAGGTGCTACCTATATACTGTGGGCATGTGCATACTTATGGCTGTAACTGAATTATCTTCTAAAACATGTGGCGGTGGAGGGAGTTGGACCGTCTCTCATGACATTAGATGGGTCGGCCTGTTGCTTTCAGTAATCATGCTAGGTTGTCTAAAAAAAAAAAAAAAAAAAAAAAAAAAAAATACTCAGCATCTAAGAATCTTAAACAGGAAGTGGTCACCAGTTGTGCAAAGTGCATCTTCTCTACGTGATTTGCCTGCAGTACTCCTGATAATTTGGTATTTGTTGTTTTTGTTCAAAATGCCTGTCCCTCCCATTCAAAACAGATATAGTCTCCTGGAAGCTTATGAATTGGTTCTCTAGGTGCGGTTAACGCTATTATCTTCTTCGGGCGGTGGGGGTGTGTCTCTGACATGAAAGGTTATCCACGGCCGCCTCTTATCTTACCTAATGTATCTCTTTCACTTACAAACTTTCAGGGACCATATCTTATTGCACAACTCCTGGAGAGATTTTTAGAACAAACTCTGATTGTTCAGGAGGCACGGCTGCTATCATAGGAGGTCTTATGTCATATGTAATAACCGCATTCATACTTGGCTGATTTACTGTTATCTAGGCAGTATATTATTCACCGGGTGATAAGAAGTACTAGTCTAGTGTTTCTTGGTGTGTTTATACTATACCATTAGTTGGTTTATCTATTCTTTTTTTACCCTTTAAGGCGTTTTTTAGTCCATTTTGGTTGGTTTACTTTACCATATTTAGGCCAGATTAGGCGCATTTCAGGTATGGGGAACCAAAATAGTAAAATCGTCCGCACACTATAACTCGTATATTTGTGTTACGCTTATAGGGATTATGGTCAGAGGCCGTCACTGCAGGCATCAAACACCAGGGAGTCATATAGGTCCTGAGCCGTATGGCAAATTCACGGGACAGCGCACCCGTCTTAAGACTGACTAGCCTAAATAGATGTAGCAAATGTGATAATTAAGCAATGAAATCACAAGATCCGAGAACTGAAGTAAAATCCTGTCATTAGTACATGTAAGAAATGTCAGTGTTGACTCAATCGACTGCACTCCTAAGAGCCGTGATTGGGGAACTTATCGGGAAGCGGTGAGTGAAATCAGTAAGTGGTAAATAAATTCACGACGATTCGGAGCTCACGATCATATCAGTAAATTAATGTCGTAGGGATTGGAGTCGATGGAGGGATTAATTGTGAGGCACGTTCTCGGTAAGTGTCTAATTGATGACGCAATACCGATTGGAAAGGAGGCGGGCATCGCCAATAAAAAGAGTATTTATATGTTACGGTGCCTTAAGGACTATCAAGGAGCTAACGCAGGAGAACTTACCTTTTTCTCTCAATTACCATTGCTTAAAAATCTTGTATCAAAGAAAAAAAAGACCCCTTATGGGGTTTGAAGGGATGTCCATTCCATTATTGATGGTCACCATATAATAAAACAGATAATGACGGCTTCCACAAGCCGCAGCATACAATGGATGTCACTAGAGCGGCGACCATAATGTTGATTGATATGCCGGCAATGATATGGTTGCCACATCATAATGATTAACACAGTGTGTTCTTATTTTAGGCTAAGGGTCTCCCGTGCACACTTCCATCGGATTTCGATGTTTTTGGGGATTGCTAGCCGTTTCTGGACTAGGTAGTTAGAAGGGGATTGTGTCGCAATTGCACCGACTTTTCAATGGTACCAGCAACGCGTGGTTATGGTGCATGTCCGTCATACAATGCAACTGATCGTACTAATCGCGGAATTTAACGCTTAAAATTGTGTCGCAAGACAATTCCCTTTACATAGCACGCGGGAGAAGATGGTAAAACTCTGCGACAGAAGAGCCTGATCCGGGGGAAGGCGCTACATTCTAGGAAATCGTTTGCACAATCTTTGTGACTCGTGGGGCAGGAAACTAAAAACAATTACAAGGGCATTGGTCGTGCGGCCAATGCAGTTTCGGGAAGCTCCCGCAACGGTAAGTAAGGTTCCCCAGTGTCTCTAATAGAGTGGTTGCTGCAGAGTGCTCCCTATCATGTATAGACATAGTGTTCATCTACTTGGGCTAGGGCAATAGTCAGCACTCCAGGCTAAAATGGTTGTCCGCCAAAAAGAATAGTTGCCACAGTGGCCGCGGCCATATGGGGGTGTAGTTACAACGTACCAAAATAATATTTGCGCACGTGGCTCTTCCGACCAATAGTTGTCATAGTTAACTGATCATACAATATTTGACACAGTTGACCCACATAGTCAATGCCTGCTACAGTGCAACACCACCATGGTTTCCTACAACTCTGGCTCCTACTCGCATGCATGGCTACTAGAGTTATGCCTCACGAATTTCTGCGCGATATCTGGCGTCATCAAGGCAGGATGTCTGGCTACTAGGCGGCAGCCGCCCATGATGTTGACTGGCAACTCGATGGGCATGATTGGTCTGCCATTGTTGTCCCCAAGCTGTGCTGTCGCCGGCAGGCGGAAAAGGGAAGAGGAAAACCCCGCCGGCGGGTTCGGAAAAGGGGGCCGTGCCCGCCCGAACCCCCCCCCGAGGGGCGGTCCGGAAAGCGGTCGCCGAAAAGAAAAAAAGGAAAAACCAAAAAAGAACAAAGAAGAAAACCACAGGGGTGAAGACAGTGCCTCAGCGCCCACCAGCAAAGTTTTAATCAATTCCGGCCTTCAACAGTTAGCCCTGAGGCCTCTCTTATGTCTGCCATGATATTCCAGTCAATAGTTTCCACAGTGCAGCTCTGGATAAGTAATATGCCACATGGTTTTCCACAATTGCTGGCCAGTCAATGTGCACATCCCAATAGTTGTATGCATCCCCACTGCTACCAGTAATGTCCACTAGTGCGCTCAACGAAAATGGCTGCTCTGCAAACTGTAGTCACAGGGCTCCATCAGCTTAGCTACGCCCAATCATCATCATATAGCGACGTATCGAGGCCGCCTTACCCTTCACTAGAGATTGGAATATGAAGGCGGAAGTGATTTGGGAGCTGAGCTAACTGTACCGAATTTGGGGATCTTGGGTAGAATGTGTCTTAATACCTGAGGATGGCTCGAATCTGATCTCTGAATAGTCACGCTAGCGAGAAGAACAACCGCTTGATAAAGAGTTGGCTGAGGACAACCCCTTACCTCTAGGGTCTGATTGTTATTGTTATAGTCAAAAAATGTCGAAAAGGAGGGACCATACGCTTTTTTCGGTGGTGCCTTCGTAATATTGTGGGTTATAACGTCTTGTTGTACTCGGTTACGAGTAGGGTCAGACAGGTTTAGGGCGAGAATATGAACGCACTCAATTGAACGTTTCTGTGAGGAAACATGATATAATGTCGGAGTTGGAGGGAAGAGAGAGGAATGAGGAGGTGATGATAATCAGAGTAAGGATAGTGGGGAGAGTGGGTAATTACTCCTGTTATGATCAGAGTGGGTCTCTTGGTCGCCCGCAACGTGGTTTCTGGCGTAAATATAATCTGAACAGTCATAACCTGTTAATACAGATTTCTTGGTAATGCGCTCAAGATTTTATGGAGTAAAATAAATAGATAATATGCGAAGGATAAACCTCCTGGAGAACCACGCGAGGATGGCAAGTGGAAATTGGATTATGAATCTGGGGAGAGTGGAGGGATTTTTGAGGGAGGGGGGGAGGTGGAAAGTCGAGGGAGTGTTGTATGATAAGAAATGGATGGATGCTGGATGGCGTATCGTCACTCCGTTGAAAGTTCTATTTGGCTGCTTTAACGATGGAAATAAATTTATGGGAGGAGAAAAGCTGTGTTGGGGGTAGTAGGTAAAGAACTATTCACGAAGATTTACTGAGTGCTTTGGGGCGCACATGAAAAGTGGGAGTTCAGTGGAAAAGGTCAAAATGGAGGGGTGAATCTGTAATGGTTTATGCTTTAAGGATAGAGAGAACGGAATAAGTCACATGATGGGTGTGATACAGAGATGGAAAGGAAGTAAAGAGGAGGCGTATTCAAGAAGGATAAAGGTTTAATAACACACTAGTCCAAGAAGGTAAGTGGGTATGGAGTGCAGATTGTGATAGACGTACACCGCATTGCATATGTAACGGAGCGGAAAGATAAAAAGCGAAAAGGAGAAAAGCGAAAAGGAGGGTCAGCACAGGAAAGAAATATGGGGTGGCGATGGTAAATAAACGCAATGGGTTGCGAAAAGAGCGCTTGGAACTGGGTTCCCAAATAAAGCGGGACTGGGCTCGGAAGGGGGCAGAAAAAATAGGGAGGGAGGTTGGGAAACACGATAAGAAGGTGGGCAGAGCAAGAAAAAGGAAGCAATGGAGGTTGAAGTGGCTTATTTCTTTACAGAATTTCTGAGACGTCTCTTCTTCTGCTTAACGCCGATTTACGGCTCAGCGCACATTTGTCCTGAACATCTACTCTGCTCTTGTATAACGGTGTTGAAATATTTTAGGAAGGCAGTTTGATCACTCTATCATCCGAAGCGTATCGGCACAATTTCATCCAAAATGATAGAAGGAAGGAAGCACATTCTAGAAAGAATGCTTTTGTAAGTCAACAAATGACTCAGGCGGCTCTCAAGACTCCTAATTCTTGACCGGAAGTGATATAGAAGGCAGTGATGCTAAGATCTGGACTTCATTACCATCTTACCGCTACATGAGATAACTAACAAGAGCTGCGGGCGAAGGATAAAAGTAGCGCTGATAGACTGGACGCACTCTGTGGCTATAGCAGACCACCCAAAGAATATATATAACAGAAGGGGTTGATTGTTTTGACAAGGGGGGGGGGGGGGGGGGGGGGGGGGGGGGTACGGACAGAGCGTTCAGCCATAATGAACCATCCTGCTCCCTTAAGTAATCTTAAGGGAGCAAATAATTCACCTTTGACCCTAAATCAATATGCTATATACATTTAATTGTGGGGTGGAGTTGGAAGCTAAAAAAAACTAAAGCAGGCTTGTACTGCTGCTGCGCTGCACAGTTTTGCATTCAGGTCCTTGAAAGACCGAAGTGTCAAGGTTCATGGGAGCCGAATGCATGTCGTTCAATCACCTGATGACGCATGGCAACACGGGGGGGGGGACGAGTCAACTAGCCTTTTTATCTTATTGTGGGCTTACCGCGTTTTCCCACTTTCATGCATCTTTATCCTGTATGTGTGTCTCTTTTAAAAATGAGGGCGTATCGGCTCAAAGCTTTTAAGTTCAGTGTTATTAGTGTTCGGGTATGCTCCCCAACGCTGGAGCATATTGGTGCACATTTACTTACGCTGGTCGCCGTCGTGTATCCTCGTCGTTGCGTTTTCTCGGCGAGGATTCTAGGTCTGGGCCCGGTCGATTCTTTCTAGTATCGTTTCGCCCGATATCCTGCATGGTCGTTTCTCCGGCCGGGCTGAGGTCTGCCTGAAAAAAAGTAGAGAGGGGGAGGGAAAAAAAGAAAAAAAGAAAAAAGAAATAGATTCTCTCAAAAAATAACGAAAAAAAAAGAGTAATTAAAGGCGGAAACAAAGGATTGGGAGGAGTTCACCTTTTCTTCGCCGGTTGCATGGATATGCATTTATTGCGACAGCAAGTTTGCTTTTTACATTCCTTCGGTTTGCTAGTAATCAGAGTCGGGTTGTCCCAGACGTCTGCCCGCGCGCCAGATTGTGTCGCAGGTCAAGCGCGGGAAAAGTATGCACTGGTCGAATACGCTGATGAAACTGGCGGCGTTCGGACCCATTAGTAAATCTCCGCGGGGCCATTGCGTGATCCAGAAGATTTAGCATCGTCTAGTTATATTACGCGAGTGCTGTTAATTGCGCAGATGGAACAGGCTCAATATTCCATACCTGGTTTAGTAGTATGCAAAGGATTGGCTGTCTCGGTCACAATGTACGGCAACATGTATGTGGTAGGCGAAGCGACCGCAAAAAGAAAACTTATATAGAAGCCTGTCATTTCCACATCGGCAATTTATAAGATAAACTGGCTGAGGTCAAATTGGTCTGACTTATGGGGAACTAAAACAGTTGAGTCTCGGAATTACTTCGTTTCAATCTCCTCTATAATATATATCGAGTAGACCTATCAGTATCTGCTAACATAAGGTTCCCCGACTTACATTCATGCGACCCTAGTCTACATGACATAAAGGACTCTCTCTGGCCTACTGTGGACTCCTGTATAATCTCTCTGGAAATTTATGCAGAATGGTAGGCGCGTCGGCATGCTTTCAATGGTCTAAATAAAGTTATTAAAGGGTGTAGACAATGGGGGCAGATTTCTTACTCCGCCATTCGGGTCGTCGCCAGCGGCGCTTTGTCGTGCGCTGGATTCGGGTCCGGCCGGGATTTAATAGGTAGTTCTCCAGCGCGGCCTAGAGGTGTCGCTGCTCGCGCTGAAAAGGCATTTTAATATGGCGGGCTGCCTGTAATTCAGGGCTCGAGGCCGTCTGAGTGAAGTAAGCGCGTCGCTGAGCGACAGTCATTTTCCGTTCTTAACTGCTATGCGGTTTATTCCGAATACGTCGGTTTTGCGTTCGGACGGCACCGTCCGACGCGATTTCTGTTCAAGCGCCTCTGGATGGCGCGGCTCCGATGCGCTCACAATCGCGATCGGCGGTGCGCCAATAATCCGCGGGCACTTCAGTACAATCGGCGCTAATCGTGAAATATTCGGGTAACAGCTTTCGGGGAAAACGCGAATCGGCCCTTAGTAAAGGACCACCCAATGAGTTTAAATACAATATTCCCAGTTTCTCTGCCAAAATACCTGTAATTTTTTTAAATTTATTTGTCGGGAATTCACACTTTAGTAAATTACTCTACAGAACGATCCGTACCGTAACCCGGGGGCTGCCTGTAATTGTTTTATTCGGCGGCCTTTAAGTCACGGCTATAAAATTGGGTAACCTAGAGATGGCTTTTTAACAAAGCATAAGTACCCACAGCTGTTCATGAGATGCCTGAAAAATCCACAGTGTTTTAATAATCGAATTCCGATTAGCATTTTTCGGAGTATTTCTGTTCTGGACGAAAAGCCCGATGGGGACGTCATCTGACATGTATCCGCTTCTGTCTGGAAGAATACAGAGCTCTTATATTCCCTCTCGCGGCTCCATCTCACGGACATGAAAACGTGACAGACAGAGGGCCTGCTACGTTATTTTTATAGTTTTAAGTACGCGAACAAGTAACCCGTACTAGTAACTGGAGCACATATTCACGGCTTCCGTATATATAGCATGGCGCGGCTGACTTCAACACGAGAAGTAGAATAGGACTGCTCCAGGATGTTTGGGGCTGGTATAACAGCCTCGTATCTAGTGACACTGGGCAGAGGGTTTTGGCTCCGACGCATTGGTTTACCCCATCATCAAGCGATCACCTTGCTAAATTTCACAATACTTTGTTGTGTATGAGCATTAAGGAGTGATTCACCTTTCCCTTAAAGCAAATGAACATCACCAACTAAAGACTTTATTGACAAGGCTATGGATGATTGCTGTTGATTATGGGACACTGTTTACATCATTGGGCAACGTCATGTCATGTGACGGCATAAGTATGACATTATCTAAGTCCTATTTACACGCTGCAACATCTGGTCCACATGTGATCATCGGATGCACATTAAGATCAAATGTGCCTGCCTCCATGAAAGGTGTGGAAGGAGTAGAAGTGCATGGTAGGATGGAGAGGATGAATAAGTTCATGCGGATGGGGAGAAGAAGAAGTCCATGGAGGTTTCTGTTATTTCATTTGATCAAATTATGCATGGTGTACGTTTGCTAATGTTAAGGGGGGGGGGGGGGGGGTGGTGGGATGCGGCTACGTTACCATTAGATTACATCACCCAGGTTCTAGCTGACATGCTGATAAAGGCATGGGGACATGAGACTAAGTAGATGGAAGGTGCATGCCAAGGCCATTCTTTGATGCCTGGTAAGTTTTTTAGGCTAATAACGTAGGGGGAAGTTTGTTAATAGGGCTGTGCTAACAGGACTGTCACTAGCTGTTTTGTTACAATTGGTGACAGGTTCCGGCTTTAAAATACAGTTGTGTCCAGCTACTACAGTTGAACTTTCAGGTGCGGCTCAGGTCCTCGTTACACTGCGGTAAAGTGTAGGGTGGCTATGCGCCCATGTTTTGTTTTAGGTCTGGGATTGGGGGTATCAGATGGACATGAGCAAATACCAGTTGATATATCTCTGGATCCTCCTATATAACCACTACAACGCACTTACAAGATCAAACTATTGAGTGGCAGCACAATGAGCCCAGACGGCGCGTTATCGGTCATGGGGTCTTCTAATTGATAGCTGTTCTGTGGTCCTATTGTGTGACGGTCCCAACGGCTGCCATGTCATTAGTAACTCGTGCGCAGCGGCAGCTTTATAACTATTCATTCATGCCATACAGTACATCCATATTCATCATGCTTGCCCTGAACGATATACACAAATTACATACATTATACAGTTTATGCGCTGAGGGGGATCACAGTTTAGTGTCATGTACATCCTCCTCACCACCCGCTACTTACGGGAACGTGTGGGCTGTGACTCCACCCTCCAGCAGGACCGACAGGGCGAGTCGGAGGTGGCGGGTGAGCAGAGACGTCTCCTCTCCTATCCTGATGGCGCACACATTTACAGGCAGATCTGTAAGTCGCGCTCATGATGTATGCAGTGATGCATTTGTTTTTACTATAATGAACGTTTTGGATGGTCTATAAGGGCCCCGCTAAACCTCAGAACCGTTGAGAACACCGAATCTAAGGGTCATTTTTTACTTCTTCATGAAGTGGTAAGAGTATCTTAGAAGTCTTAAGTGTGAATGTTATTATGCAAACATATCCTGAGAGATTACCTTTAAGACCTGACCTTGAGCATTCATTACTTTTTATTGGTTCTCTTCCAAGTTATATCAGCCTCAATGGATCATGTGAGGCAGGTTTACTGAAGAACCCTGTATAATCTACTCATTACTTTGCTCTCGAGTATGGACGGTGGTGGGCAGTGTGATGGGTGTAGCAAGGAAGGGGCCGATGAAGAATGGACCCCATGTTTTGGGAACTAATGTGTCGTTGTGTCGTTGTGTTGTTGGTTGGTTTCTGCTTTTAGTCTAAACTCCCTCATCAAATTTCAGTCTAAAACACCCTAATCTAATCATCTAACATCCAGGTTCTAGGTGTCAGTGGGTGCCAACAAGCTACTCTAGTACTAAAGGTTAGGCCACCCATCTAAATATTTGATTTATCCTTGTGCATTGTTACCATTTTGGGTCTTTTTAGTTCTGAGATGTCCTTTGATCGGTTGCTTCAGATATGACTGTACCATCATTTTTCCCAACCGTGACGCTTACAAATGTGCAGATTTGCCACCTAATATCCTAATTAAGCTCTCTAATGTCAGGTGGGTGGTCTTGGGCTGTAGCAGATATATTGGTACCACCCACCTGACAATAGGGGGACTCATTTGCATGTTTGTTTCTAAAGTAAAGTTGCTGTTTGACCAGTAAAAGTGAGAGCTAGAAAAAAAAAAGCCAACTGCTTCAAAGTTAGTGGAACAACAACTATAAAATGAACACAAACAGGCCTCCAGCAGATCGTTCATCCGAATAAAATTTGAAGTATATATATATCAGTTTATATTTAAAATTCATACATAGAATATATTAATGTGTTTTCGAGCTGCTGTGTGCGTTTGGAAGCACATTCAAAGATCCAGAGAGTTGAAATCGGTAAAGGTGGTGGAAGGTCCTCTTTGAATAAACTCCAAGAGACTCTGACCTAGTCCAACATGCAAAGCAATCCAAGAAAGATCATAAGAGACGGTCACTGTGATGTCCTCATCAGTGCGGGTCTGTCTCAGAGCATAGAGCACGTAATTAGTGGCCATTTTAGTTAAGTTGAAGCGTAAATAGAAGTGTTTAAAATTTATTTGGCAAAGAACAAGCTTCAAGAAGAACAATGAGTCCTGGACTTCATAATATGGCCTCCAGAAGGTCCTCATCCCAACATCATCCATTAGTCTTGGACTACTTGAAGGAGCATATGAGCAAGCATACATCCATTGAAGATCTTAGTTCTTGAAGATGTTTGGAACAACCTCCATAGATAGTTCCTTCAAAACCTGAAAGTGTACCTAGAAGAATCATTATCTTGAAGGTAAATGGTGAATTTATTTGGGCAAGAACAAGCTTCAAGAAGAACAATGAGTCCTGGACTTCATAATATGGTCCCCAGAAGGTCCTCATCCCAACATCATCCATTCTGTCTTGGACTACTAGAAGGAGGATATGAGCAAGCATACATCCACAGAAGATCTGTAATTAGTTCTTGAAGATGTTTGGAACCATATCCATAGCTGGTTCCTTCAAAACCTATGTGCAAGTGTACCTAGAAGAATCATTAATATCTCGAAGGTAAAGGGTGAATTTATTTGGCCAAGAACAAGCTTCAAGAAGAACAATGGGGATCATTTACTAAGGGCCCGATTCGCGTTTTCCCGACGTGTTACCCGAATATTTCCGATTTGCACCGATTTCCCCTGTATTGCCCCGGAATTTTGGCGCACGTGATCGGATTGTGGCGCATCGGTGCCGGCATGCACGCGACGGAAATCGGGGGGCGTGGCCGAGCGAAAACCCGACGGATTCGGAAAAACCGCCGCATTTAAAAAAAGAAATGTGTCGCTTGTGACGCGCTCACCTTCACTTGGTCCGGCCCGGTGAACTCCAGCGCGTTCAGATGCTTTTCAGCGCAGCAGCGCCATCTGGTGGACGGCGGAGGAACTACCTTGATGAATCCCGGCCGGAGCCGAATCCAGCGCAGAGAACGCGCCGCTGGATCGCGAACAGACCAGGTAAGTAAATCTGCCCCAATGAGTCCTGGCTTTCATAATATGGCCCCCAGAAGGTCCTTATCCTGACATCATCCATTCTGTCTTAGACTACTTGAAGGAGGATATGAGCAAGCATACATCCACTGAAGATCTGTGCTTAGTTCTTGAAGATGTTTGGAACCACATCCATAGCTAGTTCCTTCAAAACCTACACGAAGTGTACCTAGAAGAATCATTATTATCTCAAAAGCGAAGGGTGGCCTGACCAAATATTGTTTGGATCTTGATTTCTCTTTTGTTCAATTTCTTTACATTTTTTTTTTAATTATTTGTTGTTTTTTAGCCTTTTTTTCCACACAACTGCCTAAAACTTTTGCACAGTAGAGTAAACAAATGTTTTTGGATTTTGCATCCACCAGCAGCTGTATAATAACTCCCAAAAACAAAGTAAAGTAAAGATAATATATGATAAATTCCTTTCAATTTATTGTAGTATTTTCTAGACGGATTGTATGAATCCTACTTAAGTCAGAAACTCATGGCAAAAAGAGTGGCTGCGTTTACAAGGCTCAGTGTAATGGATTCACCCAATCCCGTAAAGACGTGCGATTTACATAATTTCTATAAACAGAAGGGCCGATACACTTTTTTTCTTCCACCGCGATGGGCTGAAGAAGCGGCAATTTGTAATCAGAATTCACATCTGCATCGGTTTTATGAAAAACATTTCGACAAGAATGTAAGAAATTGGATTCACTGCTTGGATGCTCCGTTAGAGATCAGAGGACGAAATCGAGAATCTCAATTCATCTAACTGTCAGGATTTGTATATAAGCCGTGTCTCCGTGTAGAAGAAAGATGAAGGTTTAATTCATTAACCACTGGCAAGTTTTCTCTCCGCACAACGCGCTTTAATAAGTCCCGGCAACTTCTACCAACTTTAGATTTACATTTAGACTTTTATTCTAGCCGACAAGGACATGTGAATACCAAACCGGAAGAGAGATTTCAGGTTTTGGCTTAAAGCAACCGTCAAAAATATAGGGAGTCATTAGGTGGTGAATCTTTTTTGAAGATGCAGAGGAGTACTTGGGATTTTTGGGGCCCTCAAACAAAGTTATATCTTGGAAGCCACCAAGACTCCGACCCCATCATATGAGGCAGCACAACCTGGTCCCAGTCTCCTCCTCTTCTTTGACTCAGTTTGTCCTCCTTTTAGCAGCAGTTACAGAGAAAAAAAACGAGACGGAGAGGAATTTGGGGCTACAAAAAATCATACTAAGGTTCAGAGGGTGTTTTTACCCCAGGGCCCCAGACACTCAGGGGTTCATATTAAAGAGACCAGAACTATAAATATAATATTCAGAGCCAGGTACAAATTTTGCATTGGGTCCCAGCAGGTAGGGGTTGACCAACTATAACAAGCTTTAACAGGTTATGTAAAAGACCCAGGGGTGCACCAGCCATGAGGCAAGTTGAGCTTTTTGCCTCAGACAGCACCACCTGCAGCAAAATTAAGGGTCAGCATTGTCGGGACTGTCACCTGCTATAAAGTAGGACCTGACAATTAAAAATAGGCGGATGTCAGCATAGGTGTGAGACTCTGCATGGAGAACCCACTTGCTAAAAAACAATAACCGGTTATATAATTACTGGATGGGGTGGAACGGGCACTGTTCTATATCTTGTCTCAGGCAGCAGAGAGTTTAGGTTTACCCCTGAAAAGACCAATATTTTATTTACTCTGTTAATGTTTGCTAGGAGCTGTCACTAGCCACGTGTGATGTAAACCGCCTGCAGCAGGACTCAGGACTTTCTTTGATGTCCTGTGTCCTGCTGTATTCCATCCGATAGAGGGGGTCGTTCAGTCATTACCTTTATTTAAAAATTTGTTTATTAGACGAAGTGATTGGAAGTTCATCGGTTTGTCTGAAACTTAAAAAATTTGACTCAATTTGGTGCTTGGCAGATCGGTAACAAATCTGCAAATCAATTTTTTCGTCTCTCGACCTTGTGTAATGATTAATTTCTTCATTGGTGGCACTGCAGGGAATTCAACACTTTCTGATAGGGGTTCCCAGTCGTGTGGTAAAAACTTCTGTAAGTGTCAGTCACAGGAAAGACAGAAATTTGAAGCTGGTACAACTCACCCTTCCAAACTCACCGGTGCTCCAATATACCCAGGGGACGCGGGGATGGTTGATCCTTACCTAGTACCGTGGAAAAAACTCCTTCAATCTTTATTGAATTGAGAATAAACATATTTACATCCAGCCGCTTTATAGAGAAAAGACTTAGGTGCTTCGGGCAGCCCTTCATGCCCTTAGTCATAGCGTACTAAAGCATACCCTTTCTCTGTATGCCGGTTGGCTGTACATATTTTGAATAAAGATGGAAGACGCTTGGACCACGGTACTAGGAGTCCTTCAACTTTTGGAAAGGATCAACCACACTGGAGCCCGCCAGGCAAAGTGGAGCACCGGTGAGCTGTGATACATCGAACACACATTTGGAAGGGTGAGCTATACCGGCTTGTTTGTGATTGACATGGATTCCTTCACAGATCATAGAAGATCACTGGTGATCCTACCAGGATGACACTTCATAATCAGCTGATTGTCAAGGAACTCTTTAAAGGGACTGTCCAAAGACCTTAAGAGACCTTAACTTTTGGTCCATTTATTAGACTCCTACATTCCTGTCACCTTGCAGTGATTACCGATTCAGCTGACATTTCCAAATGTTAAATGTTCTTATCGCTTTACTGACGATCATGATGAGATTTCCCATATCTCAACTTCTAACCAGAATTAGCAGCAAAAAAAGAGAATCATTCTATCAGAGATAGCGCCATAAAAATGTAAATACAACTGCCATAAAGCGTAATAACTGATCATGGGGCGTACGGATCCCGAATTAGTATGTTACCGTCTCTACAGGCATCGGCTCTCTATACCGCTATACCTGATAATCTGTTTTCTACATTATGACATAAGCGATTGTAGATAAGTGTAGGGTCATGGGAGGGGGTTGGCCGGTCTTTCATGCCTGATATCGAAAAAAGACGCCGGAGTTCTGGTTAATAGACCGAGAACTGATGGAGTTTATATAGAGTCCTAAAAATGACAACAGCGGAGCCATAGGCGAAGCAGGAACATGACGGTGGTAACTCGACCGAGCATCAAGCTCGGACGAGCATGTTCGCTCATCTCTAGTATTTAAATAAAATAGAATGGGAGTCAAAGTATGGCATTTTGTTATCTGTCGCAGCTTTTATTTTGCGGTGGAGGAGTCAGGTGGAAGGTGCAGGCAAGTTATTGGTGGACTAATTTAACTTATAGAGGATGTAAAAGCTCATGGTGGTCAACAGCCTGAGCTTTGGAAGTGGCCAGCCTCAAGGCTCTGGTAATGGTAAAAGCAGCCAGGGGCGGGCACGGTGTTGAAGCACACAATGGATAATCTTCACCAGGGTCATTGGTGCCCTTAAAGTGTACTGGCTCTGCTAGAATGGCAAGCCAGAGTGTGCCGCCCCCCTTTGTTGATGTCTGGCCGGGGGCTGTATGTCAGGCAACTTTAGATTGGGGTATTGGGGAATCCCACCCCTAGCATGTCACCTGACTCCTCCTCTGATTGTTTTATTCCTGTGATTCAAATAAAGCTGTGGCCATTTCACCCATTACGTTATGTGGTTGTGTATTTTTTCCATACACCGTGTTCCATACACTGTTTAAAATAAAGTGGGGGTCCATCCCATATACACACGTCATGGTTGTGTACTACTTCATCACATGTTTACATGGCGATTCTCTCCTCCTGGTCACACAGATGGCGATAAATAGCGCCGCACAACGTTTCGGTAGGGGTCCTTTGTTGACTTGTGTGCACCTGCCACAAACCCTCTTGACCTGAGTCAAAAACATGAAGTATTTAGCGCACTATTGTTTTCTTTCATTCTGAAGTGGGAAATTTGTAAATGTTCCCAGAACTGATTCTTTTGTGAACTTCCATCCACCCCCAAGATTCAGGATTTGGTTGGTGCTGTGCCAGGTGACGAAAAAACACTGAGACCCGTAGATTGCGTTGCCATGACGCTGCCCATCACCATTGGCGTCTCTGGGTGGTAGATGAGCTGGAAATTTAGATGGTCGATTGATATTAAAGCTTTCCTTGCCACTTTTCAGGGGTGCAAGCTCCGATTCATCCCCCACTAAATATTTTTTGTATTTTAGCATTTTTTGACCAGTACATTTACATATATATTTGCTTTTCGGATACAGATAGGGCCCTGCCATGGTATATCGCTAGGTTCAGGAACTTGCATAGCTAAAGGCACCTCCGCTCTTATCGTAAAATTAATAAGCCAGGTAAGTCATAAATCAACAGTTTTCATATTTTTGGGCAATTTCCATAATTCGTGAGCTGGTGCGTCTCCATACGTCAGGCAGCAGACAGTCGGGCCTGCAGAGGTTATCTAGGCTGGGAGAATTGATTGAATCGGGACGGGTTTGTATAGTCTGTAATATATTATTTGTTTTAGTGACTGCTTTACATGACAGTGTTTCAAGGTTTTAGGAAGGGAAATAAATGCGCTTTGCTTTTTTATCAGATTTGGGACTTGTACAGATGGCATTTTCCATGTTGGTTTGTTGAAATAAAAGACATCAAAGTTAAAAGCTGTAAAAAAAAGCGAAAAAAAAGAAATGGCAACTAGTGATAAAATAAATGCTACGGCAGATAGTGCAGCCTTATGTGGAAATTGGATGTGAGTCTGAAGAAATGTCATGTGTTCAGTATGATTTACGTTAAAGGGAACCTGTCTGGTGGATTTAGGACCCTCAAACATCCATATAGCTTTATAGACTAGTGATTTAGTGTCCCATATTGCCCTATACAGGTGCTGTATAGAGTCAGATTAAAGGAAACCTACCACCATGGGTCTACCTATTAAGGTAGATCCGGTGGTAGGTGCATCTAACGTATGTAAGGATAGCCCTTTTTATGGCTAATCCTTTACTCCCCTCTATCTTTGCTAAACTTTATTTAGGGTAATATGCACATTTTCTAAAGAGGCTACTGGGGTGTGGAGTAGCCAGAGCTGAGGTTGCTACACGGTGTGGCTACTGCACACCCCAGTAGCCTCTTTGATCCTCCTACCCAGACATCTTCAGCGCGCACCTACAAGGAGCTGCGCACACTCATCCGTGAAGCTGGCGTTCTACGCATGCGCGGTAGCTCCAGCTTTGGAGCCGAGATCGCACAGATGCTGGCCTGTGTTCTGCGCATACGCAGAACTCCGGCTTCGTGGACGAGTGCGCGCAGCTCCTTGTAGCTGTGTGCTGAAGATATCTGGTAGGAGGATCAAAAAGGCTACTGGGGTGTGCAGTAGCCACACCGTGTAGCAACCTCAGCTCCGGCTACTCCACGCCCCAGTAGCCTCTTTAGAAAATTTGCATACTACCCTGATTAAAGATTATAAAAGATAGAGGGGGGTAAAGGATTAGCCCTAAAAAGGGCTACCCTTACATACGTTAGATGCACCTACCTCTGGATCTACCTTAATAGGTAGATCCGTAGTGGTAGGTTTCCTTTAAGGAAACAAAGACTAATGACACTAGCTTCCCCTTTAAATGACACTGCCTGCTTGGCCCAATTGTGGGTGTTACCACTGGGGGTGAGCTTTCGGTTTTGAACCTTAACAGGCTCGCCCATACCTTATGACATATCAACAGGATCCCAGTCCCAGATGTTAGGACCCACATGTATCTTAGGAACGGGGGTCTACTCACCTCTTTCCCGCTTAGGCCACTCCTCATTCAACTGTATAGGAGCGCTAAGCGAATAGTCTCAAAGAGTTCATCTGAGGGTGGCCGCGCATGCGTGACCGCCCATCCTGACTTTGGAACGGAGGTCAACAGACCTTAGTTCCCAAGATAGATGCCTGTTCCAGAGGTAGTTCCTGCAACTCATCTATTATCATTAATACCTATCCTGTGGAGATGTCATCAATAGATTAGATGGGAAAACTCCTTTAACTTCCATTAAAGGAGGACCTTTCAATGGTTTAGTGTCCCAAATCGCCCTGACTTGTTGTCTCTATAACATACTTACATACTAGTGTACAATAGGGGCATGTACACCCTGCCTACTACAGAACCCCACTTAGAAATATCCCAGACCACAGATGCTCCTGTAAACCATGAGTGACTGCCCAATTTTACAAGCCCACCCATTTTTCTAACTGGGTCCTGCACAAATTTCCATGAGTGATGATAAAAAATAAGGGAGAAGCCATATATTCGGCATTACTCTGCTTTATGGCAGCATTGCCTCACACTCTTCACATTTTGAATAAAACTTTATCGGCATCGATTTTCTTAACACTGTTGAGCAATGGCTTGTTCCTAATCAGCTCCCTCATTACTTGTTATTCTTTTTACATAAAACCTAAGTGGCAGCACCCAGGCGGGAGAGGAGGCAGAGGAACAATCAGATCCTAATGGCCAACGCAGCGCAACACGCGGGAGGGCGGAACTAGTCATTTTTTTTGTTTTGTTTTAAGAATGTTCTCGTCTGGATTACAAGAAGCAAAGGCAATAAATGTATATAAAATACTGAAAGGGGTTCAGCCCCGTATTTCACTACTCATATAGTCAGGGATAAGTAATGTAGTACTTTAACCCTGTCCCATTGCACGCCTGCCCACTTTAGGGAGGGTGTATCTTATGATTCAAACTGCACCCTCTGGAACCCGCTGGTTTTATGGGGGGGCTTTGACCATTGTGCGCACAATTTCGACGTACCCGACATCGTTCTACACCCTACCCTGGCGCAAGGGGCCCACTGCACGGTCCGGCACTGCCCCCTCCCAACTGGTGTAAAGGGCAAAATTCATGTATCTATCTATCTCATATCTATCTCATATCTATCCATCTAGTATGTATCTATCTATCTCATATCTATTTATCTATCTATCTATCTATCTATCTATCTATCTATCTCATATCTATCTATCTATCTATCTATCTATCTATCTATCTATCTATCTCATATCTATCTATCTATCATCTATCTATCTATCTATTTATCTATCTATCTATCTATCTATCTATCTATCTCATATCTATCTATCTATCACATATCTATCTATCTATCTATCTATGTATCTATCTATCTATCTATCTATCTATATGTGAAAAAGTTTGGAGCAGCACCGCAATGCTGGTTGGTGCAAAGTCCAGATGCCCTCTGGCCCGAGAGCCTCAGTAATAAAGTTTCAAAAACTGGCAGCACTCCGGATTGGTGTCAAAAAGGTGACGGGGTGTCTTTTATTCCATGTGCAACGTTTCAGCCCACAAGGAGCCTTTGTCAAGCATGTTACATAGGTCAATGTGCAAACATATAAAGGCCAGTGATACATCTCATTGGTCCATGCAAGGACCGTGAAAAACAATGCATATAATAATCAATACATGAATATACAGAGTGTATATATAAGTAAGTGATAAGGGAGATCTAAACAGATCTTAGTACAGTGAAAATTTGTAGCAGGTTGTGCATAAATTACATGTGTATCTGTGTAAATAAAAGCAAGTACCCTCCCATCGGCGATCGGACCGCCCCTAGTCTCGGCTCTTCATTCATGAATTCCTGATGCAGTGTAGAATCAGCTGTGTTCTGGCGCCAACCTCTATCTGTTGTGAAGGAAGTCGGCTGTTCCGTTTAGTCTGAAACCGGAAGTGACATGTTGCCATGTCAACCGGACTGTGCAGAAAGTTTGGCGCATGCGCGCCAGAGTTCGTGGTGCCGGCGGCCATCTTGGATTTGGGCCGACCTCAGGTAAAATCATGATGGGGACTCCTGATGTTTTCAAGGCATACTGGTCGACCACTAGGGGTCATATGGGGTGACTATTCTTGTCTCCAGGTCATGGGTGCGTGTATGTGATCCCAACAGTAAAACACCGTTGGTTTCACTACGCCCGGAACAGGGTATTGTGTCGCAGATAACTGCCGCACTTAACCCATATCCTGCCCAGATCTAGCGGAGAATGTAGTCACAGGGGAAAAAAACCCTCTTTTTTGTGCCTGACACCAGGGTTCCCAAAAGAAGGTCACCACTAATGTATACATAAAGTAGAGAAAATAAGGACCAATGCACATTATTAAGACAATAATGCTCACTAAGTGCTCGAGACTTGTGGGGGGATATGATCCAGCCGATGGGGGTCGATGGTTCAAATTCAATCTGTAAGTAAAGATAAAGAAGAAAATGAATATATTTGAAAAGCTGTGGATACAGCATCAATGTTGTGTCAAAAAAACCACTGGCGGAGAAATATCTCCAGGGTAACCTACACATGGGGTCACAAGTGGGCTATACAGGTAACCACAGGGCGTCAAACAACAAGAGTCACCATCATGGGCAGCAAACTCATAGTATCTAAATGATGCTATTCAAATTATATTCGATATTTAGGCCGTTCGGCTGCAAGGTACCCAACTTATGTATCCATCTCAATTCCTGTTTTCTAATCATAGCTTCTCTGTTGCCCCCTCTCCTGGGCATAGGGATGTGGTCAATAATTCGAAATTTTAAATCACTCTCTTTATGTCCGGCCTCAGTGAAGTGTCTACTCACCGGTAAGTCTTTCTTTCTTTTACGTATGGTGTATCTGTGTTGTCCGAACCTCGTTTTGAAGTCTAGTGTTGTCTCGCCCACATATTTTAAATTGCATGGGCAGCTTAACAAATAGACGACAAACTCGCTATTACAATCGAGGTAGTACTGGATTTTGTACTGTTTGTCATTGTGGGTAAAAGTGTCACCCTTGAGCACATATGAGCAGTTAATGCACGCTCTACATGGAAAACAACCTTTTCTTATGGGACCGAGTATTCCTCTTTGTGTGACTGTTTTTAGGGGACCTATGTCAGTCTTGACTACCCGGTCTTTAATGTTCTTTGCTCTCCTGTAGGATAGGATTGGGGGATTATGAAATTCGGGTACCCCAGTGGGATCGCTCGCCAATATTCTCCAATGTTTTTTTATTATGGATCCTACCCTGTTACTGGTGTCACAGTAAGTGGAAATGAAGGGGATCCGCCCTTTCTTATCATGTCGAGTTTTTGGTACTAATAATTCCTCCCTCTTGACGGAATCAAGTTTTTCTTTGTTTTTAGCCAGGATTCTTTTAGGATACCCCCTCTGTGCAAATTTGGATAGCATCAGTGTAGTGTTTCTCTGTAATTTCTCCTCATCTCCAGCAATACGTTTTACTCTGTATAGCTGGCTGAGAGGGAGAGAGTTGACCATTGGTCGGGGGTGGTTGCTTTCAAAGCGTAATATAGTGTTCCTATCCGTTGGTTTGTAGAATACATCTGTGGTGATCCCATGTGTCGTGTTCTCCACCAGAACATCCAGAAATTGGAGGTTCTGTTTGGATTTTACAATGGTGAACTTGATATCGTCATCGATAGTGTTTAAATACTCATGAAAACTTGTAAGTTGTTCCAAGTCACCTGTCCACAAGAGGAAGACATCGTCTATGTATCGCCACCACCCCATAACGTATTGGAAGTGGTGGGACACATAGACGAAGTCCTCCTCGAGTGTAGTCATGACAATGTTGGCGTAAGTGGGGGCCATATTCGCCCCCATTGCCACTCCCTTGAGCTGCAAAAAAAATTCATTACCAAAAAGAAAGTAGTTATTGTGCAATACCAGTTTCAAAAGATCTAAAATGAAAATTGTTTCAGCTGTGTTGAAGTGAGAATGTTGTAATTGTTTTTCTACGCATCTTACCCCCATGTCGTGATTAATGTACGTATACAGTGACACTACGTCGAAGGAGACCAGTGTCACATGTGAGGTGTCTGTTAGTTGTAGCTCATTGAGTTTGCATAAGAAATCCGTGGTGTCCCGGATATAAGATTGGCCCCTGGTCGATAATTCCCTCAACGCTTGATCCAAAAAGATCGCTATATTTGAAGTTATGGAACCCCTCCCTGAGACAATCGGTCTCCCTGGGGGGTGTTCCAAATTTTTATGTATTTTGGGGAGTGTATATAGAACCGGGGTACGTGGATTATCGACAGTCAAGAATTTCTGCATACTTTCACTGATGATCCCCAAATTGGTCGCCGTCCCAATTATGTGTGAGATGCGGCGTCCTAGCTCAAATTTGGGGTCAGTGGCAACATATTTGTAGACAGTGCCATCGTCCAGCTGGCGTCTGATCTCCGCAATATAGGCCGACGTGTCCATGACGACGACAGCTCCGCCTTTGTCGGCGGGCTTGATGGTAATGTCGCCGTCATGGGCAAGCCGGTCAAGAGCGGAGATCTCGTCTGCGCGGAGATTGGCGCGTGATAATCTAATGTCACTCTCATGGTGTAATGCCTCTAAATCTTGTTTAACCGCATTCATAAACGCTGTTATAGCAGGAACTTCAACATTTGGACAAAAAGTACTTTTGTTGGATAGATTAAATCTTTTTGGGTCTAAATTATTATATGTCTTAGGTACACTCGGGTTATTGTGGAACCAGTGTTTGAGACTCATGTTTCTATGTAGTCTCTGCAGGTCAACCTCAAGTTCAAACTGGTCAGTGTGGGAACAAGGACAATAAGATAACCCCTTTTGTAACACAGACATTTCACTATCAGATAATGGTTTGGAAGATATATTTACCACCACCAATTCTACTTCTTCTTGCTGTTGTTCACTGCTCTCGGGGGTAAAGTCCTGTTTTTCAGTGTTCTGTTTTTTTCTCCACCGGTGGTGGCGCTGGCCGCCCCGCCGGGTTCGTCTCTGTCCATATTGTCCCCTAAAAAGGCAGAGGGTCACATGTAGGTTCCATATTAGGCGTCGAATTCATGTCGTCTCCCCGTGTTTTCTTGATCGGGGTCCGTCTTTTTTTCTTTGTTGATGGTTCTCTATTGGCGTTTCCCACGGTGACTGTGTGTGTACCCTGCCATCCATAAATCCTACCCAGTCGGTAGTCCTCGTTGTCTCTCGCCCACTTGGTTCTTTTGGTATGCTCCTGTTCACTCTTGAGCTGTGCAGTTTTCTTGTTAACGGACTCAATAAATTCTTTGAATTCGTCTGTCGGGACATTTTCTTTTACTTTTTCTTGTGTCTCTGTAGTCAGAGTTTCCAGTTTTTTGATCTCCATCTGTAGATATTCGATGTTCAACATAATGCGTCTAGAGAGTACTTATTCGAGATATGCATAAATTTTAAGCAGAAAGATACTTCTTGAGAGAAAAGGTTGGGACGGACATTGGATCTCATTCCCCTTGGGATCCGTTTAGCTTTGAGGTACTCTCCTAGTGTCAATAAGTGCAGCTGAAGCGAGATCAATTTTTTCATAGAAGCTTCATATTGTCTTTTGAGTTCGCTGGTCGATGGTGTACTCAAGAAGGTTGTATCGCCCTGTAGTTCCTGCACAATCCTCGCCTGGTCCTCCTCGGTGTAGGTAAAGAGATGGAATGGTTCCCCCGAAAAAATATCCATGTTGAAAAAAAAGTAATGCAATAATTTGCGTGCAAATCAGCTCCAATGCCCAATGGATATGTGAAAAAGTTTTTGCAGCTCAAGGGAGTGGCAATGGGGGCGAATATGGCCCCCACTTACGCCAACATTGTCATGACTACACTCGAGGAGGACTTCGTCTATGTGTCCCACCACTTCCAATACGTTATGGGGTGGTGGCGATACATAGACGATGTCTTCCTCTTGTGGACAGGTGACTTGGAACAACTTACAAGTTTTCATGAGTATTTAAACACTATCGATGACGATATCAAGTTCACCATTGTAAAATCCAAACAGAACCTCCAATTTCTCGATGTTCTGGTGGAGAACACGACACATGGGATCACCACAGATGTATTCTACAAACCAACGGATAGGAACACTATATTACGCTTTGAAAGCAACCACCCCCGACCAATGGTCAACTCTCTCCCTCTCAGCCAGCTATACAGAGTAAAACGTATTGCTGGAGATGAGGAGAAATTACAGAGAAACACTACACTGATGCTATCCAAATTTGCACAGAGGGGGTATCCTAAAAGAATCCTGGCTAAAAACAAAGAAAAACTTGATTCCGTCAAGAGGGAGGAATTATTAGTACCAAAAACTCGACATGATAAGAAAGGGCGGATCCCCTTCATTTCCACTTACTGTGACACCAGTAACAGGGTAGGATCCATAATAAAAAAACATTGGAGAATATTGGCGAGCGATCCCACTGGGGTACCCGAATTTCATAATCCCCCAATCCTATCCTACAGGAGAGCAAAGAACATTAAAGACCGGGTAGTCAAGACTGACATAGGTCCCCTAAAAACAGTCACACAAAGAGGAATACTCGGTCCCATAAGAAAAGGTTGTTTTCCATGTAGAGCGTGCATTAACTGCTCATATGTGCTCAAGGGTGACACTTTTACCCACAATGACAAACAGTACAAAATCCAGTACTACCTCGATTGTAATAGCGAGTTTGTCGTCTATTTGTTAAGCTGCCCATGCAATTTAAAATATGTGGGCGAGACAACACTAGACTTCAAAACGAGGTTCGGACAACACAGATACACCATACGTAAAAGAAAGAAAGACTTACCGGTGAGTAGACACTTCACTGAGGCCGGACATAAAGAGAGTGATTTAAAATTTCGAATTATTGACCACATCCCTATGCCCAGGAGAGGGGGCAACAGAGAAGCTATGATTAGAAAACAGGAATTGAGATGGATACATAAGTTGGGTACCTTGCAGCCGTACGGCCTAAATATCGAATATAATTTGAATAGCATCATTTAGATACTATGAGTTTGCTGCCCATGATGGTGACTCTTGTTGTTTGACGCCCTGTGGTTACCTGTATAGCCCACTTGTGACCCCATGTGTAGGTTACCCTGGAGATATTTCTCCGCCAGTGGTTTTTTGACACAACATTGATGCTGTATCCACAGCTTTTCAAATATATTCATTTTCTTCTTTATCTTTACTTACAGATTGAATTTGAACCATCGACCCCCATCGGCTGGATCATATCCCCCCACAAGTCTCGAGCACTTAGTGAGCATTATTGTCTTAATAGTGTGCATTGGTCCTTATTTTCTCTACTTTATGTATACATTAGTGGTGACCTTCTTTTGGGAACCCTGGTGTCAGGCACAAAAAAGAGGTTTTTTTTCCCCTGTGACTACATTCTCCGCTAGATCTGGGCAGGATATGGGTTAAGTGCGGCAGTTATCTGCGACACAATACCCTGTTCCGGGCGTAGTGAAACCAACGGTGTTTTACTGTTGGGATCACATACACGCACCCATGACCTGGAGACAAGAATAGTCACCCCATATGACCCCTAGTGGTCGACCAGTATGCCTTGAAAACATCAGGAGTCCCCATCATGATTTTACCTGAGGTCGGCCCAAATCCAAGATGGCCGCCGGCACCACGAACTCTGGCGCGCATGCGCCAAACTTTCTGCACAGTCCGGTTGACATGGCAACATGTCACTTCCGGTTTCAGACTAAACGGAACAGCCGACTTCCTTCACAACAGATAGAGGTTGGCGCCAGAACACAGCTGATTCTGCACTGCATCAGGAATTCATGAATGAAGAGCCGAGACTAGGGGCGGTCCGATCGCCGATGGGAGGGTACTTGCTTTTATTTACACAGATACACATGTAATTTATGCACAACCTGCTACAAATTTTCACTGTACTAAGATCTGTTTAGATCTCCCTTATCACTTACTTATATATACACTCTGTATATTCATGTATTGATTATTATATGCATTGTTTTTCACGGTCCTTGCATGGACCAATGAGATGTATCACTGGCCTTTATATGTTTGCACATTGACCTATGTAACATGCTTGACAAAGGCTCCTTGTGGGCTGAAACGTTGCACATGGAATAAAAGACACCCCGTCACCTTTTTGACACCAATCCGGAGTGCTGCCAGTTTTTGAAACTTTTTTATCTATCTATCTATCTATCTAATATCTATCTATCTATCTATCTATCTATCTATCTATCTATCTCATATCGATCTATCTATCTATCTATCTATCTATCTATCTATCTATCTCATATCTATCTATCTATCTCATATCGATCTATCTATCTCATATCGATCTATCTATCTATCTATCTATCTATCTATCTATCTATCTATCTATCCATCTATCATCTATCTATCTATCTATCTATCTATCTATCTATCTATCTATCTCTCTATCTCCTATCTATCTATCTATCTATCTATCTATCTATCCATCTATCATCTATCTCCTATCTACCTTTTATAAGGGGAAGTTCCCCTTCTGCACTAATAAGTATTTCTAGTGGGGTCCCCTCTATGTGCCCTTGGTAATAAGAATCCCAGCAAATCCACTTTTCTCCACATTTTCCTTCCCAGCATTATTTTAGCATCTTCTTTGACCCAATTAAATTTAACCTCTTACATCCTGGCAGAATGCTCCAGCTGCTCGAAAACCCTATTAGGGAAAGCGCTGCTGGGAATAGCGAGGGGCCTCATCTTTAGCTGGGTGATTGAATGCGATGCCTGGCCGCCTTATCTCACGTAACCTGGAGACACATCACTTTCCTCGATGTGTTTTTTATTATTTTCTCCTTTTTTTCCGCACATTATCTCTGAAGAATGACCTGAGGGGCGCAGGAGGCGAATCACTTGTTATTTATTTTTCATCCATTATCAGATGATGATGATCTGCAAATATCCCCAAATATTGGATTCCTAACCTTTCCCAATCCTGCAGTGAGGACGCCAGGTGCCCGGGACCACCGGCCTAGCTTCATATTTATGTGTCAGGATTAGGAATTCTCCGAGCGGTGATGGAAATATCCGTGATGAGACTGTGGAGGGGACATCCCACCAGCCCCTATCCCTACCCTCCAGCTCCATGTATAATGTAGTGTTTAAGAGAGTTCTCCGCTCTTACTACCACATTCATTAAATAGGAAACCTTCCGGCTTTATGGAAATATCTGTAATACTGTTATATGTGACCTGTGCCTGGCCGCGGTGTCATCAGTGTGGGCGCCCCGGGCACAGTAATAACTACAGATTACATAGACACAACCAACAGGGGGTCTGCAGTGAGAAGTTCAGATATACTGAGGAATCACTACCACATCTGCATGGAGGGTTCATGTAGGATATAACTGAGCAGAACCAAGGTCCAAAACACATATACACATGTGTAAATCTACGGGGTGGATCTTACGAGTTTGATCCGGTCACCTTCACCGGTCTCCAGACAGAAACCGGCTCCCTGGAAACAATTGCCGGGTGTCAGGGTTGGCAGGTCTGAGAGTCAGTGGACCCTCTGGACCACCGCGGGAGATGGTACTAGCCGACACCAGGTACCTGGTCTTCACCAGAGCGCTGGTCTTGTTGTAGTGGGGGTGCCACCAGGTTGTTCCACGAGTGCGACGGGCCCGCGGTGGCAGCCAAGGTTGTCCAAGTCTGGGATGAACACTGGAACTCACGGTAGGAACACAGGAGCTGACACACGGAACAGGAACGCAGGGACGGACTGGCACACGGAACACAGGAGTCACGGGAACACAGGAACAGGATAACAGGAACTCACAGGAATATGGCTGAAGATCCAGCGGGGCATGATGGGAGCCGCCGGATTATAAAGCAGAGCCGGATTGACCACCAGGACGCTGGCCCTTAAAACTCTGAAGACCCGGCATGCGCGCCCTAGGGAGCGGGGGCACGTGGGCGGCCTAGTCGATTCCGGAGCAGAAGCTTGGAGAGGTAAGTCCTGGCCTTGGAAAGGGGCAGCGGGGACCGCGCCGCAGAGAGGGGCAGGGGTGTGCCCGCGATCCGAGACATAAATCGCAGGGGCACCCGTGACACCAGGCGTATTGTGCGCCTATTGCACAATTTTTTGTGCCTTTTTCCAGCAGTTCACCAGAGTTCCCCGTGTAGCAGTTTCCTGGTTTGTGCCTAATTTGGCTTTGTATTTCTTCTGCTTCCAGACGTTTGCGCCTTATTTAACATTGATTTACTCCTAAATGGGCGTAAATAATTGTGCAACAGCACGCATAGGACCATGCATAGGAAAGGCAATGGTATGATTTGTGCAACAAAATTGCTTTTTTAAATTTGCGCTTAAAAAAGGGGCAAAACTTTATTTAACAATGACAATGACAAATCAGGTACAAAAAATAGACTCACAAAAGGTGCAAAAAGAGCTCAGGGAAGGGGGAAATAAGAGAAATGACCCCCATCTATCTATCTTATATACAGTACGTCCTCTCCTCTAGCTATTGTTGTCGTATCACAGACCTGTAACCTTTCTGTACATAACCATATTTTTGTATGGTTATGCCCTGATATTGGCCATCAGTATAGGAGCAGAATTGATCGTGGGATCTTTGGTCCCTTTACATGAAATTACTCGAAGGTCCACCAACACCACCAAAGTAGACCGCCATAACCTCTAAACAGGTCTTATGCTTTCCTGGTCCTTTGGGGCGTAGTATTGGGTTAGATCCTGGGCTCAGGATCCTCTGTTACGCTATTGGGCCAGTACAAAACTAGTCGAAAGGTTCCATATACATTAGATGAGGTGCATGTAACATGTAGGGTCGTGTACAATAAAGAATCACCCCACTTTCGCCTTGTGTTAGTTACTGGATCAAATTCATTAGATAGACCTGACTTCTCATCTAGATTAACGTATTAATTCTCCCCTGATCCGTCTTTTATTTTGGACTAAACTGTTTTAATTTTACTAATCTTCCTGAATCGTGTGTAATAAACTCTTTCCCGTAATTACTGGAGTCACTTGCGTGTGAACCCTCTGACTTTCCCGGAGCCAAAATACAGTATTAAATGTGAAGTCCGACTAGTGATATAGAAGGGTGAAGCGATTTTCACATAATTTGCATCTAGGACCATTTTTGTGCATTACATAAGTCTATTGGCTCGGCAGCAGCTGCCTGGCATTGATTGCTAATGTAAATTATGTTGTCCAATAATATCTTAAGGCAGAACTGACCGATGTTGTCGAGATTAATGATCTCGACAACAGCCTCCCTGCAGCCTCCCTGACTGTATACTTAGAGTATTCTACATTTTTACCAGGGATGTATTGAGAAGGATAATTCCACTGTCCTCCCAGCAGGCACATTTGATACAGTATTAAATTGTCTATGTGATCCTGTGCTGAGGCATCATGGGAATGATAGTGGACATCACAGAGAAAGAGCAAGATAACGCTTCACTTTTGGGAGCTGAGTGCCCTTCACTCTCAGCTGGTTCTAGTCTGCCTAATAGAAGTGCAGAGTGCAGGGAAGATCAAAGTTGTCATTTTATATAAATGGTGCTACTTTTGTCCAGTGGGGGGAGACATTATTTAAAAAAAAAACTCAATAAGAACTTTTTGAAAAAGTTGTTCAAAAAGTTGCAAATCTGAACGGAAAATGTAAGGAATATTCAGACGTACAATCCGTGTAAATGTTGCTGGACACATTTACTCACGAGGTTACGAAGGAGCAGACGCGGGGAGCGGCATAATGTTTTCTGCAGTTTTTCTCCGACTGATTAAGGGCGATAAAGTAATTTTCACATTCAGTTCTATAAATGATGAAAATCAAAAAATAGTAATTGTGAGACGGCTGGAGGATGACGGGTCAATTACACAGAGAGACCTTACATCGATGAGGAATCTTGTGGAAACATGAGCAGATTATACAAGGCTAGTCGGCTGAATGGCTACAATCGGGAGTAGGCTTAAAGCGAAATTTTTTTGTGTAGTTTAACTTACTTTGTTCTTAAGAGCTACGAAAGATATTGGTCAGAATCAATGTCTTGGGATTATGCAAAAATATGTGGAAAAAAATGTCCTCTCTAAGCTGTGTATTATCAGTCCCATGATGTCTCAGCACAGGAGTACATGGACAGCTAGTAGCATCTCTTCCGGCTGGAGGAGCAGTGCAATTATGCTTCTTTCTTTATGCCTCTCAAAATCATAAGTATACAGCCAGGGAGGCTGCATTGGCGACACCTTTTTTATAACTGTGTGACGGAAGTTTGTCTATTTATCCGTAGACTTTGTGCTTCCTCCCTCGTGAAGAGCCTGTATGGTTCAGGCCATGCATCACCCAGATGGTGAACGCTGTACGACAACAGCAAGCCACATAAACAAGGGGGGTTAAATCATCACTTAAGGACACCCGACTTACAGGCGACCTATAGTTACAGACGGACCTCTCTGTCCCCTGTGACATCTGGTGAATCTCTCTGGTTGCTTTAGTATAGTCCTAACAATGATTACAGTCCTGCAATGATCAGCTGTAAGGTGTCTATAATGAAGCTTTATTGATAATCCTTGGTCCCATTACAGCAAAATATGTTGAAATTCCAGTTGTCACTGGGGCAAAAAATTTTTTTGTCTGGAACCACAATTATTAAATATACAGTTTTGACTTGCATACAAATTCAACTTAAGAACAAACCTACGGAACCTATCTTGTACGTAATCCGGAGACTGCCTGTGTATATTGGGGTTATAAGGAAATTACTAGGGTAATTATTCGATAAATTTTAACCCAAATTTCCAACTTTTTGCCGAGCTTTCGTCAGCGAACGTCAACTCCAGTTTCTCTTCTTTTCCTTCTCCCCTCCCTCCCCTATTATTAATGCTACAGTGTGTGATGTGAAAAAAAATCAATCCAGGCGAAGCCGAATAAAAGGTAAACGATGTGGGAGTGATGTGAAGATGAATTATTCATCGCTAGTATTGAGGCCCATCAGCCAGGACTCAGACTTGTCAGCCTCTACACCCCCCCCTCTCCCGAAAAAAAAAAAAAGAAGAGGATGTCTTAAATTCATCTGCATCAGCTCATTGCATTCCTGCTTGGGCGGCAGAATCGATCATTTGCAATGAATAAAATGTCATTGGGTAACGTTTTTGAAGGAAAGAGTTACGTGCGCTAGCGTAACACGAGAAAGGGAGCCAAAAATGCATCCGAGCGTCGTCTGCATGGCAAGGAAACTTCCCCTGAACTACTCCATTAACTCCAACAAGATGGCCTCGGAGTAATTATAAATAAATTTCAGGAATCAATCGTCTTTTACAGTGCTCCTCTCTCCGGTAGCAGTTAACATTAAGGAGGAGACGCGTTTCGAGCCTTGGAGATCACTCATTATATTCATGAATCTTAAAGTTTACCTCTTCTAACTGCTTCAATAATTTATTGTTAGCTCTGTAGCCGTATTAATTAAACTCTTACTCCTCAAGTCCTCGGGAGGAATGTAAATAGCGCGCCGCAGTTATCCGCAGGGCGACTCTTCTCCACGTAGAACCATCCCCTTCCGGTAGGAATTTTTTTTCAATTGTTTGGTGTTTTTATGGTTTTTTAGACTGGAAAAGATTTTAGAATTTTATTTAGAGAGTGGGAAGTAAGTAGAGAGTCAGGTCTTCTGTATATTGTTTGTCAAAGCACAAGACGTCTGACTGGTCCGTTCAGGGTTTTGATATAAATAAAAAATGGTGGCAAAATAGAATATGGAAGGTGTACGGTGAGACTGAAAAATGAGCCTTTCATGTAATCTCAGCAGAGCAGTGAGGGATGAAGAGCTGAGATATTTTGGATAGGATCTGGAGCAGGATTTGTAAAGCAGAAGAAATGATGGCTTGACAACTAAGAAAGTCAGTGAGCGTCCTGATTACTCTGCCCACACACAGTGATTGACGGCAAGAGTCCTGATTACTCTGCCCGAACACAGTGATTGACAGTGAGAGTTCTGATTACTCCGCCCACACACAGTGATTGACAGTGAGAGTCCTCATTACCCCACCCGCACACAGTGATTGACAAGGAGAGTCCTGATTACTCCACCCACACACAGTGATTGGCCGTGAGAGTCCTGATTACCCATCCCACACACAGTGATTGACAGTGAGAGCCCTGATTATCCCACTCGCACATAGTGATTGGCTGTGAAAGTCCTGATTACTCTGCCCACACACAGTGATGGACATAGAGGGGGAGGATTATCATACGCTGAGGCTCCTGCGCAGGCGTAGGATTGCAGCCACTCCACCCCTTGTTGTGCTGGAAACATCAAAAGGCATAGGTCGACCTAGCGTAGTTTTGCGTAAAAACCAGCCAATGAAGGTTTGCTGCATTTTTAAGAGAAGGCTGTCTTGGGGCTGGAATACCACATGCCCACGCACTCCACCAGACTGGCACATCTACGGCCCCTCCACACCCACATGGTGTGGAAGTGGAGTAGTGGCTATTGTAATCTGAAATAATTGCACTGCACAAGAATTTGCAATTATTTCACTGCTTCTACGCTAGACAAAGTTTAGGTGCAGTGATAAATCTTCCCCAGGGAGCCCTGATTACCTTGCCGACACAAAATGATTGACTGTAAGAGCCTTAATTACTCTGGCCACCCACAGTGATTGACACGGAGAGTACCATTTACCCCACCCACACACACTAGTTTGCAGTAAGGGTTCTTATTACCTTGCCAACGCACAATGATTGTCAGTGGGAGTCCTGATTTGCCCACCCACACACAGTGATTGACAGTGAGGGTCCTGATTACCCCACCCACACACAGTGATTGGCAGTGAGAGTCCTGATTACCCCTCCAACACATAGTGATTGACAGTGAGGGTCCTGATTACCCCGCCCACACACAGTGATTGGCAGTGAGAGTCCTGATTACCCCTCCCACACACAGTGATTGACATTGAGGGTCCTGATTACCCCGCCCACATACAGTGATTGGCAGTGAGAGTCCTGATTACCCCTCCCACACATAGTGATTGACAGTGAGGGTCCTGATTACCCCGCCCACACACAGTGATTGGCAATGTGTTCCCTGATTACACCACTCACATACAGTGATTGATTGGTAGAGTCCTGGTTTTTGGTTCCACACACAGTGATTGAAAGGAGAGTCCTGATTACCCTGCCCATATAAAGTCTTAGCTCTCTACTTTTGGCAGTGGCTATGCGTCGTATTACCACTTGCTACCAAAAAAAGCATGAATCTGTGCATATACAAAGGACAATATGGAACAAAATAGACAAACATTGTCAGACAGGTGGAAAATTCATGAACATTTGGGATAACGCGTTTCAAGGATGTACCACCCTCTTCATCACATCCATAACACAGCGCTGTATTGGTCCAGCATCCTCCACTGTATGTATCTTGTATCGCTAGGGCTGCACACAGCTCTGTTTCGTTGACAGAACTATAATGTTAAATTTTGTTCTCAACATTTCAAATGTTGAATAGTCCCTACTTGTTTCCTACTCTACGACCCTGTCAGTTTGCCATATGTAGAACATTTCTGAAGCTTCGACATTGCTTGTACTGCCTCAGGCTCAGAATCTTACATGGTGTATCTCCAATACCTTATCCTCACTAAGCGGACAGGTCACTGCTTGCCTCAAGGCAAGAACAACCTACATGTAGAATCACCATCATTCTAATGATACGTTGTGGTATGCTCCATCCGGCTTACCGTACTTTATGAAACTTTCCTGTGATGTCATCTCTGCCCATAATTGTGACGGGATGTGACCTCTATTGACCACAAGATGTGGTCATCGGGGTGTACTTATTATTCCGTAGTTGATTATTTTTGTAAAAAGTTCCTCGGATACTGTGAAACTTGGTTTTGATCTTTGCAGAGGTCGGAGAGGACACCAATTTAAATCATCGAATTTAAGGAGGAAGGGGGGTACTTACCTTCTCCCCATGACTGTAGGACTAGTGTAGAGCATGCCTTTAGTTGATTAGCCTATATTCGGCTTGTACTGGTGCCAAATTGTCTTTTTGACTATTAATTACCTTTTCAAATTAAGACAATGCTCTGAAACGCGTCAGCTGCGCGCCGTATTATCTCTCGGTATGCAGATATGCAGAAAATTGGCCGTGGATGGTTCAAAGAGATGAAAAGCACAAATAATACTGCTCTGCCAAGGTCTGTAATCAGACGAGCACCAACATACCTGCCGATTGATACAGTCTTTTATCTCAGATGCCGGAGAGACGAGCCGAGTCAGAGAGACGCCTTTGTTTCCGGAGCCTTTAGCAGTTCCCTTTCTTTTTTTGTTTTTGAAAAATCATTTATGAGGAATAAAAAAAAACAAGTAAAATATAGATGAGATGCTTATTCACTCGAAGCCAAAGGAGCTGGAAATTATCAAGTCTAAATATCTGAATTTAGAAGTGTTCAGAACGTTCTACACTGGGGAAGTCCAGGAATTGTGGTACCACTATGTGATCTTATGGTTTTACGTAACTTTGGTGAGATGGCTCCGAAGTTGCCCATGACATTGGTTTCGATAAAAATTGAGGGTAGGTTGTAAATATCACATAAATAGATACAGAGATAAAGGATAGAGCCAGAAGATCACTGAGGAAGCTCTTCTTTACCACAAGGAAGAGGGTTGTAAATCAAGTACACTGACATACTGCTGTGTGCCCCCTCTGGCAGGACCCACTATTCTTTGAGCTTCCTATGCCCTTGTTTTTAAGAAAAAAAGGCTTTTAAAATTATGCAAATGAGCCTGAGGGGCTTTAGGTTCCAATAACAGCTATGGAGCTAGGAGCCTCTCCGGCCCATTTTCATATATTTTAAAGCCCTTTTTTTTTAGGAAAAACCAGGGTAAAAGAATCTAGAGGATAAGTATATTCTGTCTATCTTATGAGTAAGTGTGCCGGCTTTACAATCCCGGACACTGGTGGTTGGCTTCCTTTAAAAATGTTTTATTGTGTGTAAGTTATATCCTACTGCCAAAACTTCTATCCTGTTCCTAGAATTACTGGAATTGTGTAAGTTTTGGATGAACCCAATGTAGTTGGTTAACATTTGATCTGCTGCTTTTACTTTCTGCTGTGAGAGAGGGAAGAGAGCTTCCTGAAAAGAAAATGCTCTCTGAGGTTCTATAGATAGAGGATTTGCATTGTCAAAAACTTCAACAATTCACATTAGTGTAGATTTACAAAGTTAGACAGACCTTTGATTATCAAAGTGTCTAATGCAAGCTGGTGACAGGTTCCCATACTAACTATTACACAACCTTTCTTTTTGCTAAAAATGATGGCCCTCACATGCCCAGAAAAAAAACTTTATAAACTTACCAATGCAAGCTGCCCTCCTAACCTCATTCCCTGCTTCTCCTCTCATTAGTTGAGTGGCCAGGTGAATTCTCACGTAGAGGGTGCACATATCAAGAAAAAGTAGAACAGTAACAGTTGGGGTGGCTTAGGACTGTCATGGGCCCTGTATGAGTATTATAGCCTCTAAAAGTCTGGAATCACTTCCTCCATCTGATACTAGAACCAGATTCTTGGGGAATGGCGGATGCGTCCCTTCTGCTGCTTACAATGAGTGGTTTTAGGACATTAGGGGGACCTCCAAAGGTGCTGAAATGGCTCTTGTTTACGTATATATTGAGAACAGGAAAATATATACGAGGATTTCATGGGTGAAGGTCCTTCACCGTATAAAATTTGGTGGGTGGTTTGGGTGGCCATGGGCTTCCAAGAAGGTATGGGTCCAACCACCTACATTATAATCCAATACTGGTACGCAGGCACAAGAATTCACCTGGATGATGTATAACTAATGGGAGAAGGGTGGCTTCACTCACCTGAGACGGTCACTCCTTTACTGACTCTCTACAAGTTCCGGCCAAGTTTGTAAAGTATTTTTATGAGGATATGAGGGACACAATTTTTGGCCAAAAAAGCTTGCCCAATAGTTATTAGGGATGCACTGGAACCTGTCATAGATTGCATTATAAAAAGTGTGGGGACAGGTTCCCTCTAGGGGGTCCTTAGTTCTAACGATTCCAGGACCACTTGTGATCAGACACTAGAGAACAGGGGATACATTTTGTGTAAAGCAAACCCCCATTGAGGTCAGTTCCACATCATTAATTATTTTTATGATTCTTTTTGGGTGGATTTAGGTCTATTTAACGGTTCAGAAAGTCAAATGATGAAACCTAAAGAGCCCATTTAAAGTTTCTGTGGTGCCCAGGTTTGCTACCCACAAAGCACATCTGGACAATTTACTACCATGAATTAGGGCAGATGTTCCTCGGCAGGAGATCTTTACAGTTCGTGCCTGTGTGTTTGATCAAAATAAAAATAAGGACAGAGCAAAAGTTTAATCTCGGCTTCTGACTGCGGCTATGAAATCTGAGCAACGGGGGGCCGGGGAAGAGCTTTTCACAGTTTGACTGGGAATTTAGACCTCATTTTTTTGCAGCTGTGACTTATGTAACTCCGACTTAATAGTTGAAAGTTTGAATATACGAGTCAGGGAATTTCAAAAAATGTCAAAAATTACCGAAATGGAACTTCATGGAGCACCTGCCTTTGCCACAAAGTTGGCAATTTGGCTAAACGTGTATATCCTATAAGGTAAGAGATCTGCAGTATCTGACAGCATTGTCCAGTGTCTACCATTTGGAAGATATGGCCGGCTGAAGAAGTGGAGGGACTCTTATGGCAAAAAATAGGGAACGCTCTACATTTTTTACGGCTGCGGCATGATAACATGACAAATGTGTGGGCTCACTGGACCGTGCCCATCCACAATGCCTTTCTATGGTGGGCGTATGCTAGCTGTAGCCTTTCGTACAGCTTACTTCCACCATAAACTTTCGCGTGAAAGAGGCCTAAGCCTCCGGGCAAATGGGCGCAAAAAATGGCTTCACTGTAATCTCTTTTTTATATGTTTTAAAGTCTTAAAGGGACTTACAATACGTGAATACGTGCCAACATATTGCCCAAGGCAGCAGGTTTAGGAGCTACCAGTGCCAGCACCATGGCAGATGCTAGGGCAGCCTGAGTTGTGGCTACCCCTCAGCCATTACCCCAATCTTTATAGTCTTTACAGTAGGTAGCCCCTACCATTTGAGGTGCAGCTTTTGACCCCCACATATACATACTGTGGGTGGTGAAGCCAAGGTCAGTACAGCTCACTTAACTGCGCATGCTATGAAATCAGGGCGTATGTACAAAGAAGCAGGTCGTACCTCCCTCCCCATGGTCCAAGGTGACTTATATCATGGGTCAAGTAGACAGAACGGACCACAGATACAGTACATGGTAGAGTTATACAAAAGCTTCAGATTCTTAGAATTCGTTTTCGTTTTTTTAACACCAATTATCCTTGATGCGGCCATTTCTAGAAAACGGAATTGATGTGATAATAACACCGGGATCTCATGTAATGCATGACCTCTTAGATGCCAAGATCTCACTTCTCCTCAGTACTTATCTTATCAGTACTGGGGAATATACTGGTGGAAAACTTAATTTTGGATTTTCACTCAAAAAATTGTTTAAACATATTTGGTTTCTGTGGGGTGGAAGGTCATTCTATTATTCCAGGACAGTATTCCAGAATAACACTGCCAACGAGAGGAGAAAAAAAAGTAATGTCGGATTTCTGAGGCTTTACTGTATAGATTTGTACAGATGAGCAGAGTCATCTCTCCTCTCATTAGAACCTAGAGGAGCGGCTATAATATTTTCTTATTAAAAGAATAAATATATTAGTTTAGTTGAAATGGAAATACAGGCAGTCCTCGGGTTACGTACAAGATAGGTTCCGAAGGTTTGTTCTTAAGCTGAATTTGTATGTAAGCGGAAACTGTATATTTTATAATTGTAGTTCGAGGCATTTTTTTTTTTTTGCCCCAGTTTCAAAATTTTTTTCTGTAATGGGACCAAGGATTATCAATAAAGCTTCATTACAGACACCTTACAGCTGATTATTGCAGCCTGGGACTATAGTAACATCCAGAAAGCTTCACCAGAGATCACAGTGGGCAGAGGGTTCCGGCTTTAACTAGGGGTTGAGTGTCCTTAAGTAGGGGACCACCTGTAAAAGGCATCAAATCCTCCACAGCATAAGTACTGTGTAACTTGTAGTCTTCATTTTCTAACTATTTATCTCACTTCAGTCTGTATCTTTAAAGGACATCTACCACCAGGATGAAGGACTGTAAACCAAGCACACTGACATACTGGTGGGCGCCCCCTCTGGCAGGAACCACTTTTCTTTAAGCTTCTTATGCCCTGGTTTTTAGCAAAAAAAGGGTTTAAAAACTATGCAAATGATCAATCATTTATGTAAAGTTACACAAAGGTGTATATATTGTAGAAGTAGGCCGCATGGCTGAAAAGGTCTGACCAGTTTCAGACCGGGGTTCCTTTGGCCCACCAGGTTATTCAGGGGGCCCACCCTTCACTATCCCCCATAGTAGCCTCCAAATTATGTTGTTTCATGCTGTTTCCATGGGGATAAGTATTAGATTAGAGTCTGGGCCCATAGTCTGATACTGTGCCCATTCATAAAGGGAACCTTTAACCACTTTTGGGAACCAATAATAGGAATTTCTCCACTGATTAGATCAAAACTGTAATGATTTACCCATTATCTTTCCGGAGCAATCGATGAGAAAACAGTATGTTCAGCTGTCTATTGTCTTTTGGGCGGTACCAGGCTACCAGAGATTAATAAGAATAATTTTAGGGCAGTTTGGGTATTTAATATGCTAATTTGCCTGTTTACAGTCAGATGCCATTGGGCTGGAGACTGCCAGACTCCACCCATTAGACGGTAATGATCTGAAAAAAAAAAAATGATTACTTGGGAACGGTGGGGATTAGAGCGAATATTTCAATTATGTCAGAATCCGAGGATGGGGTCATGGAAAGGGGATGGGATCAAACAACCTTTAAGGAAATTTGGGGCAATTGATCCCACTTATTCTTATATCTCCCTGTAGATAAGAGGACCCAATGGTCGAGTTTGGGTTCAGCATTCGGGTTCGTCTAAATAAGGCTAAATTCACAGTTGGACGGTGGGCACATGTCAGCGCCGGGGAGAGGAGGAGGGGATGAGTGCCGCTCGCCCCCGCCCCTCTCCATAGAGAAGCTTGGTGCACACAGCTGCATTCCGGGGAAACATAGGGCATGTCCAATCTTTCTCCCGGCTATGGAACTTGTGCGGCACCGTACTGCTCCCATATGGCGTTGTGCGCCCATTGCTGTCTATGGGCGATGTATTTACGTCCTTCAACAGCCGTCTGAATGAGGCGCAACTCGGACGAAAAGCCAATCCGGCAAGTTGAAGTCCCAAACAACTTGCCTTGGCCAGTCTTCTGTAAATCTCTGAATCTAAAACCCCCCCAAAAAACAGAGAACGAAATGCAAACATAAAATAGAAAATGTAATAATTGTACCCAAAGTGTCTCTCTATTTAATCCACAGAAGCGTCTACACCGTGATTACCGAGTGATTGCCGGCTGACAGCTCCGAGCCATCAACCAGCGCAGACAGTTCTCTCTTAAAAGCCGAGCCCATTGTTCCTCCCCGCGCGTTGCTTTGTGCATTTGGAGGCTCGGGCTTTTGTGTTGCGAGGGCGACTGCCTCCTCTAATCAGTAAATAACCCGGAATGTAAATTCACTGGAGAAATAGCGTCTTAAACGATCACCTGATGAATGATGAGTATTGTAGTCCTCCATACGGTAGAAGAGGCTAAAGGTCGGGGAGGTATTTTCTTCATTATATGATTATTCTAGAGTAGGATTAGGAGACGAGAGGAAAAAGAGGATGAATATGAATCATTGTTCCCCCGGGGCACACACTTTCTATTCATTGCTAATAAGCATGTAAGTGTATCTAACGCTCACCACTTGTTATCGCATGGGGAGGGGCGGACTAAATTCCATATTTTTCTGTCGTTGTGCCACTATGTTGTTTTCATCATCTCCGGACTTGTTTCCCAAAATTAAACCCGTAGTTATGAACAGGATTTTGGAAGTGTTAAAAGCAAGGAAAGCCCGAAAAGCAGAAGAAATTACCCCACATGTGTTCACTATTGTGACATTTTGTTTTCTTTGTGGGTTATTTAAAGGGGTATTCCCATTTGGACATTTAATTCAATTCATCTGTAATATATAGACATTTCATCAATTAGATGTTAATTTTAAAAAATGATAATTTCCCCAAAATCTTGCACTGTGAAACGAGAACGTTGTACTTGGATACAACCACCACTGCTGGAGTGATTGCATAAAGAAATTAAATATTTGCATATATAATAACTGGGAGTAACTATATGCCCCACATCCGTCCTAGGGTAATAAACACTGAATCCAGGTGGTCGGGCAGGACTCATGTGTGGCCAATCCTGGAGTGGTCATATCCAAGGACAGCTATCTCGTTTTCTAAGGAACAACATGGTTACATGTATGGGAAATTATCATCACACATGTACATATTTTTTAATAACGTGCAATTGAAGAAATGTTTATAAATGGCCGATTAATTGAATTAAATGGAAATGCCGGGATGAGAGAATACCCCTTTAACAGGAAGACGAGTGCAATCTGTACCAGACACCTCTGTGTGGGGATGTAGTGGGGCTTATTTCTTGGGAGAACATAGGATTGGGCATGAAAGAAATTTGCATGTTGCGTCAGTAGGCCCTGGTCTTATGTATACAACTGGTCCAGTGAAATTAGTGAGGGGGTGTATTTAACGCTGATCTTCTCCTTGATTTCCCATTTTAGCGAAATTCAGTTTTTATTTTTATAAAAATGAGCTCCTTGATGCTATTGGCTGCTGATCCACCTTAGGGGACAAAGGTGCAATACAATGCACAACCTGTGAGAAAGTGGGGTGCTGTTCTAATGCCCCAAAATCATGACAGCCACAATCATCTGATCCGTGCAGCGCTTCCCCCCTCCTTTCCAAACCCATGAAGGACAAGTTTTGTCTGAGTTATTCACCTTACGTGTCCCACGCCATCAGTATTTCCGATATTTCAGACTTTTTCTAGTTTGTTGCATCCTCCAGTCCTCCATATTGATTTGCGCCGGTACTTTTGCCGCAGTATCGAGGGAACATCTTGTTACAGTAGTTACATCACTGAGAAGAATTACCTCGTGGACTCAATCGCTTCAAACCTTTGAGCAAATCCAAGTGAACATAAGGAAACATATGAAATTGCCTGTCGGAGCGGCGCAGGGACGGGGGCCCTTTATTAAACACAGCTGCCTTAATAATACGTATTATTACTTTTCCCTCTGATAAGAGTCTCCAGGGGAATAAATACAACCCCCGACCCTGAGGAAAAGCAAATGTGGAGCCTCTTTTTTGGGTATTTGATGAATTAAACCTTGTAGAGGGAGACGGGGCGGGAGAGACAATTACAGCGGATATATGAGATCTACACGGCGGGGCGGGGGGAGGGGGATTCAAGGAAAGGAACCACATTATTCCACTATACTATACAGAAACGAGATGTCTCCTCCTCTACATCACTTTATAGATGGGATTTGACTTCAAGACAAAGATTAGAGGGGTTTCCCAGAAATCTGGAAACCACTCGGGGGCTGAAAATAAAAAAATTACTCAAATTTGCCCCAACTTGGCTCCCGGGTCCAGAGGCACTTCTGGTTTTAAGGCCTGGAGTTCCAGGTGTCATGTGATATGCTCAGCCAATGAGTGGAGTCCTGAAACCACAGGATGTCACATCTATTTTCCAGGGGACCACTTCCTGTGTGGTCTCCTAGTCCAAGGAGGCTTGTAATTGGCTGTTGTGGTCCCACGACCCCACTGAACTTTCAGTTGGGAGCATGCCCAAAAAGTGGAAGTACCGAAGCAAAGAGGGAATTGGGAGCCAGAGTGGGGTAAATATGTTCCTCAGAAAAACCTTTTAGGGGGACACTACAACTAAAACTCCCATGTGCACAATAACACTATTGCATGTGCCAGTCTCTCCCTTGTTCTCTTGTTTTTTTATCTGTTTATATTACAGTGTGAATTTGCTTCCACTGAAATGTTTACTATATTTGTGTTTATACTTTTTTACTTTGAGTTCATACAGTTGTGCGTTGAGTTTGTAGTTATAGTTGAGTTTTGAGTTTATATAGTTTTATTGGAGATCCATGACCCATCAGGGATCAGATCATATCCTCCTGTATGATGGGTTCTAAAACAAAGGTCCTCCTCAGTATAGGACAGCACAGTGGCTTAGTGGTTAGCACTATAGCCTTGCAGCGCTGGGGTATTGAGTTCAAGTCCCATCTAGGTTTACATCTGCAAAGAGTTTGTATGTTATCTCCATGGTCAATTATACCTGACAGGTGCATATCCAGTACAGACCAAAAGTTTGGACCACACCTTCTCATTCAAAGAGTTTTCTGTATTTTCATGACTACAAAAATTGTAGATTCACACTGAAGGCTTCAAAACTATGAATTACCACATGTGGAATTATATACTAGTGTGAAAATATGTCTGATATTCTAGGTCCCTTTGCTATGATTACTGCTTTGCACACTCTTGGCTTCTCTTGATGAGATTCAAGAGGTAGTCACCTGAAAAGGTGTTCACATCACAGGTGTAATAAGTGGGTTTCTTGCCTTATAAATGGGGTTGGGTCCATTAGTTGTGTTGTGCAGAAGTCAGGTGGATACACGGCTGATTGTCCTATTGAATAGACTGGTAGAATTTGTATTATGGCTAAGAAAAACGAGTGGCCATCATTACTTTAAGAAATGAAGGTCAGTCAGTCCAAAAATGGGAAAACTTTGAAAGTTCCCCCAAGTGCAGTTGCAAATACCATGAAGCGCTTAATAGGAACTGGGTCACATGAGGAGCGCCCCAGGAAAGGACCAAGAGTTACCCCTGCTGCGGAGGATAAGAGTCACCTCTGCTGCGGAGCATAAGTTCATCCGAGTCACCAGTCTACATCAACCGGTAAAAGGAGACTGTGTGCAGAAGCCTTCATGGTAGCTGCTAGGAACCCACTGCTAAGGACCAGCACAAGCACAAGAGACACAAGGATTTATACCAGAGTCCAAATTTGAGATCTTTGGTTCCACTGTGTCTTTGTGTGATGCAGAACAGGTGAATGAATGAACTCTACATGCCTGGATCCCTCCGTGAAGCCTGGAGGAGGAGGTGTGATGGTGTGGTGGGGGCTCTGCTGGTGACACTGTGGGGGAAGGTATACTGGACCAGCATGGTTACCACAGCATCTTGTAGCGGCTGCTATTCCATCTGGTTTGCGTTTGTTGGACCATCATTAATTTTTCAACAGGACAATGACCCCAAGCACACCTCCAGGCTGTGTAAGGGCTATTTGACCAAGAAGGAGAGTGAATGGGGCTACACCAGATGACCTGACCTCCACAGTCACCAGACCTGAACCCAATCCAGATGGTTTGGGGTGAGCTAGACCGCAGAGTGAAGGCAAAGGGGCCAACAAGTGCTAATCATCTCTGGGAACTCCTTCAAGATTGTTGGAAGACCATTTCAGGTGACTACCTCTTGAAGCTCATCAAGAGAATGCTAAGAGTGTGCAAAGCAGTCTTCAAAGCAAAAGGAACCTTGAATATAAGACAAACTTTCAGATGTTTCACACTTTTTTGTTTAATACATAATTCCACATGTGTTAATTCAGTGTGAAACAACAATTCTTATAGTCATGAAAATACAGAAAACTCTTTGGATGAGACAAAGACACATTTGTCTTCTCTCCTAGAACTCAGTTATGTCTCATGGCTGGTACCATAGATACTGGAGCTGTCAGTAAGATGTATGTGACAGGAAGCCGACGGGCTATAGATCTCATATACTTGTTTTATGAAGGATATATTGAAGGACCTTGATATCCTCTGCTTCCACAATTATGAGATTACGGGAATATAATATAGACGGTTTTATTGGTGCCCCATCGTTCTGTGACGTAGGTAAAGTTTTCCCGCTAAACAGATATGTAATATGAAAAAAGTCTGAATTTGCGGCTGAATAGTGATGGCTTCAAGTGTGTGTCGACCTGTATGACTGCTATACTAGTCAGTGCTGTAGGGGGCAGCACCACCGGCCTTGATGCTTCGTATCCCCATCACATCCATGGTGCTTGAACCTGTGGATATACAGAATGAACCTCTAGAATGGGGCCCTGTTTACACTTGCAAGTGACCGGATGAGGGTCGCGCATGCGCAACTCTAACCTTTCACATGAGCAGTAGCTTCATAGCGAAACCAACAATTTAATTATTGAAATGTGACTCGTGAGGTTGAGCCGCTCCCATCCATGAACTGGACTGGGTCACCCAAATTAATGTAGAGTTTCCCCACTTTTTGGATAGGAAATTTCAAAAAATTTGGAGGCCTATTTCAGAAAATTAGGAACTGTCCAGTAAATTAGGGACGGTCAGCTTGGATGTGACACCTCTCGTGTGGGCTATACAGTAGGCACGGGGCCCTGAAAAATTACCAAATTCACTATTTCCTGACTCCTTGTTGGTGGGATGTGTCGTCAGTCAGATGATTGCTGTAACCAATCAATAGTGGCAGAAGTCACATGACCACCGGCCTTTCTGGCCTACCAGTAGTGTCCACACAGCTAACGGGGGCCGGAGCATGTACACAACCCCAGGGGGGATATCTTTAAAACTGGAACCCCTTTAAGGTTCTACAAGTTGTACCTGCTTCTTTACCTTGTATCTGCTGATATTTTAGCTACAACAGATCCACAGTTTCCATGCAATTAAATCTCGTCTAATTAATGCCGGATCTGAAGACGGCAGATTGTGTTTTTACCAAACAGCAAAAAAAATAAAAATAAAAACCTTTTCTCTGAGACAAGATAAAAGCAAATCTTCTTCGACATTGATCAGAGGAAACTGCAATTGTAGCACCCAGGATCCCCTACAAGCCCTGACTACAGGACAGCACAGAGAGAGGACCTCAGCACCCGAGAGGTGGCTGCCGGGACAGTAATTGGGACTTTTAATTAGTTTTACATCCTGATTTGCATATCGTTTATATTCATTATTGTGGCAGCATTTTATGTTATATATTAGATGGAGGAAGGTCATTGCTTGATTAGAGAAAAGCAAAATACTGTGTTTGGTGACAAACTTAGATTTAGGAAATTCAGCAAAAGTCTCTTATTTTGGTTAACTGTTTCATATCAAGTTAAAAAATTAGATTATTATCTGGAGTTTTATCTGATCTCCTCAAAATATGTAGCAAAGTGCCCTTTACCTTTATCATCCTCTTTCCATCCTAACTGAGTTGCTTTTCACCCTGAAATCTCTGCTGAATTCCTTCTTGCTATGAACAAGACAGAAGCTGACTGAGGTATCAGGTTACATAGAAGTCTATGGAGAGGGAAGGGGGGGCAGTGAGTCACAGCAGCTAGGAGATTACATTGAAGTCTATGGCGAAGGGAAGAGGTGGAGTGAGTCACAGCATCTAGGAGATTACATAGAAGTCTATGGAGAGGGGAAGGGAGGAGTGAGTCACAGCAGCTAGGAGATTACCTAGAAGACTATGGAGAGGGGAGGGGGAGCAGTGAGTCTTACAGTAGCTAGGAGATTACATAGAGGTCTATGGAGAGGGGAGGGGGAGGGGGAGCATTGAGTCACAGTAGCTAGGTCTCTTCCTTATATCCGGAAGAGCTAAGAATTAAAGACAGAGACTACAGAGGAGCAAATACAAACTAAAAAATAATCACCAGAAACGTTATAATTCCTTATGTACACAGGACTATTGATTCCTGCTGTTTGTTTAAAGGTAATGTATAGTCCCCTTAGGACCAGGACTTTATCATCCATGTTCTGTAGTTTTTTTTGTTACATATTGTTGCTTTTTTGGCTTTCATATGTTCTATCATAGTTTTATAAAAAAAAACAAATCCTGCCAAAATTGTCTTCTTCTACCAAGTGTTCCATGAAAATGGGACACCCCAACCAGATTTGGGTGTTCCCCATCGGAACGTAGTAGTCTTCCCCCAAAAAATTTTTTCATGAACACTTAGTAGAAGAAGACATTTTGGCAGGATTAGTTTTTTTTATAAAACTATGATAGAGCATATGAAAGTTGAAAAAGCAACAATATGTACAAAAAACTAACAGAACTGGAATAAAGTCCTGGTCACGGGGACTATACATTACCTTTAAAGCAAACAGCAGCAATCAATAGTCCCGTGTACATAAGGAATTATAAAGTTTCTGGTGATTATTTTTTACTCTGTATTTGCTCCTCTGCAGGCTCTGTCTTTCATTCTTAGCTCTTCCGGAGATAATGGAAGAGACCTAGCTACTGTGACTCAATGCTCCCCCTCCCCTCTCCATAGACCTCTATGTAATCTCCTAGCTACTGTGACTCACTGCTCCCCCTCCCCTCTCCATAGACCTCTATGTAATCTCCTAGCTACTGTGACTCACTGCTCCCCTCCCCTCTCCATAGTCTTCTATGTAATCTCCTAGCTGCTGTGACTCACTCCTCCCTTCCCCTCTCCATAGACTTCTATGTAATCTCCTAGATGCTGTGACTCACTCCACCTCTTCCCTTCGCCATAGACTTCAATGTAATTTCCTAGCTGCTGTGACTCACTGCCCCCCCCCACTCCCCTCTCCATAGACATCTATGTAACTTCTGTCTTGTTCATAGCAAGAAGGAATTCAGCAAATTTCAGGGTGAAAAGCAACTCAGTTAGGATGGAAAGAGGATGAAAGGTAAAGGGCACTTTGCTACATATTTTGAGAGATCATATAAAACTCCAGATAATAATCTAATTTTTTAACTTGATATGAAACAGTTAACCAAAAAAGAGACTTTTGCTGAATTTCCTAAATCTAAGTTTGTCACCAAACCAGTATTTTGCTTTTTCTCTAATCAAGCAAGACCTTCCTCCATCTTATATATAACATAAAATGCTGCCACAATAATGAATATAAACGATTGCAAATCAAGATGTAAAGCTAATTAAAGTCCCAATTACTGTCCCGACAGCCACCTCGGGTGCTGAGGTCCTCTCTCTGTGCTGTCCTGTAGTCAGGGCTTGTAGGGGATCCTGGTGCTAAAATTGCAGTTTCCTCTGATCAATGTCGTAGAAGATTTGCTTTTATCTTGTCTCAGAGAAAAGGTTTTTATTATTTTTTTTTTTGCTGTTTGGTAAACACAATCTGCCGTCTTCAATCCGGCATTAATTAGACGAGATTAAATTGCATGGAAACTGTGGGCTGTCTGTGTAGCTACAATAATATCAGCAGATACAAGGTAAGAAGCAGTGTACACTTGTAGAACCTATAAAGGGGTCCAGTTTTTAAAAGGATATCCCCCCCTGGGTTGTACAACATGCTCCGTGCCCCCGTTAGCTGTGTGGACTGGCACTACTGTACATGCCGAAAGGCCGTGTGGTCACATGGGTAGACTTTCGTTCTCGCCACTATTTGATTGGTTACAAGCAATCATCTTGACTGACGACACATCCCACCAACAAGGAGTCAGAAATAGTGAATTTGGTAATTTTTCAGGGCCCGTGCCTACTGTAGCCCACACAAGAGGGTCACCCACCTGACCGTCCCTAATTTACTGGACAGTTCCTAATTTTCTGAAATAGGCCTCCAATTTTTGAAATTTCCTACCCAAAAGTGGGGAAACTCTACATTAATTTGGGTGACCCAGTCCAGTTCATGGTGGGAGCGGCTCACCTCACGAGTCACTTTCAATAATTAAATTGTTGGTTTCGCTATATGCTACTGCTCATGTTGAAAGGTTAGGTTTGCGCATCGCGACCCTCATCCGGTCACTTTGCAAGTGTAAACAGGGCCCCATTCTAGAGGTTCATTCTGTATATCCACAGGTGCAAGCACCATGGATTGATGGGGAATATGAAGCATCAGAGGGCCGGTGGTGCTGCCCCCCCGCACTGCTAGTAATAGCAATCGATACTGGTCGACACACCTTGAATGGACACCCCAACCAGATTTGGGTGTTCCCCATCGGAACGTAGTAGTCTGAGAGCGAAACTTAAAAAGAATTTATATATATTTATGTATAGCAGTCTTGACCATGTTAAGTAGCTGGAGGCGTGTCCTCACACTGCTGTGCTCTTAGCTCGCTTGATAGACCCTCCTCTCCAAGGCAGGCGGTTTGGAATGGTCATAACTTTTACATTCCGCTGGTTACTATTCCGTATCCTCTTACAGGACACATGCACACTTGTCCGAGCTGAACGTACATGATTTTGGCGGGCAGAAGAGACCCCGCAGTGTACAGCCTTCTACCGCTTGTCCCCCTCTCCTCGGAGCCTCATCCTTTGGCTTCCGTCCTTTCATCTCATCCATGTTCATTCTTGTCAGCAGCGGATGATAAATGATGGATATTTTTCCCATATTACAATACAACACAATTACATGGTAATGTGATTTTCAATAAGCATAATACAGCCGGCATGAAAGTGCACGCACCTCCGCAGGGCTCACAGTGGTGTATACCGCGCCATTTCCCATCAGATGACATATTACAGAGAATTTCTCCACCGGCCCTCAATTACATCATCTAATAAGACCCATTCACATCAGGAGGTGCAGTCACATTGCTGCGTCCCGCTCGCTGGCGCTAGTCTATCCGCACCGTGCGGCGACAGACGCGTCCTGCAGCTCTACACGAATCATGTGATGCTGTACGCATGCAAAACCGCTAGAAACTACATGTTCCATCATGCATCAGTGCACCTGGGCTTATGTAAATGGACGGGGCTTTGGAGATGGTGAAGTTTAATACCCTTAAAATGGACCTGACAGATCGGTTTGGGACCCCAAATCAACTACAGACCCGTCAAAAGAATATGAAGTTTCTATCATCGACATGGCCCGGAAGTACTTGGGGGGGGGGTCACAGCACCAGCCTTGGCCAATCATCCAGGATGTGTCTAAGGCTTCATTCACACAACCATCTGGGGGACATATATCCGGCCGCAAATATATGCCCCCATAGACGGTAGGGATGGGAATTCCGGCTTTTCTTAGTGATCTGGCTCAATAGGCTCTGCTCACTAAGAAGAGCCGGCTCTTCTGGCTCCTGAATGGTTCTCTATGAAATATATACCGTATATACTTGAGCATAAGCCGACCCAAGTGTAAGCCTGCCGGACCCTGCCCCATAGTATATAGCCAACACCTGCCCCCCAGTATGTAGCCTGCCAGCCCATATCCCCCAGTATATAGCCAGCCCCCTGCCCCAGTATATAGCCAGCAGCAAGGGAAGCCAGAAAGGAGAGTTTTGATATATTTTTTTTGACTCGAGTTTAAGCCTAGTTTGGGTTTTCAGCACATTTTTTTGTGCTGAAAAACTAGGCTTATACTCGAGTATATATGGTAATAGAGAGCCACAGGCCAGTCAGTCACCGGACACCACTCCACTTTTCACCCGATTCTATTAGGGGCAGGGTTTAGTGAGCCAGCTCTTTGTGCCGACTCGTTCCCGAACGACCCATCACTAATAGTCAGCAATGGCGTCCCAGCGGCAGTACGGTTTCACTCATGTTTCAGGACCTTTGGAGGACCTTCAAAGGTCCTGAAATGGCTCTTGTGTACATGTGTATTGAGAGCAGGAACTGATGTATAAGGATGTCATAGGTGAAGGTCCTTCTCAGTATAAAATTTGGTGGGTGGTTTTTGGTGGTTATGGGCCCCCAAAAAGTTTTGGGCCCCAGGCTACCGCCCTAACCGCCCGTATTAATATTCACTACTGGCTACAGCGCTAGTTACACCCATCTGCCCATGAACCTGCGTGTATTGTAGCGGAAAATAGATTGTCAGCTCCGATGGCTCTGAATAGATGTAGATTCATACTGTATAGAGCGGCATCAATACATCTGATATGGAGCAAATATTTAGAATATGACATATTTTATAGTTACATTATTTGAAGGAGACGTCGTCATTTTTGGCTTCGGTGAAGTTTGTTGTTCCAGTGATAAATGTCCAAAGTTTGCTGAAGCTAAAAATTGATCTGGTGGATATGAAGCCAGATGGAATATAAGATTAGTCGAATTAGATTTCCAGATAAACCTCACGGCCGGGAAACCTAACATAGTGCGAGATGATTTATTTCTTAATCCTAAGAAGAGAGAATTTACAAGATATAAACCGTGGAGTGACTCACTTAAAGGAGAGCTTAAAGACAGCTTAGAGTCCAGTCATTTATGGTGTAAATACAGTATATATATATATATATATACACACTGGTAGTCTAGAGGTCCTTCTTAAAGGCGCCCTCACATGGTATATTAAAGCCGAGACTACACATAAAGAGAATCTATACTCAACTTTTTCAAATAACAAAAAAAAAATCTGAGATATAGAGATATTCTAGTAAATACATCAACCACTGCCATTGGATTACTACAGTATATAATCCCTGGTGACCCAGTGGAATTCTATATATTCCCTTGTGACCCTTTAAATGCTGTAGAGTCACTGTGACCCTTTTATAAAATGTTGTATAGTCCATGGTGACCCCGGGGACTTCTCCATAATTCATAGTGACCCAAAGAATGGGGTATGATCCCTGGTGACCCAGTGGAATGCTATATGATATCTGGTGACCCAGTGCCATGCTATATGATCTCTAGTGACCCAGTGCCATGCTATATGATCTCTGGTGACCCTGTGCCATGCTATATATTCTCTGGTGACCCAGTGCCATGCTATATGATCTCTGGAGACCCAGTGCCATGCTATATGATCTCTAGTGACCCAGTGCCATGCTATATGATCTCTGGTGACCAGTTGCCATGCATATGATCTCTGCATGTAGTAGGACCCAGGCATATGCTATATGATCTCTGGTGGACCCAGTGCCATGCTATATGATCTATGGAGACCCAGTGCATGCTATATATTGTCTGGGAGAACCAGTGCCATGCTATATGATCTCGGAGGACCCAGTGCCCATGCTGATATGATCTCTGGTGGACCCAGTGCCATGCATATATTGTCTGTGAGACCCAGTGCCATGCTATTGATCTCTGGAGACCCAGTGCCATGCTAATATGATCTCGAGTGACCCAGTGCCAGCTATATGATCTCTGGTGACAGTGCATGCTTATAGATCTTAGTGGACCCGGCCAGTGAACATATGATCTCTGGTGACCCAGTTGCCATGCTATCTGATCTCTGGTGACACAGTGCCATGCTTATATGATCTATGTGAACCAAGTGCCATGCTATATATGATCTTGGTGACCCAGTGCCATGCTATATGATCTTGGTGACCCAGTGCCCATGCTATATGATATCTGGTTGAGACACCGTGCATGCTATATGACTCTGGTGGACCCAGTGCCATGCTATATGATCTCTGGGACCCAGTTGCCATGCTATATGATCTCTGGTGACCCAGTGCCATTGTAGTGATCTCTGGTGACCCAGTTTGCCATGCTATATGATCTCTGGAGTGCCCCAGTGCCATGCTATATACTTCTAATGATCCCAGTGCCATGGCTTATGATCTCTAGTGACCCAGTGCCATGCTATATGATCTCTGGAGACCCAGTGCCATGCTATATGATCTCTGGTGACCCAGTGCCATGCTATATGATCTCTGGAGACCCAGTGCCATGCTATATGATCTCTAGTGACCCAAGTGCATGGCTCTAGATCTCTATGACCCAGTGGCCAGTGCGATATGGATCTGAGTGACCCAGCAGTGCAATGCATATGATCTTAGTGACCCAGTGCCACATGATATATGATCTCTGGTGACCCAGTGCCATGCTATATGATCTCTGTTGCCATGAGAACCTGTGAAATCTCAATGAAATGATGTCCATTCTCTGACCTGTGGTCACTGTGTTTGACCTTTGCAACGACCTCTAAATATGAAGTAATATTTTGAGAACATAAGATTCAATTTTGGCAGGACCACCCCAAAAACTCTGTTAATTATATTCAGTTGAGAGTCATTTGGACTCAAAACTTTCCACGATTTACTAACACTAAGAAAGTGTAGAAGAATAATACACCATGAACTTCTTCAAGGAACAAAACTCGAAAGCAATTTAAAAAGGGAATTGCACTAATATATATTCCTGGAACGCCAGAGTCGTATTACTAGAAACCTCACATTTATAAACAGCAAAATGAGATTTTAGACAAGTTCCCCTGAAAGATCTGATCTGCGTCCACTTCACTCAATCACGGTGTCACGTCCATTTCCTTCTCCGTAGAACAGTGTTTTGTAATATTTATTCTAATTTCGGAAAGGTCTAAAAAGTTTAGGATCAAAGTTTCAGTTGGCAGTGCTGGAAGTAATTGAAATGTGTGGGTTTTCTTGGATAACAGTTTGTGAATTGTGATTGTGGATTTATTTGGTTTATAATTTTGCAGAGTTATGGCTTTCACCTCTTAATAAACTCCAACTCTTTGGAGAACATCAACTCCAAAAGTTGCCACTCCACTGATATTGGCATCGTCAAAATTTCCTCCCTAGCACCAACAATTGCAGAGCAATCAATGTCAATTTATTTGGATATCTACTGTCAAATGGGTGGAGCCAGTCCATCAACTCCAGGTCAAGAGTGTAGAGTCTAATTAGCATATTGATATCTAAAACAAAACTAAAACTTAATTAAACTCTCCTTTGCTCCACCATCGGATGGGTGGTCCCAGGATGGAGCAGATGACCTGGCTCTGACAAATTGAGTGCCAAAAAATACTCATAGTATACACATATGAAGTCCCCTGTACCTCCAATTGTATTTATGGTTGTGATGGGTGTTATACGTTCTACATGAAGCCTTATGAGCATTCAGTAATGTATCTTGCCGTTTTGGCCAAAGAATTATCCACAAGCATTCATGACTATTATGTTTGTGTATGGTGGAAGGCAGTTCAGGTGAAACTGGATCAAATGTTCTTTCTCATCCTCATATTGACTTCATATTTATGTTGCCCAATTTTCCTAATCATACCAGTTGAAGTCCCTGGTGCATTGTTGTCATAGATCTTTAGTGGAAGATCATGTTTTATGAATTGATGAATTACACTGGCTAGTTGAACTCTAGAAGGAAGTAACCTTCCAGTGAAGGTTTTTGCTTGGAACAACATGGGCATGGTCATCAATGGAGCCAAAACATAGTTGGCTGGTGATCAAATTGTAGGAAGAAGCCTGATACCAGGTGAAAACTTGAAGAACTCTTGCATCTTTACGTGCGAGTGCTTACAAATACTGTTGGACTGGAGTTTCTGGAACTTAAGGTCCATCAGATAACATTATTATCCATCACCACCCAACAAATTGTGTTTGCCTCCTGCCTTTGGAATTCAGTATTGGGTTCATGCTTCAGCCTACTGTAGGATCCTCTGGAATTCTGGTGGACAACTCCAACCCTACCTACAATTAGTTACATGGCTGAATCCCTTAGAATTCACCACTTTTTATTTATAAGACATAACACATGTTTTCCTACCGTGCTATATACTCGTTCATTGACACTGCAATGGCGCTAAAAAGGAGGACAAGCTGTAAGTCTCTTATCTTCTGGAAGCCTCGCTAGTCAACTCCCCTACACTATTCTTTCTGTGACTTCTAGGCTCCACATGCAGTAGCACAGTAGCTACCTAAGCTGTAACATGCGGCGGCATCCAGTAATAGAACATATACTGAAAGATAAAGATTTTTTTTTAAAAGTGGGAGCTTATGGGTGAGATTTGTTGAAGGGACAGAGGTTTCTGTCAGGGTACCCTCTAGATGGTAAACTCAGATGTACTGCAGAATACTCCAAAATAAGAACAATAGAGAGTTCTGATTAAATGTGGGGACAAGGGTCACATGGGGTCATTATAAGACATCGAACAGAGAACAATTGGTAGAAAGAGGGCGAATGAAGGAGACTGAGAGGATGAATTACTACGACAACAATGGATGTGAAAGAAGGATGAAGGAACACAAAGGGTGAAGATATGGAATCCAGATATAGGTCATCAACTGAGGAACAATCAATACAATCAGTTGTAATTGAAGACATATTGCCACAAAGGGAAGGATATTTGCTAAATATCAATTACCTGGTATAACGTGACAATTGCCCATGTTACAATAGGGATCAAGGGGCAACTGTATAACCCAAAGAGAGAACATTATTCCCATCCTTCCATCTACAGATGTGTCCTTCCTTACATTTCTTTTTTCTATCTTTTCCTGGAAAACCTTCAGGGGTCAAGGCAGAGGGACTTATTTATACTTATGCTGTTGGACTTGACGTTCCATGTGGTGCATTCTCCAGTCAGGATGTTGCAACTCCCGGCCGGGCAAGAATTGTTGAGGTGCACGTGATTACTCCAACTAGTCAATGGTCTCATTGGTCACATAAGCAGGACATGTGACGTAACTGTTAAGCCCCTCTGGTCCTGTTGACATGTTATGTCCAATTGGGATTGTCAATCGATTTTCCAGAGGAAAGGAGACCTTGGACTTCCTGTTCCTGTGGTGCTTTCTTTGGACAGGGTTTTGCCACTACTAGCTGGGCTGAAATAGTTGGCATTCAGGTGACCACTTCAAACAGTAAATGGTCTCAACAGTCACCTAACCAGGACTTGCCATATCACCGTTATCTCTACTGATTCTCCTTCTGACATGTTAAGTCCAACTGGGAGTGTCAATAGATTTTCCAGAGAACATGCTGGGGTTAAGAAGAAGCCACTGCATCTGTGGCTTCTTCGTATTGATTGGTTTATGGTGGATCCGGATGCCAGGATCGTCGGCTGGGAGCATCAACTAATGGGGTTGCTGTCTTACGGTACTTCTTTGATGCTGTGGTTAAGGAGACCTTGGTCTTCCTGTTCCTGTGGTACATTCTTTGGACAGGGTTTTTCCACTACTAGCTGGGCTGGAATAGTTGGCATTCAGGTGACCACTTCAAATAGTAAATGGTGTCAATAGTCACCTAACCAGGACTTGTCATATCACCGTTATCTCTACTGATTCTCCTTCTGACATGTTAAGTCCAACTGGGAGAGTCAATAGATTTTCCAGAGAACATGGTGTTGTTAAGAAGAAGCCACAGCATCTGTGGCTTCTTTGTATTGATTGGTTTATGGCGGATCCGGACGCAAGGATTGTCGGCTGGGAGCATCAACTTTCTTTCCTTTGAAAGGATAATAGTGTTGCAGTCTTCCTTCTTTGATGTTGTGGTTAAGGAGACCTTGGTCTTCCCGTTCCTGTGGCACATTTTCTGGCTTTGCCACTACAAGCTGGGCTGGAATTGTTGGAATTCACATGACCACTTTGACCAGTTAATGGTCTAAATAGCCACATAATCTGGATTATCACATCACCGTTAAGTTCCACCAATTCTGCTACTGACATCTTAGGTCTAACTGTAAGTATAGATTGGCCAAAGACATACTGTGGGAGCGGGGGCTCGGAGCAGGGTAAAGTGCCTTTGTGCTTCAACTCCCAAACGTAAGAATATCCTTTGATATGTTCTCACTCCACCATCCACTTATATCACGGAGATCATCTTTACCCAATTTACTAAAGTAATTTTCTAATGTTTCCGAAGTAGAAGTATCCGTCTAAACCAGCCTCATATTGTAGATCCATGCTGAGGGCTAGAAATGTCTTCATGGTCCTATAACTTGGATCACAAAGCAAATGCTTCCATATATTATTCCTACCTGTGATAGTTGTGACCAGAGGGCTAAACTGTGTGCTAAAAGCCTGATAACTGAGTACAATACTTCTCCAGCGCCCGTCTCTCTTGCCCTCTAATTCACTTTTATTGTGATAGAGACTTCACCAGAGAACACTCAATCACTGCATGGGGCTACACAAAGCAAGGTCAGCATCAGGTTACTCCTGCAGGAACTCCAATATCTATTATAAATGGATGCTCCTGACATAGCGAGAACTTCTGTGTAGACTTCCTGTGATCGCAGTATATATTTACCAATTATTTAAAAACTAAAATGTATTTATTGGTATAATAAAATGAGGATGGTAGGTTGCTTTAGGCATCCTCAGTACCTACATGTAGAAGTAGATGTGATGGTAGATTCCTCCTCCTGCCTCTGCCATAATCTGTAATTTAATTATCCTGGAACCTAACGTGTTAAAGACATTATTTTAGTAATATGTAAATTAACTGCAGAGGCTATGGTGGAGTGTACTAGCCTTAGTTCCCAGTGCCCGGCCAGGCTAGTACACGCCCAAGTAGCCTCTGCAGTTAATTAGCATATTATTAAAATAAAGTTTTTCACAGAGGAGGAGGTGTTTAGAGCTTTCCATCTTGACTTCAGTTTTAAACTCAAATTTTTTGGATGATGCCACCACCATGGGCCATGAAAGAAACAAAAACTTGAAGGTTTTACGCTGTTTGACAATATTAGTAGTGGTTTATTAGGCCAGTTGCTGATGACAGGTTCCCTTTAAAGGAAACCTACCATTTAATTTCATTGCATTATGAAGCAAACATACTTTGAGAGGAGCGCTGTGAATACAACGATGCAGGATCATATCTTGGTTAATCCCTGAGCTGAGTGGTTTTGCTGAAAAAACAATTATAACATTCAGGACCTTGGGAAAGCTGGGACAGTATGGCTGCCAAGATAAACACATTAGACACTAAGCTTGTAATTGCAAATGGAGGTTAGTCAAGAATGACTAAGCATGACTAATCAACCTGAGCTGGATCACTTATAAACAGCAGCTGGGTGATGGTGCAGCAATTGATTATTCTGTCTGGCAGGGAGAACAGTGATTGCATCATCATCTCCTCTTGAGAAAAACTCACATGCTAGGAGAAGCACGGAACCAAGCACTGAAGGAGCCATACAAGGGACAGAGCTTCATTATCATAATGTTATATCTGTTTTATCAGCAAAACCACTCAGCTCAGGGATTAACCAAGATATGATCCTGCATCAGTGTAGCTGCAGCAGTCTCAAGGTATGTTTGCTTCATAATGCATCAAATCCAATGGTAGGTTTCCTTTAAAGGTGACATGTGGCCCAGGTGGTGAGAAGCACAAGGGGTCAGGCAGAGAATGTTTATAGGTTGTAGCGGGCGGTAGAAATAACAATTCAAAAGTAGTGGCTGGAGATCAGGGGAAGGTAGATACTCATTAGGGTAAGGTCATGACGAGGTACCTTTTATCACCCAGTGTGTGCACTTATCATCCGGGGAGACAACGTCTGATAACTGGGAACTGAAGACCATGTCTTGCAGTGGGTGAAACAGGGGCACCATTTATACAGTGGGCAAGGCAGGTGGCATGGACCGGCTCGGGCACACGAACTTATGAAAACGAACCTATATACTGGTAGCATGCGGCCCCATTCATTTCAATAGCTGTATTGTGCAACGTACTGTACCATTCTCGAGATGTAAAAAAATATAGAGCATGTCCTATTGCCTCATGTATTTATGTTCCATATGTCCCATAGAAGGAATGTGTAAAATACGGGTTGCATATGTGCTACAGACAGTTGTGCACCGTATGCTGCCGCATATAGGCGCGGTATTTAGAAGCAGTGGGAGGTGCTTTATACGGAGACTGTATGGATATGGCGCCATAGGTGCTCATACGGGTGAAAAACGTATGCCAAAAACTGTACTATAGAGAATAGGAAAAAACATACAGTTGTGTGCACGAGGCCTAAAGTTCTCTCCAAGAACCTGATGGGACTTCCGCTTGTCCCCAGCCAACCCCTTGTCCCGGTCATACCCAATCCATCACAGTGGTCTTTTAAGAAGTGAATAGGCAATAATACGTATAATTAGTGATATATCGGTGACATCAGCGTTCTGCGCGGCATCTCCAGCTTGTAAATGTAGATAATTTGGCTTATGCTGCAGTTTTCCAGATGACTTGGCACCTGGCACTCGCAGTTGGTAGAGTTATTTCTGCTCCTGACCACTGAAATACATTAAAATAAAAGTGAAAGCTGAATATCTGCCCGTACGAGTCTCCTCGCAGGCACCCGCTGATCTAGTTTGTTTTCACCTCTCGGTTCGGTTTCTCTGCGGCAATAAATAATGACAGACCTCCTCCAATTATATAGTCACCATCTGTGGAGCCCAGCTCATGGCTGTCACTGCTAAACATCGGCTGGTGTGTCTCAATCACTCCAGTGATCTGTATGTGACCCTTAGAAACTGAGATCTAACATGTTGTGAAACCAAAAATACACTCGGAGTTATGATAATAGAAATGTACCCTGCTCTATGTGTGATGTTTAGCACTCCGGCTCGAACAGAAGCGCGTGTTCAGTCCTACCGCTGCTTCACCAGAGGAGGAATGAAATATTAAAGCCAAACTGTCTACTCTCCTGCTTTATTTAAAGGGAACCTGTCATAGAGTATAAAATGCTGAGTGACATACCTCAGGCGATTGCCGCTGCGCCCCTGATTAATTTGGTGTTTGTTTTATTAAAATCCGACCACCCGTTCAAAAGATATGGCCTACAATAGTTCACACACTAAAAAGTGGGCGGTAACCTTATATTTACATGTCTCTATCCACGTTATGAAAATAAAAGATACCCGCCCCTTTGATTAGTGGGAGCTAATTCACATATAAACTTCCAGGGGCTATATCTTTTGAATGGATGGACAGATTTTAATAAAACAAACAGTTAATTGATCAGGGGAGCCGTGGCAATCACATGGAGTGTGTCACGCTGCATTTTGTTCTTGGTGGCAGGACCCCTTTAAATATACTGTTCACTTAAAAAAAAATTAGTGTACAATAAACATGGATAGTAAAACTTATCCGGGGCCTTATGCGGCTGCTTTTAGCCACTTGAGCTTTAGGCCTGTGCCATTACTCAGGGCAGTGGAGTTTTGGTGTGTCTGTCTTAAAGGGGTTGACACAATTTTCAATTTTATCACCTCTTCGAATGGCTAATGGATAAGTGAGAGGTTCTTATTAGACCGGTCTTATTAAAACCAATTAGCAGTCCATAGATACACCTATCCTAGGTCCCTGAGGTTAATTTTTTAAAACATTTCTCATTATTTCGATTTTTATATATTTTTGGGACTGTCTGGCGGCTTATGTCCCCCCTATGATTTCTACTGAGACTTCTATCCAGGCTTACCAGTGGTGTCCACCATCTCACAACTTAATGGAATAGTGGTCATTTTCCTCTCGGATGGGATTTCACTTGGTCGACACCTCACGTCTAAGGACGTTTGATGGAAACCTAATCTGGAATCAGCTGAATATCTGAGATTTTTTTTGTCCAGGAGACGGCCGCGCTTATTTATTCAGTCTGGGTCCCATATAGTAAAATAGGTTACGTTCTGTAAATGACAAAATGCAATTATTCCCCAAGTGCAGGGACAGATGAGACCGGCATTAATAGGACACTTCTATATACAATATGCCAGTCTTACCCTTTCATGTCTGGATGGCGGCCGTACTAAAGAGGTTCTCTGCCCAGATGTCAGGATGATATGGGAAATGGCGCGATGTGACTGATACCAAGCTGCGTTTCTCATCTCTGCTGCTGCCAATCCAACTTACACTGCGCACACGGCCTGCCTGACTGCTGCCGGGGACGATAATCTGCAGGAGATTCACATTCCCCATTGCTTTCCCGTAGACGCTGTCAGTGTGATTGAGATGTTACGTACACAGCCGGGGCAGGGGGGCGCTCACAGGATGTGCAGAGACAATTCACAGACCAAGACATTACTGATCCTGAGTTACATCCTGTGTTATACTGCAGAGCTGCACTCACTATTCTGCTGCTGGTGCAGTCACTGTGTACATACATGACATTACTTATCCTGTACTGATCCTGAGTTATATCCTGTATTATACCCCAGAGCTGCACTCACTATTCTGCTGCTGGTGCAGTCACTGTGTACATACAAGACATTACTTATCCTGTACTGATCCTGAGTTACATCCTGTATTATACCCCAGAGCTGCACTCACTATTCTGCTACTGGTGCAGTCACTGTGTACATACATGACATTACTTATCCTGTACTGATCCTGAGTTACATCCTGTATTATACTCCAGAGCTGCACTCACTATTCTGCTGCTGGTGCAGTCACTGTGTACATACATGGCATTACTTATCCTGTACTGATCCTGAGTTACATCCTGTAGATCTTTTATTTTATATAAAAATAAAAAACATAACAATACAAACCAAACATAAAATATAATATATACAAAATATATACAATGTCTTACCTGCTGGTCCAGCCACATTCACTCCTAGCAAAAACAATAATTTAAAATACACCAAAAATAAATAAACACCAAATATCACAACCCCCACCCAACCGATTGTCACATCCTCAACCAAACCAATAAACAATAAGACAAGCCACACCCACAAATAAACATAAATGACTATAAATATACATAAACCCACCCCACACCCTCTAATAACAAACCACCCCACACAGATCACATCCCACACCCACACCCATTTTTTTTTTTTTTTTTTTTTATAAATATAAATATATAATAACAAACACATAATACACATAACACTACACTAAACTAGATCCCTCGCCCGCACCCTCCCCTTCCCCCCAGACACTGGTCTAACGTCCAAAGTTTGCGTTAAGTAGTCCAGACCAGTGCCCAGGGTCATAGAGTCCAAGGTCAGTTCACAAATCCCAAAATCCCACCACCATCACCCCCCTCCCAACCTAACACTATGTCCCAAATCCCACTATATACAATATATACACTGATTACAACATAACATAAAGAAAACAGAATACAAATAAAACCTGAACAACATAAATACAAACCACATAAAGCCCAGGTTCGGCGCCTGCAAGCCCTACATCACTTCTTGCTCAGATACAAAACAAAAATCTACTGTGCAGCATCAGCCCAACACCAGGAGCGGAGATGACAGACTAAGGGACACTAAAGGAGAACCCCCTCCAAAGGAGAGAGGCCCTCCCCGTGCCCAGCCTCTCATACTCCAGAGAGCGCACCTTCACCAGGTCACCCAGAATGTTCCTAACCACCTCATCCAGCGGGAGGATTTTACGCTGCGTCGAAACTAACTCTGCTGAATCCTTCTTGCTAGAACAAGACAGAAGTTACATAGTGTCTATGGAGAGGGGAGTGGGGGGGGCAGTGAGTCAAAGCAGCTAGGAGATTACATTGAGTCGATGGCGAAGGGAAGAGGTGAGTTGAGTCATCAGCATCTAGGAGATACATAGAAGTATATGGAGAGGGGAAGGGAGGGGTTGATTTTTTTTGAGTCACAGCAGCTAGGAGATTACTAGAAAGGGACTATGGAGAGGGGAGGGGGGCAGTGAGTCTTAAGTAGCTAGGAGATTACATAAGGTCTATGGAGAGGGGAGGGGGAGCAGTGAGTCACAGTCGCGGGGGGGGGTTAGGAGATTACATAGAGGGTCTATGGAGAGGAGGGGAGCATTGAGTCACAGTAGCTAGGTCTATTCCATATCTCCGAGGTAAGAATGAAAGACAGAGGCCTGCAGAGGAGCAACTACAGAGTAAAAAATAATCACAGAAACTTTATAATGCCTTATGTACAAGGACTATTGATTGCTGATGTTTGCTTTAAAGGTATGTATAGTCCCCTTAGGACAAGGACTTTATTCTTCCATGTTCGGTAGTTTTTTGCTTTACATATTGGTGCGTTTTTCAACTTTCATGCTCTGATCATATTTTTAGAAAAAAAAACTAATCCTGCCAAATGGTCTTCTTCTACTAAGGTTCCATGAAAATGGGGACACCCCAAAACCAGATTGGGTGTCCCCATCGGAACGTAGTAGTCCAGGGCGAAACTTAATGGGGAATTATATATATTATGTATAGCAGTCTTGCCAATGTTAAGTAGCCTGGAGGAGTGTCCTCACAAATGCTGTGTTCTTAGCTCGCTGATAGACCCTAATCTCCAAAGCAGGCGGTTTGGAATGGTCATAACTTTTACATTCGCTGGTTTACTATTCCGTATCCCTACAGGACACATGCCCGCTTGTCCGAGATGAACGTACATGATTTTGGCGGCGAGAGACCCGCAGTGTACAGCCTTCTACCGCTTGTCCCCCTCTACTCGGAGCCTAAGCCTGGCTTCCGTCCTTTCATTTCAGCCATGTTCATTCTTGTAGCAGCGGAGATAAATGATGGATATTTGCCCATATTACAATACAACACAATTACATGGTAATGGATTTTCAATAAGCATAATACAGCGGTCATGAAAGTGCGCGCACCTCCGCAGGGCTCACAGTGGTGTAACGCCCATTTCCATCAGAGGACATATTACAGAGAATTTCGCCAACGCCCTCAATTTCAATCATGAAAAGACCCATTCACATCAGGAGGGGCAGTCACATTGCTGCGTCCCGCTGCTGGCGTGTCTCTACGCACCGGCGGCGCAGGACGCGTCCTGCCAGCTCTACACGAATCATGTGATGATGTAAGCATGCACAAACCGTTAGAAACTACAGTCCTCATGCATCAGTGCACATGGGCTTATGTAAATGGACGGGGCTTGGAGATGGAAGTTATACCCTTAAAATGACCTGGAAGATCGGTTTGAGGACCCACCAAATCAACTACAGACCCGTCAAAAGAATAGTGAAGAATTTCATCATCGTCATGGAACCGGAGTACTGGGGGGGGTCACAGGACCAGCCTTGGCCACTAGTACAGGATGTGTCAAGGCTCAATTCACACACCTCGGGGGAATATATACGGCGAACAAATATCTGCCCCCATAGACGGTAGTGATGGGAATTCCGGCTTCGTCGTGATCTGGCTCAAAGGCTCTGCCCCCTCACTAAGAAGAGCCGCGCTCTTCTGGCTCCTGAATGGTTCTCTATGAAATATATACAGTAATACTTGAGCATAAGCAGACCCAAGTATAAGCCTGACGGACCCTGCCCCATAGTATTAGCCAACACTGCCCCCGTAGTAGCCTGCCAGCCCATATCCCACATAATAGCCATTCCCCCTGCCCCATATATAGCCAAGCCGCAAGGGAGGCAGCCAGAAAGGAGAGTTTTGATATATATTTTTTGACTCGAGTTTAAGCTATTTGGGTTTTCAGCACATTTTTTGTGCTGAAAAAACTAGGCTTATACTCAGATATATGGTTAATAGAGAGCCAAGCCAGTTAAGGCACCGGACACCACGCCACTTTTCCCCCGATTCTCTCGGGTTAAAGGGGGAGTGGTGAGTCGTTAGGGGCGGGTTTAGTGAGCCAGTCTTTGTGCCGACTAGTCCCGACGACCCATCACCTAATAGTCAGCAATGGCGTCCAGCCGCAGACGGTTTCACTCAGTAGGACTTTGGAGGACCTTCAAAGGTCATGGAATGGCTTTGTGTACATGTGTATTGAGAGCAGGACTGATGTATAAGGATGTCATAGGGTGAAGGTCGTTTCTCAGTAAAAAAAAAAAAAAAAAACAATTTGGTGGGTGGTTTGGGTGTCATGGGCCCCAAAAAGTTTTGGGCCCCAGGCTACTGCCCTAATCGCCCGTATAAATATACACTTAATGGCGACAGCACTAGTACACCCATCTGCCATGAACCTGCGTGTATTGTAGCGGAAAATAGATTGTCCAGCCGATGGCTATGAATAGATGTAGAATTATACTGTATAGAGCGGCATGAATCACATCTGATATGGAGCAAATATTTAGAATGTGAAATATTTTATAGTTACATTATTGAGGAGACGTCGTCATTTTTTTGGTTCGGTGAAGTTGTTGTTCCAAGTGATAAATGTCCAAAGTTTGCTGAAAGCTAAAAATTGAGCTGGTGGTATGAAGACAGATAATCTAGATTAGTCGAATTAGATTTCCAGATAACATCACGGCCGGAAAACCTAACAATAGTGCGAGATGATTATTTCTAATCCATAAGAAGAGAGAATTGACAAGATTTAAACAGTGGAGTGACTCACTAAAGGAGAGCTTAAAGACAGCTTAGAGTCCAGTCATTTATGGTGTAAAATCAGATATATATATATACCACACTGGTAGTCTAAGGGGGAGGTCCTTCTTAAAGGCGCACCTCACATGGTATATTAAAGCCGAGACTACACATAAAGAAGAATCTATACTCACCTTTTTCAAATACCAAACAAAAAATCAGAGATATAGAGACATTCTAGTAAATACATCAACCACTGCCATTGGATCACTACAGGGATATTATCCTGGTACCGTGGAATCTATAGTTCCCTTGTGCCCCTTTAAATGCTGTAGATCACTGTGACCATTTATAAAATGTGTATCGTCCATGGTGACCCCGGGGGACTTCTCCATAATTCATAGTGACCCAAAGATGGGGGATGATCCATGGTGACCCATTGGAATTGCTATAATGATCATCTGGTGACCCAGTGCCATGCTATATGATCTCTAGTGAACCAGTGCGATGCATATGACCTCTGGAGACCCACGTGCCAGGCATTGATCTCTTGGTGACCCTGGGCCATGCATATATTCTTGGTGACCCAAGGGCATTGCTATATGATTCTTCTGGTGAACCAGGCCTGCTATATATTGTCTGGGTGAACCTGTGCCCATGCTAGAGGACTCTGGAGAACCGTGCCCTGCCTATATGGGATCTATGGTGACCCAGTGCCATGCTATATGATCTCTGGTGACCATGCCATGCTATATGATCTCTGGTGGACCCAGTGCCATGCTATTGATCTTGGTGACCAGGGACCTGATATTATGAATCTGGAGACACAGTGCCCATGCTATTATATGTCTGGAGACCCAGTGCCATGCTATATGATCTCTGGAGACCCAGTGCCATGCATATGAAAAAATTTTTCTCTGGTGACAAAGGACCATGCTATATATTGTCTGGAGACCCAGTGCCATGATATATGATCTCTGGAGACCCAGTGCCATGCTAATGGTCTCGATGACCAGTGACAGGCTATATGATCTTGGTGACCCAGTGCCATGACGATATGACTCCGTGACCCAGTGCCATGCTATATGATCTATGGTGAAACCCAGTGAAGCTATATGATCTATGGTGACCCAGTGCCCATGCTATATGATCTCTAGTGACCAGTGCCATGCTATATGATCTTGGTGACACAGGCCAATGCTATATGGATCTTTGGTTGAGTCACAGTGCCAGCTATATGATCTCTGGTGACCCAGTGCCATTGCTATTGATCTCTGGTGACCCAGGCCATGCTATATTGAATCTCTAGTGACCAGTGCCCTGCACTATATGATCTCTGGTGACAGTGCCATGACTTATGATCTCTGGTGACCAGTGCATGCTATATGATCTTGGTGACCAGTGCCATGCTATATGATCTATAATGACCAGTGCCATGCTATATGATCTCTGGTGACCAGGCCATGTTATATGATCTCTGGAGACCCAGGCCATGCGATATGATCTCTGGTGAACCCAGTACCATGATATATGAAATACTGGGACCCAGTGCCATTGCTATATGATTCTAGTGACCCAGTGCCATGCTATTATGATCTCTAGTGACCCAGTGCCATGCTATATGATCTCTAGTGACCAGTGCCATGCTATAGATCTTAGTGACCCAGTGCCATGCTATATGATCTTCTGGAGACCAGTGCCATGCTATATGATCTCTGTTGCCATGCTACTGTTATCCGGAGAACCTGTGAAATCTCAATGAAATTTGTCAATTCTCTGACTGTGGTCCCTGTGTTGACCTTTGCAAAGACCTCTAAGATAGGAAGTAATTAGAGAATTGTGAGAACATAAGATTCAATTTTGGCATGACCCCCAAAAACTTGTATATATTCAGTTGAGAGTCTTTGACTCAAAAACTTTCCACGATACTAACACTAAGAAGTGTAGAAGAATTAATACACCATTGAACGTATTCAAGAACAAAGGCTCGAAAGCAATTAAAAAGGGAATTGCACTAATATATATTCCTGGAAAGCCAGAGTCGTAGTAATAGAAACCTCCATTTATAAACAGCAACCATGAGATTTTAGACAAGTTCCCATGAAAGATCTGATCTGCGTCCACTTCACTCCAATCAGGTGTCACGGTCCATTCCTTCTCCGTAGACAGGTTTTGTAATCATTTATTATAATTTCGGAAAGGTCTAAAAAGTTTGGATCAACGTTTCAGTTGGCGGTGCCTTAGAGTAAGTGAAATGTGTGGGTTTTCTTGGATAACAGTTGTGATTGTGATTGTGGATTTATTGGTTTATAATTTTGACCAGAGTTATGGCGTTCACTCTTAATAAACTCAAACTCTTTGGAGGAACATAAACTCCAAAAGTGCCAACTGTCCACTGATATGGCCCCATCGTCAAAATGGCCTGCCCTAGACCACAACAATTGCAGAGCAAATCATGTTCAATTATTTGGATATCTACTGTCAAATGGTGGAGCCAGTCCTAACTCCAGGTCAAAAGTGTAGAGTCTTAGTCATATTGATATCTAAAAACAAACTAAAACTTAATTAAACTCTCTTTGCTCCAGCCATTCGAGGGTGGTCCCAGGAGGGAGCAGATAACCTGCATCTGACAAATGAGTGCCAAAAATACTCTAGTATACACTAATGAAGTCCACCTGTACCTCCAACTTGTATTTATGGTTGTGATGGGTTTTATACGGTTCTACATGAATCCTTAATGAAGCATTCATAATGTATTCTGCCGTTTTGGCCAAAAATTATCCACAAGTCATTATGACTATTATGTTTGTTTAGTGGTCGGAGAGCATTCAGGTGAAAATGGATCAAATGTTCTTCTCAATCCTCATATGACTCATATTTAGTTGCCAATTTTCCAACTATACAGTTGAAGTCCTGGTGCATTGTTGTCATAGATCTTTAGTGGAAGATCATGTTTTATGAATCTGATGAATTACAGTGGAGTTGAACTCTAGAAGGAGTAACCTTCCAGTGAAGGTTTTGCTGGAACAACATGGGCGCATGGTCATCATGGAGCCAAAACATAGTTGGCTGTTGATCAAATTGGAGGAAGAAGTGATACCAGGTGAAAACTTGAGAGAACTCTTGATCTTTACGTGCGATTGCTTCACAAATTACTGTTGGATGTGGAGTTTCGGAACTTAAGGTCCATCAGATAAGCATTATTATCCATCACAACCAACAAACTTGTGTTTGCCTTACCGCCTTTGGAAGTTCAGTATTGGGCTATGTTAGCCTCTGTCGGATCCTCGATTCTGGGGACAATCTCCACCCTACCTACAATTAGTTACATGGCTGTAATCCCTTAGCAATTCACCACTTTTTATTTATAAGGCTTAACACATGTTTTCCTACCGTGCTAGATACTCGTTCTCTGAAACACTGCATGGCTGCTAAAATGAGGACAAGCTGTAAGTCTCTTATCTTTCTGGAAGCCTCGCTAGTAACTCTCTACACTTATCTTTCATGTGACTTATAGGCTCCAATGGCAGTAGCACTAGGCTACCTAAAGCTGTAACAGCGCGGTCATCCAGTAAAGAATATATTACTGAAAGATAAAGATTTTTTTTAAAAATGGGAGCTTATGGTGAGATTTGTTGAAGGACAGGAGGTTTTTCTGTCAGGTAACCTCTAGACGTAACTCAGATGTACTGCAGAATACTCACAAAGTAAGAACAATAGAGAGTTCTGATTCAATGTGGGGAACAAGGGTCCACATGGGGTCATTATAAGACATCGACAGAGAACAATTGGTACAAATAGGGAGAATGAAGGAGACTGAGAGGATGAATTACTACGACACCAATGATGTGAAAGAAGATGAAGGAACACAAAGGGTAAGATATGGAGATCAGATATAGGTAATCAAACTGAGGTAACAATCAATACCATCAGTTGTAATGACAGACATATTGCCACCAAAGGGAAGGATATTTGCTAAATATCAATTACCTGGTATAACGTGACAATTGCCCATGTTACAATAGTATCAAGGGGCAACGTATAACCAAAGAAGAACATATTCCCATCCTTCCATCTACAGATGTGTCCTTCCTACAATTCTTTTTTCTATCTTTCCTGAAAACCCTTCAGGGGCAAGGCAGAGGGATTATTTATTACTGATGCTGTTGGACTTGAACGTTCCATGTGGTGCATTCTCCCGTCAGGATGTTGCAACTCCCGGCCGGGCAAGAATTGTTGAGGTCTCGTGATACTACCAACTACGTCAATGTACTCATGTAGCAACATGGACTATCACTTAAGCCCTCATGTCGTGTGTACTCCAGGAGACCTCACACATGTGTGTTCCATCACTTTGAAGTAGACCTTGGATCCATCGATTTGCCATTGTGGGCAGTATCGTTTTCAGAGACAGGATTGACCTAGGCAGGGGATGATGTCCACGCGCATTTTTACGGTCGTGCACATCTTCCCGGTGAGCCACCTTCAGAGTTAGCATAGAATGGCTCAACCACTCTACGGAACTGCCAATCACCTTACTCTAGGTGTCTCCGTCGATTCTACATGTTACACGCACTGGGAGTAGCCATAGATTTCCAGCAGACATGCTGGTCTAGCAAAGCCTGATCATGCTTTCTTCGTTAAATCTTATGGTTATCATGCCGGATGTCATTAGTACGTGTAGGCATACGTTCGGAGACGAGTAAGATGTTGTGCAGCTGCGTTACGTTATCGAGCGCGAGCTACACTGTGCCTTCTTGTGTTTCTCAGGTCTACTGGTTGATCCGGATCAGGCGTATGGTCGGGACGCCCTAATAAGTGTTGGTGATGACCCCTGGTATTCTGTCGGTCATGGTTAAACCTGTGGTATTCATGTGGTACTCTTTGGACAGGGTTTTCATACTAGATGGGCTGGAATAGTTGGCATTCAGGGGGACCACTTCAAATAGTAATGGTGTCAATAGTCACCTAACCAGGACTTGTCATATCACCGTTATCTCTACTGATTCTCCTTCTGACATGTTAAGTCCAACGGAGAGTCAATAGATTTTCCAAGCAGAAACATGGTGTTGTTAAGAAAGAAGCCACAGCATCTGTGGCTTCTTGTATGATTGGTTTATGGTGGATCCGGAGTCAGGATTGTCGGCTGGGAGCATCAATTTTCTTTCCTTTGAAAGGATAATAGTGTTGCAGTCTTCCTTCTTGATGCTTGTGTAAGGAGACCTGGTCTTCCCGTTCCGTGGCATTTCTGGCTTTGCCACTCCAAGTGGGCTGGAATGTTGGAATTCACATGACCACTTGACCGTTAATGGTCTAAATAGCCACATATCGGATTATCACATCACCGTTGTGGTTCCACCCTTCTGCTTCTGACAGTTAGGTCTAACTGTAAGTATAGATTGGCCAAAGTCATACTGTGGGAGGGGGACTCGGAGCTGGGTAAGTGCCTTTGTGCTTCAACTCCCAGCAAAGAATATACCTTGATATGTTTCTCACTCCACATCCACATTATATCACGGGATCATCTTACCCAATTCTAAAGTAATTTCTAATGTTTCCGAAGTAGAAGTATCCGTCTAAACAGGCTCATAGTGTTATATCCATGCAGAGGGTAGAAAGTCTTCATGGTCCTATAACTTGGACACAAAGGCAAAGCTTCCATATATATCCTACTGTGATAGTTGTGACCGAGGCACTAAACTGTGTGCTAAAGCTGATCACTGAGTACAATACTTCTCCAGCGCCCGTCTCTCTTGCCCTCTATTCACTTATGTGATTAGAGACTTCACCAGAGAACATCAATCACTGCATGGGGCTACAAGAGCAAGGTCAGCATCAGGTTACTCCTGCAGGAACTCCAAATCTATTATAAATGGATGCTCCTGACATAGCGAGAACTCTGTGGTAGACTTCTGTGATCGCAGTATATATTTACCAATTATTAAAAAACCAAAAAGTAGTATGGTAAATAAAATGAGGATGTAGGTTGCTTTAGGCATCCTCAGTAACTACATGTAGATGTGATGTAGAGATTCCTCCTCGCCTCTGCCATAATCTGTAATTTATTATCCTGGAACCAAGTGTTAAAAAATTTTTTGTAATATGTAAATTAACTGCAGAGGCTAGTTGTGGAGTGTCTAGCCTTAGTTTCCCAGTGCCCGGCCAGGTAGTACACGCCCAAGAGACTCTGCAGTTAATAGCAATATTTAAATAAAGTTTTCACAGAGGAGGAGGTGTTTAGAGCTTCCATCTTGACTTCAGTTTTAAACTCAAAATTTTTTGGATGATGCCACCACCATGGCCATGAAGAAAAACAAAAACTTGAAGGTTTTACGCTGTTTGACAATATTAGTAGTGGTTATTAGGCCAGTTGCTGATGACGGTTCCTTTTAAGAAAACTACCATTTAATTTCATGCATTATGAGCAAACATACTTTGAGCGCTGTAGCTACACTGATGCAGGATCATATCTTGGTTAATCCCTGAGATGAGTGGTTTTGTGAAAAAACAATTATAACATTCAGGACCTTGGGAAAGCTGGACATGTATGGCTGCCAAGATAAACACATTAGACACTAAGCTTGTAATTGCAAAATGGAGGTTAGTCAGAATGACAAGCATGACTAATCAACCTGAGCTGGATCACTTATAAACGGCATGGCTGGGTGATGGTGCAGCAATTATTATTCTGTCGGCAGGGAGAACAGTGATGCATCATCATCTCCTCTTGAGAAAACTCACATGCTAGGGGAAGCACGGAACCAAGCACTGAAGGAGCCATACAGGGACAGAGCTTCTTATCAATGTTATATCGTTTTTATCAGCAAAACCACTCAGCTCAGGGATTAACCAAGATATGATCCTGCATCAGTGTAGCTGCAGCAGTCTCAAGGTATGTTTGCTTCATAACGCATCAAATCCAATGGTAGGGTTCCTTTAAAGGTGACATGTGGCCCAGGTGGTGGAGAAGCACAAGGGGTCAGGCGAGAATGGTCAGAGAATGTTTGGTTGGGCGGGCGGTAGAAATAACATTCAAAAGTAGTGGCTGGCGGAGATCAGGGGAAGGAGATACTCATTAGCGTCAGGTCATGAAAGGTACCTTTATCACCAGTGTGTGCACTTATCTCCGGGAGACAAACGTTGATAACTGGGAACTGAAGACCATGTCTTGCAGTGGGTGAAACAGGGCACCATTTATACACTGGGCAGGCGGTGGCATGACCGGCTCGGGAACACGAACTTATACTGGTAGCATGCGGCCCCATTCATTTCAATGGCGTATTGTGCAACGTCTGTACCATTCTCGATAGATGTAAAAATATAGAGCATGTCCTATGCCTCAGTATTTATGTTCGTATGCCCATAAAACGAAACGTGTAAAATACGGGTTGATATGTGCTACAGACAGTGTGCACCGTATGCGCGTATAGAGGCGCGGTATTTAGAAGCAGTGGGAGGGCTTTATACGGAGACTGTATGGATATGGCGCCATACGTGCTCATACGGGGTGAAAAACGTATGCCAAAAATGTATATAGGAATAGGAAAAAACATACAGTTGGTGCAGGCCTAAAGTTCTCTCCAAGAACACTGATGGGACTTCCGCTTGTCCCAGCCAACCCTTGTCCCGTCATACCCAATCCATCACAGTGTCTTTTAAGAAGTGAATAGGCAATAGTACGTATAATTAGTTGATATATCGGTGACATCAGCGTTCTGCGCGGCATCTCCAGCTTGTAAATGTAGATAATTTGGCTTATGCAGTTTTCCAGAGACTTGGCACCTGCGCAGTCGCAGTGGTAGAGTTATTTCGCTCCTTACCACTGAAATACATTAAAATAAAAGTGAAAGTGATATCTGCCCGTCGAGTCTCCTCGCAGGCAACCCGCTGATCTAGTTGTTTTCACCTCTCGGTTCGGTCTTCTCTGCGGCAATAAATAATGACAGACCTCCTCCAATTATATAGTCACCATCTGTGAAGCCAGAGCCGTGGCTGTCACTGCTAAACATCGGTGGTGTGTCTCAATCACTCCAGTGATCTGTATGCGACCCTTAGAAAACTGAGATCTAACATGTTGTGAAACCAAAAATACACTCAGAGTTATGATAATAGAAATTTGTACCTGCTCTATGTGTGATGTTAGCACTCCGACTCCAACAGAAGCGCGTGTTCAGTCCTACCGCTGCTTCACCAGAAGGAATGAAAATATTAAAGCCACATTATCTACTCTCCTGCTTTATTTAAGGGAACTGTCATAGAGTTAAAATGTGAGTGACATACCTCAGGCGATTGCCGCTGCGCCCCCTGATTAATTTGGTGTGTGTTTATTAAAAATCCGACCACGACCGTTCAAAAGATATGGCCTACAATAGTCCACACTAAAAAGTGGCGGTAACCTTATATTACATGTCTCTATCCTAGTATGAAAATAAAAGATGCCCGCCCTTTGATTAGTGGGAGTAATTCACATATAATCCAGGGCATTCTTTTTGAATGGATGGACAGATTTTAATAAACCAACAGTAATTGATCAGGGGAGCCGTGGCAATCACATGAGTGTGTCACGCGCATTTTGTCTTGGTGCAGGACCTTTAAATATACGTTCACTTAAAAAAAATTAGTGTACAATAAACATGGTATGTTAAACTTATCCGGGGCCTTATGCGGTGCTTTTAGCCCTTAGCTTTAGGCCTGTGCGTTACTCAGGGCAGTGGGTTTGGTGTGTCTGTCTTAAAGGGTTGACACAATTTTAAATTTTATCAACCTCTTCGAGGCTAATGGTAAGTGAGAGGTTCTTATTAGGACCGGTCTTATTAAAACCAATTAGCAGTCCATAGATTACACCTATCCTAGGTCCCTAGGTTAAGAAGTTGAGGGTTAATTTTTTAAAACATTTCTCATTATTTCGATTTTTATATATTTTGGGACTGTTGGTGGCTTTGTCACCCTATTATTTCTACTGAGACTTCTATCCAGACTTAACAGTGGTTGTCCACCAGAAACATCTCACAACTTAATGGGATAGTGGTCATTTTTCCTCACGGATGGGATTTCACTTGGGACACTTCACGTCTAAGGACGTTGATGGAAACCTAATCTGGAATCAGCTGAATATCTGAGATTTTTTTGTCGCGGAGACGGCCACGCTTATTTATTCAATCTGGGTCCCATATAGTAAAATACGTTAGTTCTATAAATGACAAAAGCAATTATTCCCCAAGTGCAGGGACAGAGGAGACCGGCATTAATAGGACCCTTCTATATAACAATATGCCAGTCTTACCCTTTCATGTCTGGTGGCGGCCGGTACTAAAGAGTTCTCGCCAGATGTCAGGATGATATGGGAAATGGCGCGACGTGACTGATACCAAGCTGTTTACTCATCTCTGCTGCTGCCAATCCAACTTACCACTGCGCACACGCTGCCTGACTGCTGCCGGGGACGATAATCTGCAGGAGATTCACATTCCCCATTGCTTTCCCGTAGACGCGTCAGTGTGATTGAGGATGTTACGTAACACAGCCGAGGGACCAGGGGGCGCTCACAGGATGTGTCAGAGACAATTCACAGACCAGACATTACTGATCCTGAGTACATCCTGTGTTATACGCAGAGCGGCACTCACTATCTGCTGCTGGTGCAGTCACTGTGTAATAAATGAATACTTATCCTGTACTGATCCTGAGTTACATTCCTGTATTATACTCCAGAGCTGCCACTCACTATTCTGCTGCTGGTGCAGTCACTGTGTCATACATGACATTACTTATCCTGTACTGATCCTGAGTTACATCCTGTATTATACCCCAGAGCAGCACTCACTATTACTGCTGCTGGTGCAGTCATGTGTACATACAGACTACTTATCCTGTACTGATCCTGAGTTAATCCTGTATTATACCCCGAGCTGCACTCACTATTCTGCTGCTGGGGCAGTCACTGTGTACATACAAGACATTACTTATCCGTGTACTGATCCTGAGTTACATCCTGTATATAACCCCAGAGCTGCACTCACTATTCTGCTACGTGCAGCACTGTGTAATACATGACCTTACTTATCCTGTATGATCCTGAGTTAATCCTGTATTATACCCCAGAGCTGCACTCACTATCTGCTGGTGCAGTCACTGTGTACATAAATGACATTACTTATCCTGTACTGATCCTGAGACATCCTGTATTATACCCCAGAGCTGCACTCACTATTCGCTGCTGGTGCGTCACTGTGTACATACATGACATTACTTATCCTGTACTGATCCTGAGTTACATCCTGTATTATACCCCAGAGCGGCACTCACTATTCTGCTGCTGGTGCAGGCACGTGTACATACATGGCATTACTATCCTGTACTGATCCTGAGTTACATCCGTATTATACTCCAGAGCTGCACTCACTATTCGCTGCCGGTGCAGTCACGTACATACATGGCATTACTTATCCTGTACTGATCTGAGTTACATCCTGTATTTTATACCCAGAGCTGCCACTCACTATTCTGCTGCTGGTGCAGTCACTGTGTACATACATGACATTACTATCCTGTATGACCTGAGTTAAATCCTGTATATACCCCAGAGCTGCACTCACTATTCTGCTCTGGTGTGCAGTCACTGTATACATACATGACATACTTATCTCCCTGTACTGATCCTGAGTTACATCCTGTATTAACCCCAGAGCTGCACTCACTATTCTTGCTGCTGTGCAGTCACTGTATACTGTGACTCACTGCTCCCCCTCCCCTCTCCATAGACCTCTATGTAATCTCCTAGCTACTTGTAAGACTCCCTGCCTCCCCTCCCCTCTCCATAGTCCTTCTAGGTAATCTCCTAGCTGCTGTGACTCACCCCTCCCTTCCCCTCTCCATAGACTTCTATGTAATCTCCCTAGATGCTATGACTCACTCCACCTCTTCCCTTCGCCATAGACTTCAATGTAATCTCCTAGCTGCTGTGACTCACTGCCCCCCCCCACTCCCCTCTCCATAGACATCTATGTAACTTCTGTCTTGTTCATAGCAAGAAGGAATTCAGCAAATTTCAGGGTGAAAAGCAACTCAGTTAGGATGGAAAGAGGATGAAAGGTAAAGGGCACTTTGCTACATATTTTGAGAGATCATATAAAACTCCAGATAATAATCTAATTTTTTAACTTGATATGAAACAGTTAACCAAAAAAGAGACTTTTGCTGAATTTCCTAAATCTAAGTTTGTCACCAAACCAGTATTTTGCTTTTTCTCTAATCAAGCAAGACCTTCCTCCATCTTATATATAACATAAAATGCTGCCACAATAATGAATATAAACGATTGCAAATCAAGATGTAAAGCTAATTAAAGTCCCAATTACTGTCCCGACAGCCACCTCGGGTGCTGAGGTCCTCTCTCTGTGCTGTCCTGTAGTCAGGGCTTGTAGGGGATCCTGGTGCTAAAATTGCAGTTTCCTCTGATCAATGTCGTAGAAGATTTGCTTTTATCTTGTCTCAGAGAAAAGGTTTTTATTATTTTTTTTTTTGCTGTTTGGTAAAACACAATCTGCCGGTCTTCAATCCGGCATTAATTAGACGAGATTAAATTGCATGGAAACTGTGGGCTGTCTGTGTAGCTACAATAATATCAGCAGATACAAGGTAAGAAGCAGTTACACTTGTAGAACCTATAAAGGGGTCCAGTTTTTAAAAGGATATCCCCCCCTGGGTTGTACAACATGCTCCGTGCCCCCGTTAGCTGTGTGGACTGGCACTACTGTACATGCCGAAAGGCCGTGTGGTCACATGGGTAGACTTTCGTTCTCGCCACTATTTGATTGGTTACAAGCAATCATCTTGACTGACGACACATCCCACCAACAAGGAGTCAGAAATAGTGAATTTGGTAATTTTTCAGGGCCCGTGCCTACTGTAGCCCACACAAGAGGGTCACCCACCTGACCGTCCCTAATTTACTGGACAGTTCCTAATTTTCTGAAATAGGCCTCCAATTTTTGAAATTTCCTACCCAAAAGTGGGGAAACTCTACATTAATTTGGGTGACCCAGTCCAGTTCATGGTGGGAGCGGCTCACCTCACGAGTCACTTTCAATAATTAAATTGTTGGTTTCGCTATATGCTACTGCTCATGTTGAAAGGTTAGGTTTGCGCATCGCGACCCTCATCCGGTCACTTTGCAAGTGTAAACAGGGCCCCATTCTAGAGGTTCATTCTGTATTCCACAGGTGCAAGCACCATGGATTGATGGGGAATATGAAGCATCAGAGGGCCGGTGGTGCTGCCCCCCCAGCACTGCTAGTAATAGCAATCGATACTGGTCGACACACCTTGAATGTAGCTAGGAGATTACATAGAAGTCTATGGTGAGGGGAAGGGGAGGAGTAAGTCACAACAGCTAGGTCTCTTCCATTATCTCAGGAAGAGCTAAGAATTAAAGACAGAGCCTGCAGAGGAGCAAATACAGAGTAAAAAATAATCACCAGAAACTTTATAATTCCTTATGTACACGGGACTATTGATTGCTGCTGTTTGCTTTAAAGGTAATGTATAGTCCCCTTAGGACCAGGACTTTATCTTCCATGTTCTGTAGTTTTTTGTTACATATTGTTGCTTTTTCAACTTTCATATGCTCTATCATAGTTTTATAAAAAAAAACTAATCCTGCCAAAATTGTATTCTTCTACTAAGTGTTCCATGAAAATGGGACACCCCAACCAGATTTGGGTGTTCCCCATCGGAACGTAGTAGTCGACATTACTTATCCTGTACTGATCCTGAGTTACATCCTGTATTATACCCCAGAGCTGCACTCACTATTCTGCTGCTGGTGCAGTCACTGTATTATTATACTCAAGCTGCACTCACATTCTGCTGCTGTGCAGTCACTGTGTCAACATGAATTACTTATCCTGTGAACTGATCCGGAGTTACATCCTGATTATACCCCAGAGCTTCACGCACCCTATACGTCTGCGTGGCATGTCACTGTGACATACATGACATGTACTTACCTGTATGAACCTGGTTTACAATCCTATTATACCCCCAGAGCTGCACTCACTATCTGCTGTGGTCATCACTGTGACATACATGCATTACTTATCCTGTACTGATCCTGATTACTCCTGTTTATAACCCCCAGAGCGCACTCACTATCTGCTACTGGTGTTCAGGCACTGTGTAATACATGACATTACTTATCCTGTACTGATCTTAGTTACAATCCTGTATTATACCCCAGACTGCACTCACTATTCTGCGGCTGGCAGTCACTGTGTCATACCTGCATTACTTATCCTGTACTGATCCTGAGTTACATCCTGTAATTTAATACCCTCAGAGCGGCACTCACTATTCGCTGCTGGTGCGTCACGGTGTACATACATACATTACTTATCCTGTATCGGAGTCCGGAGTACTTACATCCTGTATTATAACCCCAAGCGGCACTCACTATTCTTCTGCTGTGCAGTCACGTGTACATACATGGCATTACTTAGCCTGTTACTGCTCCTGAGTTACATCCTGTATTATCTCCGAGATGCTGGCACTCACTATTCTGCTGCTGTGCAGTCACTGTAACATACCTGGCATTACTTATCCTGTCTGATCCTGAGTTACGATCCTGTAGTATACTCCCAGAGCTGCACTCACTATTCTGCTGCTGTTGCAGTCACTGTGTACATACATGAACATTCCTTATCCTGTCTGATCTGATTACATCCTGTATTATACCCCAGAGCTGCACTCACTATTCTGCTGCTGGTGCGTCACTGTATACATACTGGAATTACTCCCTGTACTGATCCGGAGTTACAATCCTGTATTAATCCCCAGAGCTGCACTCACTTTTCTGCTGCTGTGCAGTCCTGTATACATACATGACATTACGTATCCCTGGACTGATCTGATTATATCCTGTATTCGACTCCAGAGCTGCAGCTCACGATTCTGCGGAGGTGCAGTCACGTGTACATACAGGACATTACTTATCCCTGTACTGATCCCTGAGTTACATCCTGTATTATACCCCAGAGCTGCACTCACTATTCTGCTGCTGGTGCAGTCACTGTGTACATACATGGCATTACTTATCCTTTTTACACCATTATTTTTCTCTACATAAGATTTCTTCCCTGGAGCCCTTATACATGATGAATGCAGCTTCACACTTTGCTTATTTTCCTTTGATCTAGTATTATCTCTTGTGTTGTGGCCAAATCCCCAGTCACCCTCCGGCTGGATCTTTCTCAGCTCTGTCTTCTCATCTCCAGGTGACCCCCTGCTGGTTCAGGATCTGTAGTCAGTGTTCAGTCCATGATAAATTTGTTATGGATTTTCAACACAGATTTTCTGCCAAAAACCTATGAATCAAGAAAAATCCATCTACATCTGACACATGGTAGGGCCCAAAAGAACCTAAACTCTCCAGAACAATTCCTGCACAGTCCTCGAACAGAGAGAACCCCATCTCCCAGAATGATCTTCCGTATATATGTTATCGTGTGAGCGATTATTGTTGTGTATTGGCTCAGTATAGGTTGAATCTGAGCTTTTCTTTACATCTTGATGCAGCTCTGGATGTGACTAGAGTCTAGTCATGATTTATCTACCTTTTTACTATTGTTGAACTGGGATCAAAATATGCAATGTGCTAACATACGCTACACGTCGATGTGATATAATAAGAGCAGGAGTGCATTTCTTCATCCTGCTCCCTCCCTCATATGGCAGAGGGGGCGGCATTCCCTTAATATACAGCACAAGGGTCTATTATTATAGTCTCCAGCCCTTGAGTGATGGCTCTATGGGGTCTGCAGTATATTCCCTGCATCATTTTACTCAGAATTGTGCTACTTTGTAAAGTATTGATTTCCCGCTGGCGTTCCCCGGACGCAGCGTGCATGCAGATCAGCTCGTCCTCTCTTTCCAAATACCATATATTTTTGTCAATGGAAGGAGCTGTTACATTTAGGAAATATTCTGAGTCACAGGCAGAACAGCGCGAGCGCAATTCACAAAGATCTAGTTACTACATATGACTCAATGTGGAACTGTGACAAAAAGAACCTCACACCTGAAGATGAGCTCATTTACATTTGTGGAGAACATCTATTATCTTAAAATTTAGGGTAATTCTGTGTATGTTCCCCTGCTCTCTACAACTGTGCTATGTGGGCAGATCACTGGGTGTGAAGGACTTTTACTTTCACTGGATACATTTATTCCAGCACTCCTCCTCCCCTCTCACAGCCTGAGGTATAGCAATACACAGCATATTCAAGAGGCTAAAAAATGTCATGTATGTACACAGTGACTCATCTAGCAGAATAGTGAGTGCAGCTCTGGAGTATAATACAGGATGTAACTCAGGATCAGTACAGGATAAGTAATGTCATGTATGTACACAATGACTACACCAGCAGCAGAATAGTGAGTGCAGCTCTGGGGTATAATACAGGATGTAACTCAGGATCAGTACAGGATAAGTAATGTCATGTATGTACACAGTAAGTGACTGCAACCAGCATAATAGTAGTACAGCTCTGGGTATCATACAGGATGTAACTCAGGATCAGTACGGATGAGTGAATGTCATGTATGTACACAGTGACTGCCCCAGCAGAATGTGATGCGCTCTGGGAGTATAATACGGATTACACTCGAGTCAGTACAGATAAGTAATGTCCAGTGTATGTACACAGTGAACTGCACCAGCAGAATAGTGAGGCAGCGTCTGGGGTATAATACAGAGTTAACTCGAAAGATTACAGTCTACAAGTGTCACACAGTACACTCGGTAAAAGGATTACGGACATACCTTAGCGATACAACTCGTAGTCGGTCCAGGCACAGGGTCAGGCAGGCGGGCAGAGATGCAACTTCAGGTTCAAGTCCGGGTCAGCAACAGGAGGTCCAGGGTCAGGAGGAACGGGAACCACAGGCAACACGGCAACACAGGACACAGGTACGGAAGACACAGGAATACAGGAATACGCAGGAACACAGGAATACGCGGAACGCAAATACCTCGCTAGGAAGCTTTCTCTAAGGCTAGAGGCACAAGATCCGCAGGGAATGATGGGAACACAAAGGGTATATACAAAACAGGAATGACCAATACTAATCACCTTGCGCTGGCCCTTTAAATCTTGAGACAGTGCGCGCGCGCGCCCTAGGGAGCGGGCGCGCGAGACCTAGTCGACGTTAGCGGGAGGCCAGGAGGTGATGCCCCCGGAGCGGGGCCCGGGCAGCGGAGGGAGGCACGGATCTGCACGAACCCGCGACAGTAACCCCCCCTTCGGCCTCCCCCTCTTCTTCTTGGCCACGGGAGAACCTCTGGAGGAGAGTCCGATCAAAATATTCTCTTCAGGCTCCCAGGATCTCTCCTCAGGCCCGAACCCCTTCCAATCTACAAGAAGAACCGTACCCCTTACGACTTCATGTCAGAAACCTCCTTGACTTCATATACATCTGGAGAATCAGCCTCAGGAGCCGGAGGAGGGGATTGCTGGGTGAACGGTTCAAGACGACTGGCTTCAGGAGGGATACATGAAAGGGAGTTCGGGATGCTAGATTGAGGAAGGCGGAGCTTGTATGCCACTTGATTAATGCGCTTAGACCTCAAGGGGCCAAGGAACCGGGCCCAGTTTTATAGCTGGGTTACAAGCCGGACGTATCTGGAGGATAGCCCATACTTTGTCACCAGGAGAGAAGACAAGGATCCTCGACGTCTTTAATTCAGCCTGGGTCTTGGTACTCTGAAGCTCGTAGAAGGGACTGGCGGGTCTGGTCCCAAACAGCCTTGATAGAGTATAGTACAGGATGTGAACTCGGGATCATACGATAAGTAATGTCAGTATGTACACAGTGACTGCACCGCACAGCAGCAGAATAGTGAGTGCAGCTCTGGGGTATAATACAGGATGTAACTCAGGATCAGTACAAGTGATAAGTATGTCATGTATGTACACAGTGACTGCACACCAGCAGCAGAATGAGTGCAGCTCTGGGTATAATACAGGATGAACTCAGGATCAGTACAGATAAGTAATGTCATGTATGTACACAGTGACTGCACCAGCAGCAGAATTGAGTGCAGCTCTGGGGTATAATACAGGATGTAACTCGGGATCAGTACAGGATAAGTAATGTCATGTATGTACACAGTGACTGCACCAGCAGCAAATAGTGATGCAGCTCTGGGTATAATACAGGATGTAACTCAGGGATCATACAGGATAAGTAATGTCATGTATGTACACAGTGACTGCACCCGCAGCAGAAATAGTGAGTCAGCTCTGGGTATAATACAGGATGTAACTCAGGATCAGTACAGGATAAGTAATGTCATGTATGTACACAGTGACTGCACCAGCAGCAGAATAGTGAGTGCAGCTCTGGGTATAATACAGTGATGTAAACTCAGATCGTACAGGATAAGTAATGTCATGTATGTACACAGTGACTGCACCAGCATCAGAATAGTGAGTGCAGCTCTGGGGTATAATACAGGAATGTAACTCAGGATCATTACAGGATAGTAATGTCATTATGTACACAGTGACTGCACCAGCAGCAGAATATGAGTGCAGCTCTGAGTATAATACAGGATGTAACTCGGATCAGTACAGGATAAGTAATGTCATGTATGTACACAGTGACTGCACCAGCAGCAGAATAGTGAGTGCAGCTCTGGGGTATAATACAGGATGTAACTCAGGATCAGTACAGGATAAGTAATGTCATGTATGTACACAGTGACGCACCAGCAGCAGAATAGTGAGTGCACTCTGGGGTATCAATACAGGATGTAACCAGGATCAGTACAGGATAAGTAATGTCATGTATGTACACAGTGACTGCACCACAGCAGAATAGTGAGTGCAGCTCTGGGGTATAATCAACAGGATGTACTCGGGATCAGTACAGGTAATGCTGTCATGTATGTACACAGTGACTGCACCAGCAGCAGATAGTGATGTGCAGCTCTGGGGTATATACAGATGTAACTCAGGTCAGTACAGGATAAGTAATGTCATGTATGTACACAGTGACTGCACCAGCAGCGAATAGATGAGTGCAGCTCTGGGGTATAATACAGGATGTAACTCAGGATCAGTACAGGATAAGTAATGTCATGTATGTACACAGTGACTGCAACCAGCATAGTGAGTGCAGCTCGGAGTATAATACAGGATTAACTCAGGATCAGTACAGGATAAGTTAATGTCATGTATGTACACAGTGACTGCACCAGCAGCAGAATAGTGATGCAGCTCTGGGGTATAATACAGGATGTAACTCAGGATCATACAGAGATAAGTAATGTCATGTATGTAAAACAGTGACTGCACCAGCAGCAGAATAGTGAGTGCAGCTCTGGAGTATAATACAGGATGTAACTCAGGATCAGTACGGGATAAGTAATGTTCATGTATGTAACACGTGCTGCACCAGCAGCAGAATAGTGAGTGCAGCTCTGGGGTATAATACAGGATGTAACTCAGGATCAGTACAGGTAAGTAATGTCATGTATTTACCAGTGATGCACCAGCAGAATAGTGATCAGCTCTGGAGTATACAGGATGTAACTCAGGATCAGTACAGGATAATATATGTACAGAGTGCTCTCCGGCAGAATGTAGTGCAGCTCTGGAGTAAAATACAGTATGCATGTATAAGGAAACTGATGGAGACATCTTTTGATTTTCCAGGAAAATGTTGACTTCTCTTACAAGAAAGTGGGGGAAGTTTACCAGGCCTGTATAAAGAAAACCGGCTAACTTAACGCCTTGCAGATGTAACCATGATGGAGCAGCAGGTGAGAGCTCTTGGACAACATTGAAGCCATCCTAAAGAAGGCTGGAATCGCTGAAAAAGCAAAGGAGAGAGGGCGGCTGAGGTGCAGAGAGGTCCGGGTGCTCGGTTTTCAGTTCGTTTGATTTGATTCATTTGCAAATTTTTCTTGTTCCTCAGGTTAGAGATGAGAAATTAAACAGCAGAAGCTGCCCCAGGAGAGGCGGCGGCGCGCACTGGAGACGAGCACAGCCGACCCCAAGAAACGGTAACTTCCATTATACATTCCGGAGCGGTATCAGGGGGACAAGTCCAGGGAGCATTTGTCACCATGTCACTCACAATACTCAAGAACTGTGACCAGACGAGTGGAGCAGACGTGCGCTGTAACCCCTTACAGTACATTTACACCTCCTCCGGTTGTGCTTGTGCTGGACAGTGGATCCTGACATCTTCTAAGTTCCATTTCCCTTTTTCTCCCTTCATACTGGAAGAAAGCTGATGACCCGTTCTGATCCACCAGCAATGAACCCAAGATTGAGATAGACCCTGACGCAGACAAGGAGAAGGAGAAGCCTTGTATTTTTTTAGTAGCATCATGGACTTTTGTGGATTCTTCTAGAATCTTTGAATTTACATAAAGGACTTCTTGTCTAGAATTTTTAATATTGTGTGGGGTGTGCAGTGAACATTTTTCTAATATACTATAATTTGCATCTATGGAAGCTGCAGGACCTCACATCTAATCTCCCCGTGTGTCTTGAATCAGCTCTGCCAGCGGGATTAACCCCTTTAATACCTTGATGTTTGAATATAGTGCTCATAGCCATACTACAAGCCAGATGAAAATAGGGAAAGTTAACCCCCCCAGCTGAGTAACAGGAGAAGAGAGGCGACCACTCCCATCCTGTAAATGGATTTATATAGCAGTACTGGGGGGCACTTGTTTTCTTTACAAAGTAAGACACTAATGTAGATTAGAAAAATGTTCACCACCCCCCCCCGCCCAATATAAAAAAAATCAACCAAAACAGTTTACGCTCTAAACATGATGTCTAAGGAATCACGGTGGTGACGCTACGGAGAAACCTTGAATTAAGAGCTTGTAATGTTTCGTACACTTTGATTGCAAGCAAATTCGATAACACAAGCAGCATGTGAGCGCTCTCCCCCCCCCACCCCCCCCCCCCCCCCCTCCTTTATGAACCGCCCTCTCACAAAATTGTATAATACAATATTGAAGACTTAAAAATAAATAAAGAGGGGAAATGTTGTACTACACGTGACTAAATTTTTTTGGATTGAATGCATGTGTGTCTGCATTTCAATGATTTCCATGGGAAAAGTTGCTTTGATATACAACAATTTGGATTACGAGCACAAATTCTGCTTGTAATATAAAGTTATTCTGTATTTATGGAACCAATCCTCTCTTCGTTTATATGATTTCCTATGGGAAAATGAGATAGATTTGACATTGTGGGATAAAACATGGAGTGTTTTTCAAACCTGGATATCCCACAAGGGTTTCCCAGGATTAACCATTATCAGCCTGAGCCAAGATGACCCTTATATAAGTTATCCTTGCCATTCCTTTAAAAGGGGATTGGTGTAAAGTGCCATTCACCTCTCCTTAAGCTATTCTGGCCGACTCCTTCATTTACTGTAGGCCAAGTATTTCTATAACCAGAGGAAATACCTTCTTCGCTGCTCTGGGTTCAGTCCATATATTGACAAGAATCAATCATAACACAGGCAGCATTCAATTCAGATCAGTCCAGTTGAGGCTGATACTTATAGCCAATACACAACCCAAACCCAACTGTATCGATCCAGACCCACAATGCTATTGCACCATTTTGAGAACTCCCCCAACATGATGTGCAGCAGTCTGCATTCTGCTAAAAGTCATGCAAGAACCAGAAGAATTGAAACATTTTAAAACCCTTTTTTAATACTTTCTTAATTCACCAAAATCCACCCCAATTAAAAAAAAAAAAAATTACAGGAGGTGAAAAAAAAGTGAATCTGAATTGAAGGGAATAATATAAATATTAAATTTGTACAACTTTGTCAAATAACAAGAAAAAAAAATTCCTGCAGTATACACAAATAAATACCTGATAGCACAATTTACCAACACCTGACGAAGGGCCAGTCCTGTTCATGGATTCTTTATAAAGGTCAGCCTGGACAGCAGAGTTTTGGACTCCAGTTTATGCTTCAGAGGTAGGTGCACAGTATCACTGGAGCGAGACAAGAGTTGAATACTTGTGGAGGCATCTCTGCCATGGGTGCCAGTCACCTCATCAGACCAGACTGCAAATACTATTTCCAGACTAAGATGCAGAATTCCTCTCCAGGTGGATATAACAGAACAGAATATTTTACATGAAGTCCCAATTCCTGCTTGGATAAGTAGTAGGGGCGGTAGAGAGCAGCTTGTGGGCACTTCCACGAAGAGAATAACGAATGACGATATGCGTGGATAAAGAGGCGCAGAAAATCTAGTGCAAAATGTAACCACGTGGGAGAACAATCCCGTTCAGGGAAACGATGGGGGGGGGGGGCATCTCCTAAAGCCATGTGACTGGCTCCAATTGAAGAGGCAGATGCCCCTGCGGCTGGTTGACTTAAAATACACTTTACATTTCTGATCGAGCACAGCTCCGGTTTATTCAAGGTCCTGCAGGTTTATTGTGCTTCCTGTAAACTGGGATTATCTGAAGCGGCATCATCTTTCCGCCGACACGTGAGGCTCCTGGAGCAAAAAAAAAAAACAAACATTGTTGTAATATGCACACAAAAAAGAAAGAAAACCAAAAAAATAAAATAAAATACTGCAGCTACATCTTAAAGGGACACTGCACATTCACAGTCTCATCCTTAAGGTGCTTGTAATCACGAGAGCCATATCAGTTTAAGGGTGATTTCCCATGAAAGACAGTTCTCAAATTGAACCCCCTAACAATGTTTAAACAATAAAGATAATTTTAACCCCTTACATTACAATGTTACTCAGTTTTGTTTTTTGCTGTTTTTTAGCTCCTATCACTCAGTTCGCAGAGCACTTCATGATCCCTTGTGCTATGAGATGCTGTGTCTGCCAATGTTCTTAGATTATCAGGGTACGTTTATCTACACTTTTATTTAGCTTCTGACCTTGTACTAGTACCTGACACAAATAAGAGATTAGACAGATCATAGATTAACATGATGAGATCCTGAGATGCATATAAACACAATGACACTTCAGATCTGCTACCCTGGAGCTTTAACACACATAAATATCCAGGGGTAGGGTAGGAGACAAAATCACACTGCTCACCACAGGAGAACTATTCACGAGTAGAATCTCCTGCCCAACCATAAAAATCAGAAGATTTACAGTCGGATGCCAGGGCAACCGAAATTGTATAAACCAAGAGACAGGTGGGAATTAGATCTGTGAAATGCTGTTATTTTGATAATAACAGTGAATTAGAGATGTGTTATTTTTGTTATCCTGAGTATATTTAAGAATCGTGGACGACTCTTGTCTTTAAATTTTTATCTTCTTCACCAGCCAATCCTTCATACCAAATTCCACACATGAATGAATGGTAGCGCGAGTGTGCACATTTAATGGTACCTGCAGGATATGCACCGAAATCCACAGTGAGCTGTGTGTGCGCGGCTGGCGATGGGCACTCAGCTGGAAAGGCAGGTCCCCATCTCCTGGAGGTTCATCCTAGGGCAGAAGACATGATTAAAAGACTAATAACATTAATAGTTCACCATGTAATATACACAAGAATTACTTCCTCAGACATATTTATATGAACCAAATGCAACTGCACAGACTCATATAAAGATTCAGATCTGTCTGCACAGAGTATCCAGCTAACTGTTTAAGGGGTCAATAATGCAGAGCCTGCCCAGTTTATCTACTCCATTTAACAAAGGAAAAAGGATTCGCATACGTACCTGAGAAGCTGGATCTGCACATATTGTGCCCCGGTCGCTGGATCACGTAATGTTAGCCCCGCCATTTGCCAAGGAACACTGCTACCAAAACGGTTTGCCACGGAGAGACTGCTTGGTTTTGTTTTGTACCTTTAGTTTTCCTCTGCGGAGGTGAAGTCCCCTGTATAAAATAAAATGTTAAAAGGGGAATTCTGAACAGCTCATCAATATTAGATTACGGAGGGGGAAGAATAAGGTACAAAACATACCTGAGCTGCTTGCACTGCCCTTCTTTTTGCTCTTTGCCATTGAATGGCTCTGTAGTCCGTCCGCGCCGAGCCCCCCACTCTCCTGAAAATGGAAGCAAGGCATTAAAAGTGTGCCAAAAAAAGGAACTTGTCACCCTTCATAATTTTCTTTTCTCCTCTCCCTATTCATGGACATATATGCCTCTTAATGGAAATTAATCCAAAGATAAAATGGGAAATAAATACACTACCAAAATATGGTCTCTGACCTTGGAGTTTATCTGGAGGTTAAGCTTTGCATTGCTGAAAGACACAGGTCTTAATATTTTAAGCCATAAATGACAACCTATTACTGCAGTTTGCCCAGGAAGTACACCAAAATAATAAATAAAGTTCTAAGCAAATTCCATCTTACCACGTCTGTTACAATAGCAATGATAACTCAATAACCTCACATAATAAAGGAAGTCTACAAATGAGGGGTCCCTGCTTACCAAAATGGAGTTCCAGTTCCAGGATAAACGATCAATGTCCTTCGAGCGCTGTAGTTTCCGGTCGTTGGAACACAACTATGCGTTACCACTTACTCCCCTCCTGCTGGTCACAACCTCTGAAGCCGGGATGAGGTTCGATCAGCTTTGGGTCCTGGGTCGTACACAGTGACTGCACCAGCAGCAGAATAGTGAGTGCAGCTCTGGGGTATAATACAGGATGTAACTCAGGATCAGTACAGGATAAGTAATGTCATGTATGTACACAGTGACTGCACCAGCAGAATAGTGAGTGCAGCTCTGGAGTATAATACAGGATGTAACTCAGGATCAGTACAGGATAAGTAATGTCATGTATGTACACAGTGACTGCACCAGCAGCAGAATAGTGAGTGCAGCTCTGGGGTATAATACAGGATGTAACTCAGGATCAGTACAGGATAAGTAATGTCATGTATGTACACAGTGACTGCACCAGCAGTAGAATAGTGAGTGCAGCTCTGGAGTATAATACAGGATGTAACTCAGGATCAGTACAGGATAAGTAATGTCATGTATGTACACAGTGACTGCAGCAGCAGCAGAATAGTGAGTGCAGCTCTGCGGTATAATACAGGATGTAACTCAGGATCAGTACAGGATAAGTAATGTCATGTATGTACACAGTGACTGCACCAGCAGCAGAATAGTGAGTGCAGCTCTGGAGTATAATACAGGATAAGTAATGTCATGTATGTACACAGTGACTGCACCAGCAGAATAGTGAGAGCAGCTCTGGGGTATAATACAGGATGTAACTCAGGATCAGTACAGGATAACTAATGACATGTATGTACACAGTGACTGCACCAGCAGAATAGTGAGTGCAGCTCTGGAGTATAATACAGGATGTAACTCAGGATCAGTACAGGATAAGTAATGTCCGAACCCCTTCCAATCTACAAGGAAGAACCGCTTACCCCTTACGAACTTCATGTCCAGAACCTCCTTGACTTCATATACATCTGGAGAATCAGCCTCAGGAGCCGGAGGAGGGGATTGCTGGGTCAAGCGGTTCAAGACGACTGGCTTCAGGAGGGATACATGAAAGGAGTTATTACCTCAAAGGGGCCAAGGAACCGGGGCCCAAGTTTATAGCTGGGAATCTTAAGCCGGACGTATCTGGAGGATAGCCATACTTTGTCACCAGGAGAGAAGACAGGAGGAGCTCGACGTCTTTTGTCAGCCTGGGTCTTGGTACGGTCTGAAGCTCGTAGAAGGGACTGGCGGATCTGGTCCCAAACAGCCTTGAGATCCTGCACCAGATCCTCCACCGCAGGGACAACAGAGGGGGTAGACAGCGGGAGAGGTGGGCGAGGAATACGTCCATAGACCACGAAGAACCCGAGTCCAGAGAATTGTAAGAGAACTCAGCCCAAGGTAGAAGGTCGGAGAAGGAGCCTCGGCGGGATCCATGGCCGGATCTTACTGTTAGGATCAGTGGATCCTCTGGACCACCGCGGGAGATGTAACTAGCCAACACCCGGAACCGGAGCCTAGCGGCACCTGGTTTTCACCAGAGCCCGCCGCAAAGCGGGTTGGACTTGCTGCGGCAGGATACCACTAGGTCGTTCCCAGGTGTGACTAGCCCACGGTGGCAGCCGAGGTCGAGGTACCTTAGCGGATGACAAACTCGTAGTCGGGTCCAGGCACAGGGTCAGGGCAGGCGGCAGAGATGCAACGTCAGGTTCAAGTCCGGGGTCAGCAACAGGAGGTCCAGGCAGGAGGGAACGGGAACACAGGCACACAGCAACAGGGAGGAACACAGGTAACACGGCAACACAGGACTCAGGAACGGGAACACACAGGAATACACTGGAACGCAGGAATACGCAGGAATACAGGAATACGCAGGAACACAGCAATACTCGCTAGGAAGCTTTCTCTAAGGCTAAGAGGCACAAAGATCCGGCAGGGAATGATGGGAAACAAAGGGTTATATACAAAACAGGAAATGACCAATACTAATCACCTGTGCGCTGGCCCTTTAAATCTTGAGACAGTGCCGCGCGCGCCCTAGGGAGCGGGGCCGCGCGCGAGACCTAGTCCGGACGGGAGCGGGAGCCAGGAGAGGCGAGTGCACCGGAGGGGGACCGGGGCAGCGGAGGGAGGCACGGGTGCACCCGCGATCCGCGATATGGATCGCGGGGGTGCCCGCAACGGAGGCATGGGTGCACCCGCGATCCGTGGTATGGATCGCGGGGGTGCCCGTGACAGTAACCCCCCCCCCCCCCTTCGGCCTCCCCCTCTTCTTCTTGGTCCCAAGAAACCTCTGGAGGAGAGTCCGATCAAAAATATTCTCTTCAGGCTCCCAGGATCTCTCCTCAGGCCCGAACCCCTTCCAATCTACAAGGAAGAACCGCTTACCCCTTACGAACTTCATGTCCAGAACCTCCTTGACTTCATATACATCTGGAGAATCAGCCTCAGGAGCCGGAGGAGGGGATTGCTGGGTGAAGCGGTTCAAGACGACTGGCTTCAGGAGGGATACATGAAAGGAGTTCGGGATGCGCATAGATGGAGGAAGGCGGAGCTTGTATGCCACTTGATTAATGCGCTTGATTACCTCAAAGGGGCCAAGGAACCGGGGCCCAAGTTTATAGCTGGGTATCTTAAGCCGGACGTATCTGGAGGATAGCCATACTTTGTCACCAGGAGAGAAGACAGGAGGAGCTCGACGTCTTTTATCAGCCTGGGTCTTGGTACGGTCTGAAGCTCGTAGAAGGGACTGGCGGGTCTGGTCCCAAACAGCCTTGAGATCCTGCACCAGATCCTCCACCGCAGGGACAACAGAGGGAGTAGACAGCGGGAGAGGTGGGCGAGGAATACGTCCATAGATCACGAAGAACGGAGCCGAACCAGTAGATCCCGAGTCCAGAGAATTGTAAGAGAACTCAGCCCAAGGTAGAAGGTCAGTCCAATTGTCTTGACGGGCTGAGACGAAGTGGCGCAAGTAGCAGCCCAAAGTCTGGTTCACCCTCTCTACTTGACCATTCGACTGAGGGTGGTAAGCAGAAGAAAAGTCAAGGATGACCTGCAGTTGGTTACATAAAGAACGCCAGAATTTAGAGACAAACTGGACTCCTCGATGTGTTCTCTGTGTTCTCTGTCTTCTCTGTCTCCAATGGAATAATTTCTCTCAGCTGGGGAAAAAGTCTTGGAAAAGAAACCGCAAGTCAAAGTTCGGCCCATGGGCCCTTTCTGAGTGAGCACCGCTCCAGCTCCTATGGAGGATGCGTCCACCTCCAGAAGAAAGGGTTTGTCCGTATCTGGCCTAGAGAGTACGGGAGCCGAGGAGAAAGCAGACTTTAACTTGGAGAAGGCCATTTCAGCAGCTGGAGACCAGGCACGTGGATTGGCACCCTTCTTGGTGAGCACCATGATGGGGGACACCAGAGTGGAGAAATGGGGAATAAACTGACGGTAATAGTTCGCAAACCCCAGGAACCTCTGTATGGCTCGGAGACCCTCTGGACGTGGCCACTGAAGAACTGCAGACAGCTTCGCGGGGTCGATCTGGAGGCCTCTGTCGGAAATTATGTAACAAAGGAAGGGAAGGCAGTGCTGGTGAAACAGGCATTTTTCTAACTTGGCATAGAGGTGATTGGCACGAAGTCGACCTAGAACTTGTTGTACGTGTGCCTGGTGGGACTCAAGGTCTGGAGAGTACACCAAGATGTCATCGAGGTAGACCACGACACAAGTATAAAGAAGGTCCCGAAAAATGTCGTTCACAAACTCCTGAAAAACAGCAGGGGCATTACACAGTCCAAAGGGCATCACCAGATACTCAAAGTGCCCGTCACGGGTGTTAAACGCCGTCTTCCACTCATCACCTTTGCAGATCCGGATCAGATTGTAAGCACCACGGAGGTCCAGCTTGGAGAACACCTTGGAACCACGTAGGCGATCAAAGAGTTCTGTAATCAACGGCAGGGGGTAACGTTTTTTTACCGTGATCTTATTCAGCCCACAATAGTCTATACAGGGACGTAGGGAGCCGTCCTTCTTGGTAACGAAGAAGAAACCGGCGCCAGCCGGAGAGGAGGACTTGCGTATAAAACCCCTCTGCAGATTCTCCTTGATGTAGTCGGACATGGCTAGAGACTCAGGTACAGAAAGAGGATAGACACGACCTCTGGGAGGAGTGGCGCCAGGAAGAAGATCCACAGGGCAATCATAGGGACGATGTGGTGGTAGAATCTCCGCCTGCTTCTTGGAGAAAACGTCAGAAAAGTCCCGATAACAAGCTGGCAGACCCTCCAGAGACTTGGGAGCCAGAGTCGAAGTCCTCACAGGTAGCGGACGGGGAATCTGCATACAACGTGAAGCACAGTTCGGTCCCCAACGGAGGATATGCCCGGAGGACCAGTCCAGTACAGGGGCATGAAGCTGCAACCAGGGGAGACCAGGATGTAACTCAGGATCAGTACAGGATAAGTAATGTCATGTATGTGCACAGTGACTGCACCAGCAGCAGAATAGTGAGTGCAGCTCTGGAGCAAGCGATATCTATGTACAGCCAACGGTCCCCCAATGTTCATGTGACAGGGGCCTAAGCAGTAGATTCAGAGCTCTGTATTTTTATAGATTTTATATATATTTCCGTATTTTTAAATGATTATTATTTACACCTTTTTTTGACAAGTTTTTCTCATCCTTCTTATCCATTTGGCTTCCATTTATAGTCAGTTTTGCTGTAGTAAATCCTCCGCCGCAGTCTCCCCTCAGGTAATAGACAGTCCCAGACATTCTGAGGCTTATGTCGGTCCCTGGAGTTCACCCCATGGAATAGCCAATAGACTTTATTTTTCTTTGTTTCTATATATAAATGTTCTGTATCAGCAGAACCCGGGTGTTTGCGCTGTAGTCTGGATCCGCTCACCATAGAAAAGCGATTTTCTCCCTCACAATGTATTTTCATCATACTGGGAGCCGGCAGCGGCCGATACACCAGAGACTCGCAGGAGGAGGAGGGAAATTCTTAATCAATTTAGTGAAGCAAAGTCACCGGGGGCCGGGATATAGGAAATCCTGGTGGAGGGGATGGAGTGCGCTGACAGGTCGGATGTGGAGCGGAGAGGACGGAGTATAGAGACGTGATGAGGATACAATATCACTGCGATACCTGGAGATCTTGGGATCATTAACCCTCTACAGAGTACACAGTAGTTTCCTAACACATCTTTTAAGTGATAGGAACTCCAATTTTTGGGGAAAACAAAGTCTCCAGTCTCCTTCGTAACATGAAGTTCTATTTTTCTGCATTGACCACTATGGGAAGTAAGAAGCATGTGATGGGATGCACCAAGCTCTAAAGCTCCTCCTAGTGGCGGCTGCAGACAACATAAAAAGAATCATCGGAAGTTGTTGGCTCTCTTTCAAACCTCTCCTTTAAATCTATGATATTATGTCCAGATATTAGGAGTTAATAATGGGAACTTTAAATTCGGTGAAGAACACATCACACATCATTCTACCTATCTATCTGTCATGGGTGTCCCTGCGATCCACGTCTTGGATCGCAGGCACACCCATGCCCCTCTCTGTGGCAGCGCGACCCCCAGCTCGCACTTACCACTCCATGCTCCTGCTGTCTCCTCCCGGCGGCGCTCGCGTCCTCGTACCTAAGGCACACGCACCAGCTCTTGTAGATTTAAAGGGCCAGTGCATCGGTGATTGGCGCTGGCCACTTACTGGTTTCCCATAAAGGCCGGCTGCTCCCATGAACCCCCGCCCGATCTTTGAGCTCACAGCCTTGGAGAAAGCTTCCCTTGTGACTGTTCCTGTTCCTGTTCTGCCTTGATCTCCAGTTGTGACCCCGGACCTCACCTCTGACTTCGCTCCATCGCCGCCAAACCCTGACTATTTGCCTGTTCCAGACTCCGAGGCGGTATTCCAAATCTGTACGGCGGGCTCTGGTGAAGACCGGGTGCCACTTAGATTCCACTTAGTGTCTCCCGCGGTTGTCCAGGGGGTTCACTGAGACTGAGTCCTGACACTATCTATCCATCTGTCTGTCTATCTATCTATTTATCTCATATCTATCTATCTATCTATCTATCTATCTATCTATCTATCTATCTATCGATCTATCTGTCTATGCCTGACTTACAATAGTGAAAGTAAAGTACCCAATTAAAGTGCTCCATGGCCCCATTATAGTTGATGTCATTGTATAGTAGCTCTGCTAGTTTTGTACGTAACTTGACAGCTCTTAGAATTTTTCTTTTTTTGTCTTGTTTACAGGAGGGATTTTCGAGACACAGGAAAATGAGCCGGTTAATGTGGAAGAATTAGCCTTCAAATTTGCTGTGACCAATATTAACAGGAACCGGACCCTGATGCCCAACACCACGTTGACCTACGACATCCAGAGAATCAATCTCTTTGATAGCTTTGAAGCTTCCCGGAGAGGTGAGAATATTGACCTCTTACTGTGGGGTCTACTGGAAACTCCAAATACAATTCATTATTGTTTTACAATAATTGTTCCAGGATCCTGTTTATTGTACTCTGGGGGGAGTCCAAATATTACAGACTCACCTGATGTCACAGACATTTTTGAGGTTCTGCAAAATTTGTCTTTTCATAATGAAGATGCTAAGATAGTCCTTAGCTCCAAACATGGCCATGTCATGTATGGAGCTAAGGTCCATCACTGGCCAAACATCTTCCAACAGAAGTAGCTGTGATCAAAACTTAAAGCTTGAGGAGAGGGACACATGAGCACTATTTATGGATGAATATGGATTACTCTCTTACCCATGTCTTATCATATCTCTTCTACAGCTTGTGACCAGCTTGCTCTTGGTGTAGCGGCATTGTTTGGACCATCTCATAGCTCCTCAGTCAGCGCGGTCCAGTCTATCTGCAATGCTCTGGAGGTTCCTCACATCCAAACACGATGGAAACACCCCTCAGTGGATAACAAGGACACATATTTCATTAATCTCCACCCGGACTATGCTGCCATAAGCCGAGCGGTGCTGGACTTGGTATTACATTACAGCTGGAAGACAGTGACTGTGGTGTACGAGGATAGTACAGGTAAGGTCACCGGAACATTCAACTTTGTTAAGATGATGTCCTACAAGGTTGATTTTACAAGCTACCTGAATGGGGTCCCAATGCAAATCTATTGTATTGGACCAATCAGATGGGACTACGGGACCATTAAGAGCCTATAAAGGCCTAACCGTGCCAATGTTGACCATGATTGCTGACAAAACGGAAGCTGCCAACCTCAGGTAGCGATGAAGGGGATGGAAGACTTTGCATGCAATTTATTCTTAAAATAATCCATTTTCTCAACCCATAAAGGGCAAGTCTGTCTTAGAAAACTGATATTTAAATACCCTCTTAGGAAATCCTTAGTCAAGTACAGTACAAGGCTTGAATTAGAAAGTAAGGAAAACCTCATTAACTTCACGTTATAGCAGGTAGGTCGTTCCCTAGTTGTGGGGTTGGTGTAGGATGAAAAGTGGACAATACCTGAATTGTTTCACCTTTTAAAACAAGGGGGAAAAAAGTGATCAAAAATTTGTATACAAGGTTTGTTTTTTAAAAAAAAGAATACAGCTATTTCTCAAAAATTCTGTGAAAAACACCTGCGTCCTTAAGAGGATACTTCTGTGTGGTTAAAAATAAGGGTTTCCTTAAAAACCATCATGTGTCAGCCAGGGCAAAGATTTTCTACAGTGAGTGTTTCTCTGGAGGACCTGGCATTTCCGTGAATTACATAGACAGCCTATTGATTTCTTTGAGATGCTTGTAATACTTGATTTCCCCTGTGGTGGCACTGTGGGAATATTGAACACTTCCTGTCCGGTTCGCCTTCAGATTAAATCTGATCGTTGGGAGTCTCACTGTAAACAGTTTATCTCTGGCCAATCGTTATTGAAAACTTCTAGCCATTTATGTATACGAATAGGTATAATAAGTACCAAAAGGCAATAGATCCAGGAGCCGAATGTGACCTTCAAGATCCTTTTTATGTAGTTTTCTATTTTTTTCAACAGCAAATATCATGACATACCTCGGCCACCATATTGCTGAAACAACGAAGTAGTGCTGTTTTAGGTAGTTAGTCAAAAGATGCCAAAGTACGCCACCAATGGACAAATGAAGAAGTGGTCACTATACAATCCGAGGTCAGGGCAGTCCGGGGACATGCGATCTGGACAGGTGGTACAGAGCCAGATCCAAAAACTTCATCAGGCTCAGGAAACAACACTGATTAGAGAATAACCTTTGCTCAGGCACCTTACCATGGGAGAAGCTTCCTTATATAACCCAAAGGTGCAGGGCAGAGTTAAAGAACCAGTATAATACACAAGCAAGGACTAGGGACAGCAATGTGGTGGGCAGAGAGATGACGCCAGTGGCTACGGTGAGGTGGCACTAAACCCCTCTGACAATCCATGACTGGCAAAGGCGCATGTGCCCTGAGCAGCTCCACAGCTCTCCATCCACTACATCACCAATATTACATCAGTCACTCAGAACAGAGGGAGGAGCTGTAGAGCCGTTTCGTGCAGAGACTTAAGAGCACAGCAGTGTGAGGACACACCGGTACTGCACCAAGTGGGGCAGGAATTCTAGAATTTACAACATACACAAAGCTGTGGTTACACAGATCTCCCGGGCAGCTACCTGACATGATCAAAGCTTCCGTTCAACAACCAAAATTAATGTACAAAATTAAAGGCAAACAAAAAAAAACACAATAGACCAATAAATTCTTTGAAATTGACAATCAGTGGCGTGATGCGAGGGGTCTTAGTGTCCGCAGGTGACGAGTAATCAATAAGGCGATAATGGATGGGTCAGACCTGATATCCTTCCCTTTGTGCTGTGTGTGCTGTATATATATTTAGTGAGGGTCTTAATGATATTCCTCCGTCGTGCTCCATATTGATATGAGTGGGTTAATGGTTCACAGCGGAGAGCTGGAAGCTGCAGATAACCTCAGCGACTGGAGCGGAGAATCCATCTAATGAAGTGTAAGTGCCCCCCAGGATCCTATTAGCGCTTGTCTTTTATGTGGCGGAGTCCCCCGAGAGCGGATCCTCTATAGGTCCCTGTCCTTATCACGGAGGAGTCGGGTCATTACAGACATCACAACTGGTTCCTGAGCCACATAGACTGGTATTAATGGTGGAATACAGGACGGAGCCCAGTATCCAGGGACAGGCCGAGCTCTGGACTAATATCCAAGGGGGTGGGGCAGTCATCAGTTTAGTATGTATAGCATTTATGTATCATAAAGGTAAAATTCATCACAAACGCATCAATTTGATATTGCTTTCTTATATCCTGTGTTAAAATTCTTATTTTTGAGGATCTGTCACCATTTTTGTCATAATTTACCGATTTTTGAGCATTTTTCCTTAAAATGCTCTACGTTGTTCTGTTCTTACATTATTCCTTCAATCAAGTGTTACCAGGGAGGGTCCGTCCACAATCTGAATGGTCCAATTAGAGCTGCCGGTGTCAGATTGTAAAAAAAAAGGACACACCCCTTTGTCTAGAGGAAATGGTAACACCCAGTTCGCTAGAATAATAATAATAATAATTCTCTAATCAACCTACCAGTATGTTTTGGAGTGTGGGAGGAAACAAGAGGATTCGGAGGAAAGCCACACAAACACAGAGAGAACATACAAACTGTATGCAGATGTTGACCCTGGGACATGAAACTAGGTCCCCAGCACTGCAAGGCTGTAATGCTAACCACTAAGCCACCGTGCTGCCCAGAAGGCATAAAAGGAACAGAACAGTGCAGGTAAAACAAAAAATGTCGAGAGGGGACACATCCATGTTGAAAGGGTTGAAGATAATGGGGGTCATTTACTAAGGGCCCGATTCGCGTTTTTCCCGACGTGTTACCCGAATATTTGCGCCGATTCTCCCTGAATTGCCCCGGGATTTTGGCGCACGTGATCGAATTGTGGCGCATCGGCGCTGGCATGCACGCGACGGAAATCGGGGGGCGTGGCCGAACGAAAACCCGACGGATTCGGAAAAAACGCTGCATTTAAGAAAAAAAATGTGTCGCGAAAATTACACTTACCTTCACCAGGTATAGGCCGGTGAATTTCAGGGCATTCCAGCGCGCCTCCGGGGACCTACAGCGCAGCAGCGCCACCTGGTGGACGGCGGAGGAACTACCTTAGTGAATCCCGGCCGGACCCGCATCCAGCGCAGAGAACGCGCCGCTGGATCACGAACGGACCGGGTAAGTAAATCTGCCCCAATGTGATGTAACGTAATCACTGCGCACCCTAAGCAATCAGAGAATGTTTTCTAATTGTTAATCTTATATTGTAACAAAGGTCCTGGTTGGATAAGAAACTGGCACCTCCCAAGGGAAGTTCATAAAAACCCTTGTGGCTAGTTCTAGGTTCTTCTTTCCTGTTCTTCATGAGAAGCAGATGTGTCTAAGACCTACTGTCTCAGACACACGGCCCACAGATATACCAGGCCTCCTGCAGCAGCCCTGACTTCTAATAAGGCCTGCCTAAACCCAGCTGCCAAAGCAGTCTACAACCTCTCCAGTCTGAAGCTACATAAACCAGGCTGTGAGCACCCTGTGCCAGATAAATCCAACCAGCCGCCTGGGACCAATGTTCTGGAATAGCCGGATACCATTACGGGCCTCCCCTCTACCATCTACCCAGGGAACCTCACATACGTATACATAGGGACAACTGTTTCCATTCATCACCTCCTTTTCTTGCAAACCACCTGTCGAAGACCTGCCCGGTGTGGACGAGGACTATTCCACCTCTACCGAGGGACCCAGACGAGTTCTAGGCCAGCTATTCTGGTACCTGGGGAATCCAGCTGTCTCAAAGCCCTAAAAGGTCAGGCCCCGGTGGGGGTTGTTGCTCTTCTTTTTATGATTGTTGAGGTTCCCAGCACTAGGACCCCTAGTGATCAGACACCAATCCCCTAAACAGTAGATAAGAGTCTTAAAGGAATTCGCTGGGGCAAGAGAGTCTGTACAATGAAGACTGTGATAGGACATACAGTAGGTGTCTTTCTGCTTCGGTATGTAGGGCCACGGTGAGTCATTGTGTAACACAATTATGCCATATTCAGGAGACAATGGAAGCTACGCAGATCAATATATATTATCATATCACAGCTCGCTTACACTCCATCTAGCCAGGGGCAACACATTTACCTAACACGGCGTGACAAGCCGGCTCATTAAAATGCCATTATGTCACATTTCAATCAGATAGTAAACTCCGTGTCACTGGGCCGCGAGATCTGATTATATTACAGTTATAATATTACATGACGGCCCCAACAATGACCTCATTGCTAATATATGGTGTCCAGTGGCCAGTTAACCCCCCTACATGGTGCCAAGTGATTGGCGGTCACTGTTCATGGTATCCACTGGTTTGTCATTGGATTATATCCTTGTTTCCTGTAATCTGGTGCCGGGGTCCATTGTGTCTAGTGATCTGTTGTGCCAAGTCTGTAGTGTTCTTTGGTTTTTTTCCCTCTGCCCATGTTGTCTATTGGCTTGTTACCCAAGTCTATGATATTCTGACGTTGTGGTTTCTCTAGTATCCATGTTGTCTTATGGTCTGCTATCTCCAGACCAGTCCATGTTGTCAAGTGTAGTGTGGTTGGATGCCTACAATCCATGTTGTCAAGTGTATATAGTGGTCTGTTCACTGTAGTTTATCTTGTCCTGTGGTTTGTTGCCCCTATTCCATCTATTCTTGTGGTCTTTTATGCCTAGTTCATGTTGTATAATGGTCCGTTGCTCCTATTGCATGGTGTCTTGTGGTCTTTTGGCCCCAGTCTAGTCTAGTGGACTATTATACCAAGTGTTGTTTAGTTTGTTGTTCCCAGTCCATTTTTAGTATACTGGTCCCCATTTCAAGTGTTGTCTATGGGTCCGTTACCTTACTCCATGATGTGGTTTTGGTTTCTCCAGTTCCCATCTTGACTGTTATCACCAAACCAGTCCATTTTGTCAAGTGGGTGGTCTGATGGCTCCTATCCATGTTGTGAAGTGTATATAGTAGTTTTCTCTCCTTATTCCATATTGTCTAGTGGTTTGTTATTTTTTAGTTCATCATACTATCATAGTAAAAAAACGTTAGAAAAAGGCTTCGGTCCATCAAGTCCAACCTATACATTATATTGCGTTGATCCAGAAGATGAAGGCAAAAACCCTGCAAGGCTGATGCCAATGGGCCCAAAGCAGTGAAAACTTTCTTCCCAACCCCTAATATGGTGGTCAGAATAACTCCCTGGATCAACAGAAACTACTAACAAGAAGTTTAATTCCCAAACGATGCTATTCCCAGCTTGTCTTCTGGGGTATCTAGTCCATGGTCTGTTATGCATAGTCCATATTGTCCAGTGGTTGTTTTCTTAAGTTCATCTTCTCTTATGTTCTGTTACCCCGAGTCCATGGTGTTTTGTGGTCTATTGTCCCCAGTCCATGATACCTAGTGGTTTGTTATCCCAGGTTCATGGTGTCTTGTGGTGTTTTGTTCTCAGTCCATTATGTTTAGTGTTCTGCTCTTTAATTATTTGTGTTGTTTAGTACTGCCCCCCCACCTTGTCCATGGTTTTTGGGATGGGAGTCCATAATGTTCTGTGATATGTAGCTCCAGTTTATTATTTCTGGTGATTAGTCACCCCTAGCCCATGGGGTCCGTTGGTTTGCTGATCTTAGTTGCCATGGTGTCCACAAATCTACAGGCTTGACCATTGTATCCAGGTAACTTTCACATTGTCTCAAAAAATCTTCTTTTCAGAGATATAAAAATCTTTCCTTCACTAGAAACAAATCCACTTATACTTTTAGCCATTAATACAAATGTTACCATTAAAATGATTTCAGCGCGGAGCCATGATAGCGTCCTGGTAGAGCGGGGGATGGTGTAATCATGTCAGGAGGACGTCTGCTATTAGTACATTGGAGAGACAGATACATTCAGCAGAATCATGATGCATTTAGGATAATGGAAAGGGCAGAGTTATAATAGTTTAAAAGTTACATTGACTTACTAAGATGCCATCAGCATCTCGAGAGAGAAAGAAATCGCTCCACTCGGTGAGACGATAGGTCAGCTTTACATTCCTTCCATCATGGCCTAAGATTAAATGTGGATCAGCAGAAAATCAGATGTGTAGAGCAAAATATGGAGAAATTTAGTATAGTTTAGGAAATCAAATGTGTTTGGTGAATTTGCAAACCTTCCACCCAGAAAATAAAACTTGACTACAGATGGGTTCCTCCGTTGACTCCACTCTCTCTCCACAATCGGAGGGGATGGGGACATCTTCACGACTTACAAGAAGGTTCCTTGAAAATATTTAGGCTATTTTACTTGATGATGGAGGTAAATTGGTGGAATTTCTGGATGATGGACTTCAACAAATCTGATATTGATCACCTATTAGAACATGAGGCAACACTGTCCACACTAAGGAACCAGTCACTGTGCCTACAATCTTTTTGACTTTCTATGGTAAGATTGATGATACTGTGGGCTTCTGCACCTTGAAGATCATTAGGCCTTTTTAGGAGAGACTTGATGGTGGAGGTAAATCGGTGGAGTTTCTAGATTTCGGACTTCAACAAATCTGATATTGATGACCTATTGGAACATGAGGCCACTTTTTGAAATCCACACCACTTAAATTTTAAGACTGGGGATCCAGTCACTGTGCCTATAGTCCTTTTGACTGTCTGTGGTCAGTTTGATGTTCTGTGAGCTTCTGCACCCAATACCATTGCTGGATCAGGCTTCAGTGACCGATTGGGGCTTATTGAGTCCACTAGATATAATTATTGTATCAACCTCTCGAAAATAGACCATAGTAGCCTCCAAATTGGTCTTCTGCTGGACCTCTGGGGTCTAGTATTCGGTGAGAACATCAGCCCAATGGAGGATCTTCTGGTACTTCGGTGATCCAACACTCTGTATCATGAAGGAGAACTGAAAGTCCATGAAGCCATATTGGTCAACCTGCTCCAGGCTCACCTAAATGTTGAATTTGGATTGAGGACTTTCCTGTGGATCCGGATGTTTCCATCTCCAGAAGAACAAAATGATTAGGAATATTAAAATCCAGAATTTGGCAAAATCAGCAATTTTGCCCAACATTAATTTGATTTTGTGTTATATTGTAGAATGGTCTTAGTTCTCGTGATGTGACATGAGATGAGTGTGGCCGGGCAGCTCCCCAGGACACCAGATGAATGGATTTCATCCGTTCTGCACTCGCTATTTATATACATCTATCTGCACAGCTTGGAAGGAGCCCGAGGAGAAATTCACATGTCTAAGGAGGTGTAAAGAGAGAAAATTCTTGCATTACAGGCATGACTCACCTCCAGAGCCTCGGCGTAAGATACCACGGCAAGTGCTAAAATGGAAATGAAACAGATTCCTATATTTATACTAAAGCTAAGATCCAGGGTTTAGGTTTTTTTTAGTTTTACTAGTTAACTAAGAATATTTATTTCTTGTCTTATCAGTATATGTAGCCCATGATCTGTACAGCGCTGTGGAATATGATAACGCTATAGAAATAAAGCTTTATTGTTACTCGATTTATCAGTGATCGGCGAGGGTCTGGCTTCTGAGGGTCCATTAACTTTTAGGAAACTGGTGGAAGTTTCATAGTAAAAAATTAAAGGGCATCTAACACCAGGATGAAGGACTGTATGCAAATGAGAATGAGGGGCTCCAGGTTCCATAGTTTTCAATGGAGCCTGGAGCCTCTCGGGCTCATTTGCATACAGTCTTTCATCTTGAAGGTAGATGCCCGTTAAGTATTGTCCACCCATTTTCACCGCTGCTCCATTGACATAGGATCTCCTGTTCTCTGTTGGCTCTGGTAGCAATTGGACCCCAAGTATTCAGACACTTATCACCAACAGGATAGGGTATAAATTAATCTCTGAGGGCTTCCCCTGACACAAGGGGGGAGATTTATCAGTGTCTAAGAGCCAAACTGTTTTAGTTGCCCATGGAAACCAATCAGAGCGCAGCATTCATTTTATAAACAGCTGTGGGAAAATAAAAGCTGAGCTCTGATTGGTTGGCATGGACAACTAGAACAACTCTGCTCTCAGATGATTCTGATAAATCTCCTCCAATCTCTCTAAATTATCCAGGTAACAATGTCATAGAATTAACAGTAGTATAAGGTGTCAAATTATACCGCTAGGCTGACATAAAACTACCCATACAATCTGTATATTTTAGTTACATACACATCAAAAATAATACTGCTATCCAGTGTCCAGTGCTCGCCAAGCAGTGTAGGTGACAAGTAGGGTGATACAGAGTAAACCCAATAGGAAACCCGAAATTTTTCTACACTAGTAGTATCATGGGGCACTTATTCATCAGTAGGATGTACAGTATTTAGTGCCTGGACTGGTCTGATCTAGATCCATTACATCCGGAACGTTCCTATGAAGAGTCGCCAGTCGTGACTGATTCCCGAGCGCACTTCATTGTCAATTACACATGCAAATATCTCACAGATTAGCGACAGAACTGGGATTTCTCACATTCGGAGAGATTAAATTCAATCAAGCCACGAGAAACGAAGATTTGCTTTAATATGTGATGAATTACTCCATGTACTTGACGATGTTGTTTGAATATTTTATGGCATTAAAAAAAAATCCTAAGAGACGTTCTTTAAAAATCTATCAAGTGACAAGAGGGATTTGTCTTGATTGGGAGAAGAAAGGAGAAATGTGAACGACTCAAATACATGGACTCAGAGACGTACAATATCAGAGAGGCTCAACGAGCACAGGATTTTACTGTACTATATATATATATATATATATATATATATATATATATATATATAGGTATATAGGGGGAGATTTATCAGAAGAGTCTGAGAGCAGAACTGTTCTAGTTGCCCATGTTGACCAATCAGATCTCAGCTTTCATTTCCCCACAGCTGTTTATAAAATTAAAGCTAAGCTCTGATTGGTTGCTATGGGCAACTAAAACAATTCTACCTCACAAACATATGATAAATCTCCCCCATAATGAAAGTGAATGTGTAATTGAAGCTGCTGGGTTCTGATGTGAACTCTCGCTCCCATTCACACAGTGGATTTGGCCCAAAATCTGGCCAAAAAATGAGCCTCCCACAGGAATGTGCCTCCCATTGATTTCAGGCAGAGAAAGCCATTTGCCACGGGTTGTGTTGCAGCAACAACTGTGAACTGGTCAATTGGCTACACAACGATATGTCCCGCTGTATGAGTCCGAATTCAAACGACCCTATGGGGGATGTATGTATGGCTGCAAGCTTGTGGCCGTACATACGTCCCCCATAGACAGCAATGGCCGCACGTGTGGCACTGTACTGCTCTGTGCACAGGGAAAGATAGGACATGTTCTATCTTTCCGCTTGTGTACGGCCGTGCATCTCTATGGAGAGGGTGGGGTCACCCACTACGACCCGGTGGGCATACGTTCGTGTGAATCCATTCTAAGGCCTACCCTCTAGCAGTACCATGGAAGAAACTGTTGTTGGAGAAGAATGGCTTTCTGAAACTCTGATCAGTTCTGCATCAAATGAACACACTGTAACAGGGTCTTCAACTACTATATGTTCTATATAATGCTGATAATCAGGGCCACCAGCAGGGGGGGGCTTACTGTGACTGCAGAAAGGGGCCCAGAGTCGCAGAAGCCCCACCCCCCTCCCTTTCTCCAATGAAGACACCTCTGTACATGGCAGTACAGGCGGTCCCCTACTTAAGAACACCTGACTTACATACGACCCCTAGTTACAAACAGACCTCTGGATATTGGTACTTTATTGTGCTTTAGTCCTAGGCTACAATGATCAGCTGTAACAGTTATCACAGGTGTCTGTAATGAAGATTTATTGTTAATCCTGGTTCTTATGACAATCCAACATTTTTAAAATCCAATTGTCACGGAGACCAAAAAAATTTTGACTGGGGCTACAATTATAAAATATACAGTTCCGACTTACATACAAATTCAACTTAAGAACAAACCTACAGAACCTATCTTGTATGTAACCCGGGACTGCCTGTACACAGGAGAGAGGACTAGCGTTGCACCATACCACTACCCTACTATCAATGGAAGGATGTTATCTAACTAGGAACTAAGAGGTACACTGTGACACAAGCTCAATGCCCTGGTGTATAGAGATGGATCTTGTAAGAGGTCACTCTATACATCACTACATTATCCTTTATTTTTATTTTTTTTTAAAGCAGATAATACAATTAAATTTAAGTATAAAAAATGTATAAGGCACAAAGTAATTTATACATTTTATATCGAAGGGGTTGTCCACTTTAAGCACATGATAGCAAATAATTGATATTGTTTGTGTAATGAAAAGTTATTGAAATTTTCCAATGTAATTTCTGTATCAATTCCTCAAGGTTTTCTAGATCTCTGCTTGCTGGCATGCAACTGGAAGTTTTATTGTTTAATTCTTGGAGATAAACATTGGTCCATGGTCATGCGATGTCACACAGGTGCACGGCTCATTATATATATATATACCTGGTCATGTGATGTCACACAGGTGCACAGCTCATTATATATATACCTGGTCATGTGATGTCACACAGGTGCAAGGCTCCTTATATCCCTGGTCATGTGATGTCACACAGGTGCACAGCTCATTCTATATATATACCTGGTCATGTGATGTCACACAGGTGCATGGCTCCTTACATCCCTGGTCATGTGATGTCACACAGGTACACAGCTCATTATATATATATACCTGGTCATGTGATGTCACACAGGTGCACGGCTCCTTATATCCCTGGTCATGTGATGTCACACAGGTGCACGGTTTGTTATATATATCCCTGGTCATGTGATGTCACACAGGTGCATGGCTAGTTATATATATCCCTGATCATGTGATGTCACACAGGTGCACGGCTCGTTATATATGTCCCTGGTCATGTGATGTCAAACAGGTGCACGGCTCGTTATATATCCCTGGTCATGTGATGTCACGCAGGTGGACGGCTTGTTATATATATCCCTGGTCATATCATGCCACACAAGTGCACAGCTTGTTATATATATCCCTAGTCATGTGATGTCACACAGACGGCTCATTATAATCACACATCTTTGATTACATTATATATTATAATGAGTCGTGCACCTGTGTGACATCACTTGGCCATGGGCTGTTGTTTATCTACAGGAATCAATAAAGAAGCCTCCTGTTGCATGACAGCAAGCAGAGGTCTTGGTCTGGGAAGAATCGATACAGAAAGTATATTGGGAAACCTTTACAATACATATAATAAACGGTCATAAATGAAAGACTATACTGGCGCACGTGATCGGAAATCGGGGCCGTGGCCTTCGGAAAACCAAACGGATTTGGAAAAACTGCCGCATTTTTTTTTAAAAATTGGTCACACGCGCCATACTTACATGCACCAGGAAGAGATCAGTGAACTCCGACGCACCTCGGCGGACCTCGGCGCAGCAGCGACACCTGGTGGACATCGGCCGCAGGACCTTCATGAATCGCCGGAAGACCCGAACGCTCGTCGGAGAAGCCGCCGCTGGAACGCGAATGGACCGGTTAAGTAAATGTGCTCCATTGTGTATTATGAGATTACAGGCGGTCCCCTACTTAAGAACACTCGACTTACATACGACCCCTAGTTGCAAACGGACCTCTGGATATTGGTAATTTACTGTACTTTAGTCCTAGGCTACAATGATCAGCTGTAGCAGTTATCACAGGTGTCTGTAATGAAGCTTTAGTGTTAATATTGATTCTTATGACAACCCAACATTTTTAAAATCCAATTGTCACAGAGACCAAAAAAGTTCTGGCTGGGATTACAATGATAAAATATATAGTTCCGACTTACATACAAATTCAACTTAAGAACAAACCTACAGACCCAATCTTGTATGTAACCCGGGGACTGCCTGTATTATGTATTTTTCATGAGAAAAGTCCCTTATTCCTGTGGCTGCTGATGTGGAAACCAACCTGTACCACTGCAAAAATTGCAAAAGGAATCATATTTTAAGATGACTAGATCTCACCAGATGTTGTACTCATGTCACCAATGCTTTGGGTCAAAGCTGACTGTGAAGAAAGACCAATGGACATCTCATGGAACATGATTGATAGAGGCTCCAGAGAAAAGACCCCTATCATCGAGGACCAACACACAAACTACATAAAGGGCCTTCACAACTACAACCTTTTTTTCCCATTGGTCATGTACAGTTGTTGTCTCATCCAAATTAGGTCGAAAGACCCTACACGTCCATATTATGGCACTTCTGCCGCACCACAAAAATGTAACTCTCAAGATTAGAGACCACTTCTCCAGACACAAGTGGGACACTTGACCAAGCTCGGGAAAGTTGTGAACCTAATAGAGTCCTGAAGATACCACAACAATGGCAAGACTCAAAAATACCATGTGGACTAAAAGTAGGACTCAAACAATAATGGTCAATAATAGAAGACAACTTAGATGGCCCCTTTATCCCGTGGATACACATACATTGAAATACCAGTATCTAATGAGACCTATAAGAGCTTTTGGGTCAACCCCAAGATCGGCCTACTAAAAAAACAGTCTTAATAAGCTCACACCTTACTTTGCTTTCCTGTAGAATAATAAAGAGCGACCATAAGTCACATCTGTTTCAATCCTGGAGACACAGGAACATATTCCTCATGCTGTGGTCCATACGAGTGAATAACCCGCATGAGTGAATAATATCGAACCACCGCCACAACCGGTGAAAAGTTTACAGAGATTGATGCTGGAGTCAATATCCACCAAGGAGGGGATCGGGTAGAGGCTGAGCCGCTCCGGCCTCTTACTTGTCTCGACTTTGTAGAATGTAGAACATTGTGATTTTTTGTAGAGATAACCAAGGTTACCTTGTATCGAGAGAGTATGATGATGGCCGAGGGGTGAGGAACACTAAATTGCCTTTATTACTGTCATCATTTTAATGCAGGTGTTTATTTTAGCTTGTTTTCCTGCAGCGGAAGTGATACTGTCTTGTTTTTCACCTTGAGGATAGACAGATATTTTTCATCGAGTTTAGTTATTCCTCCGTCGGATCACATTGAGACATACCGGGAGAGGTTATAAGGGGTTACTTCTAACTTCAGCCTTAATGCTACTGTAGAAGATGTTGATGGGGAGGGTTAATAGTGAACGGATGTACCTTTTTCACACATACTTGGCTATTTTTGTCTCCAATGTGCAGAGACTAATAGTTGAGAAAGTGAGAGGGTGCTTTGGGTTCACATTTGATGGCAGTTTCCTACAAGCCCCATAATGCCGTGCGCATAACTTCTTTTAACTGATTCTACCACATTACCCTGTGCATGAAATCTGTGCTCCTCTTTGTGGAAAGACCTTAGTTCTTTATAACTGGGAACATTTGGCTTTCAAGACTATAGCAAAGTCTAGTAGATTACAGCTCCCAGGTCTACTCTACTGTACATACCTGAAAAAACATTGCTGAAGGCAGTGATAGGCTACAGTATGCCCTATGGCAGTGGTGGCAAACCTATGGCATGGGTGCCAGAGGCGGCACTTAGAGCCCTTTCTGTGGGCACCCGGGCCATTGCCCCAGCACACCAGACAGGACTCAAAGAATCTTCCTGCAGTTCCAAGCCACTTAAAAGATGCTGCTTTCAGTCATATTTTGATACTTACTTCGCTACTTGGGACTGTAAGAAGAGGGAAAATGAATAGACAAGGCCGAATTATCTTTGGAGGACCTCCTGCTGGCCCCACGATTCTCTGTGTACAGAGGGACACTGGAAAGAAGCTAAAATGATGAAAATTTTCCATCTTTCTACTGTGTTGGTGTCCTCAGGAGGCCAATATGATTGAAAGTTGTTGAACTGGGAGCAATAAGTTACTGCTTTAATTTTTGGTTGGCACTTAAGGGGGGTTTTAGGTTGCAGTTTGGGCACTCAGCCGCTAAATGGTGCCCTATGGCCATACACTCACTTTTTGCATGCTCCACATGTTTGTTTGTTTTTGTTTTATCGGTGACCTCCAATCGTGCCGATTCCACTGTTAACACTACTCAATAGGTTATTATTGGTAAGTTGTGGTCTTGTTTTCCACATGAGGAGACAAGTACTTCTCTACCAAACCATATGTGGGACATATATGACCACCCTTGCCAAATGGGGTATTTCCCAATCCTATCCTATACCTAAGGAAATTTAGGAGCCCTGTCCAACTATTAGCTAGTTATGGGGACCATCACTGTGGGTTAGGCATAGGCCTTAGAATATTAAAGGAAATCTGCCATCAAAATCCATCCTGATAATCCAGGGACATTACTCATAGATCACAACACGAAGAACATTGTTTAAGAGGGGTCAGGGGTAGCTTCCCCTCCAAGTGGGGATTCAGTGTCTGCACTATGATCCCCTGTTGTAGGACTATGCATAAATCCGGTACCAAATAGATACTACTACACCTAAAACAAAAAAAAACAACAACAAACTGTTTAAAACAAATTTCATATCTTTATTGGAAATATACAATATCACAAAACATTACTTTAAAAATTATTGGAAGGGGGGGAGGGGTAACAAGTGTGAGCAAGGTCGATCAGTATGTGCTGAAGAGACAGTATACAACAAATATCCAGTACACGTGATCCAATAAGTATATATATATAGTAAACCACACCATTTTAGGTTTGGCTCAAGTATATTGGTAAAAAATGCAAATTGACATGTTGACAAAATACCATTAGGGGACACACCTAGGTGCTAAATATATTGCACAACCCGGCGTCTATGTTTCTTATATTGCACTTGCCCTTAGTTTAGCTGTAGTGCTTGTAAGTATCGATAGGCAATCTAATCCCTATGTGGCCAATGTATGCATGCCAAACAAGAGTTGCGTCCCTGCATTATTACCTGCTGGTGGTGATACACGTGGATCTGGACGGCTGACACCCCGACGCGCGTTTCGGCACGCTGCCTTCGTCTTCGTTATTCCTAGATCCAGGCACCGTGACTGTGGTAATCTTATATTTATTTATCCACAGCCTCCTTACTTCTAAAATCAACTTTTAAAATGATGCTAATGAGCCTTGCTGTAACTTCACAGGCTGTTACGCTGTGCAGGAGCACATTTCCCCTCCTCTACTGTTCCCTTAGCACTTTCCACCTCACTCTGCCTGCTGTAATCTTATACAGTGGGAGGTGCCCCTGCCCATTGTAACAGCCTGTGAAGCTACAGCACAAAGGGGCTCTGGTAATGCACCCCCAGAGCACTTGTGACTCATTACTATAATAGCAAAAGTTGATTTTAGAAGGAAGGAGGCCATGGATAACAAATAAAATAAGACTACCATAGTGCTTAGATATATGAGTAAGTGCCCCTGGTTTATCATAATGGATTTTGATGGTAAATTAACCCCTTTTTTTGAAAATGTTTGATCTATATACTCTTAGAGGGATAGAGCAAGGGGCAGGTATAACAGTGGGGGTCCAATGGTATCAGCATTATAAATGTCACATGGGAGTTTGGGGTCCTGTTATGAATTTTGTCCCCTCTCTGTGGATACCCATCACATCTACTCAGAGGATTCTTCTCATTCTCTTCTGCCCAACATCCTCTCGGAGAGGATTCCCTTGCAAGAGCCAACATCTTCTCAGAGGGGGTCTGTGACTCTGGGCCTCCTCTCCTGTCTGGGCCCCTGACTGCAGTCACAGTAAACCCCCCTGATGGCAGCCCTGAACGCCAATATTATGAAGGACCATATAGTAGGTGACGGCCCTGTTTATGGTATGTTAAGATGATGCATAATTGATCATATTTTCAGAACGCCATCCATCCTGATCTATAAACACCTTGTTTACGACAAAGTTTCTGACACAGTACTTGCTGAGGATATGCCTCATATTCATGTATAGACAATGGACCAGTTTGAGTTGTTGTTGCAATTCAACCCATGGTAAGTGACTGTCTGAATTCAATGGGAGGCACATTCCTGGCTAATTTTCTGCCCAGATTTTGGAGGTGGTATCATATTATGGGCCACTAAGTTAACAATCTTATGTGGGTACTGAATAACATTACAGCATTTTTATTTGTAGATTGTATGATATTGATGTTGGGTAATAGTATGGCGGCATTTTGTTCAGCAGTGTTAGGCTATTTATACTCTCCCCTCTAGGATAGCCCTGAGTGAATACGTATGTAAAACATATCCCAATTCACCCAATGTCATTTCAGTCTCTCTTTGGCCAGTATATGTCACATGTGATGTATACAGGAGTAGTCAAAAGCCCCAGGATACCTTTTATTTCAGAAACTAAAGGGTTAATGATATATCTGATACCACAGAAAGTAATGGGTGAAGGGGGATCCATCTATAAGGCTATGTCCAGAACACAGTGGCCATCTTGAAAGCCGCCATATTGGATTGAGGGCAAGTTTTTCTAATGGAAAGTAGTTACGTAGCAAATCACAGACGACCAGAAATGTCTCAGAAATATCTTGCAGCCATCTGATGTGCAGTATCTCTTGTGGTTCAAACACATAAAGATATAAGAGAACCTGTGACGGAAAACTATGAGCTGAAGGCGCTGGATCCAATCATCATGGACCCACACTCTATGGAGTGTTGATTGTCAAGCTCCAGGGGTAGTGAACCCACTGGACCACCGCGAACGATAACGCAAGCCGACACATGGGACCGGAATCTAAGAGGCACCCGGTTTTCACCAAAGCCCGCCACAAAGCGGGTTGGACTTGTTGTGGCGTGGTACCACCAGGTCGTTCCACAGGTGCGACTTTGTCCGCAGTGGCAGCCAGGGCGAGGTACAGAGACGTTGAGCAGAATCGTAGTCGGGGACAGGCAGGAGGTCAGGACAGGCAGAACAGGATCAGAGTCCGGGATGTAGCAACAGGTCAAGGCAGGCAGAACAGGATCAAAGTCAATAACGGAACCGGGGTCACAGCGGGAATTCAGAATACTAGCATAGGGCAAGCTTTCTCAATGGCTATATGGCACAAAGATCCGGCGGGGTGTGCAGGGAGAGGTTGGATTATAAAGGATTCTGGGTATGGCCAGCGCCAATTAACGGTGAACTGACCCTCTAAATCTTCTGAAGCCGGCGTGTGCACACCCTAAGAGACGGGGAGGGGCACGGGTGAGCCCACGACCCGAGACATGGGTCGCGGGAACACCCGTGACATTGATATCTATTGAACCGCATAGATCTTACAGATATTACAGATCTGATTGTGGCAATCGATTTCTGATACAATTCTAGTCTTCGATGTTACATGACCACCTACAGATCGGATAAACTTGGGCTTGATACTTGCCGCTCGTCCATTACTTGCAGAATTCTTATGGTTTTTCATCAGGATTTTCGAGGTTAGTAATCGAGGATCTGCAGTGTCCACATAACATTTATATAATCTTACAAGTCTTATTATGAATATAATTCCCCACTGATTTCCATACATAATCCGCAGTGTACGTATTCATCATCTTGTATCTGTCATAACATTACTATAGGTCAGCTGTTATTACTATACACAATTCTCTGCTGTTTCCCGGTAATTACGTGAATTTTCATTTCTTTCCTTCTTTATACAGAGATTAACTGTTTACTTTAAGCGCCGCAGCGTGAATTCATCTCTACCATGAATGATTAAAGCAATTTCTAAAAACGGAAAACTCAATTAATATTGTAATTACATAGCGCGGCCGACGCACATAATAAAGATCATTACCAGCGCAGTCATGTGATCGCGGTGTATCACTGAGGTTATAGATAGATGTAGTAGACTGTGTGTGATATTATTTTTATTTTTTATTGCAGTGTCATGTTATGAGTGTTGGAGGAAAGCCCCGATCACTAGAAAGATCATCCGGATTTGTTTTATTTGTCCACATATAATGGGGGGGGGGTTCCGTATGCCATGAAGAGGACGGCTAAGACTTATTTTATAGTCAGGGCATCATGGGAAGAATAATATGCTCATTTATACCAGACAACCTGTTTGGTGATTTTTGCCCCTCATCAGTGCAGAGTAATCAGATACCAGAAATCATGATTTTGGCGCACCCTGCACTGTACAAAGTTTAACTGTATTTCGTGCAGTTTGCCCTGTTTTTAGTAAATGTGCCAATTATTTAAAAAAAGGTTTCCTAAACCTTCTGAAAGGTCTCTTAGTCTGGTTCAGTAGGCGACACAATCATGGGAAAGACTTCTGACTTGACAGATGTCCAGAATTCAGTCATTGATAAACTTCACAAGGAGGGAAAGCCACAAAAGGTCCGCGCTGAAGAGCCTGGCTGATCACGGAGTGCTGTATTAAGGCTTATTAATGGGAAGTTGAGTTGAAGGCGCACAAGAACCCGGAATAAATAACTTTTTGCTGATATATTTACATTTTTGGGGAAGCGCTTGTATTTGTCATCGGGTAATTATTCTGGGATGTATTTTTTTTTTTAGTTTACTTTGTACATCTAATTGCCTCCTACATATTAAGCCGCGTTGAATTTATTGTATGACGTGACGCCCTGTGATATCATATGGTGATGCCTGAAGATTGCAGGAACACCCATACGTTCTATTACCCTTATAAGTTATCAGGAGACGCTGATAAATGATAACTTCCGCTCTGCTACATCTGGATGCGGATGATATCCCAATGTGAAATGCGTCCTACGCCTCCTTATTAATAACCCTGGCGTAATCCGTCATTGTGTTTCTTTACAATATCGGAATGAGAATCTCTTTATCTACCTCCCGGGCTCCACATGTAGCCCCCCGTGATTTATACTATCTTCCGTGACAGTCTGCCATCCGCTACATTTCGGGAAATATATTCATTGATCACGGAGCTGACAAGGACCCTTATTGATGATGCTGCGTCTACCCCTTGTTACCCCCAAACTCTATAATCTATAATGTCACCATAATACGCACAACGTAAATATTGTAGGGGGGGGGGGTTAATAAAATAAAGTAAACAAGTCACATTTTTTAGGAGATCTGAGGAGATGCAACCTCCGGGGTGATGACTGAATGAGAAAGCAATACATATATATTATATATTATCCGTTATTAGGTTATAACGCTGACTTATGAGATCCGCATCTAGCAATGATTCCATTTTACTACCACCGGCGTGATATGTGACCCGGTAAGTGGTGGGTAGTTTATTACTTCTTCGTACTTGCATACATTAAGTGCTAGGCAGGAGACTAAATAAGATGTAATTAAATTTGAAGTTAAATTAGGGTTAAAAGATTGTGATGATAGTGTGTGTGTCGTTAATTTCATGCCTCGTGTAAGTGTTGCGTTGCTGTCTGGGATTTACTAATATTTCACAGATTTTCAAGCTATGAGTCCAGACATTGAGGGAAGAAGCTCTTTTTTCCCCTCTCACAGCAGACAATCACAGCACAATCTAATGGGATTTTCCATGGGAGAGGATTTTGGTATTGAAATTTAATTAATGTACAAATTTAAAGTTGCACCACTTTCTAGGAAAATTTTTACTGTAATTTTTTTTTTTATAGGACCGATGTAGTTTAGATGTAGCATTTGGTACTGGGGGAAACTAATAATAATTCCTTTATTTATATAGTGCACACAGATTACGCAGCGCTGCACAGAGTTTGCCAGATCTGTCCCTGTCCCCAATGGGGCTCACAATCTAATCAACCTACCAGTATGTTTTGGAGTGTGGGAGGAAACCCACGCAAACATGGAGAGAACATACAAACTCTTTGCAGATGTTGACCCTGGGACTTGAACCCAGGTCCCCAGCGCTGCAAGACTGTAATGCTAACCATTAAGCCACCGTGCTGTAGGGTTTTTTTGCATACCTGTACTATAAATGTCTCTAAAAGGAGAACTTGCATCTATGGGGGCCTTAGCTTTGTGCGACCCAAGGACAACTAGGACTAGTCTTCAGTTTCAGGCCAGTACACAGCAGAAGGAACCATCTATAGTCTTTTTGGCTTCATGCCCTACATTTTGCTGGGCCAAGAATTCAGGCACTGGATGTTGGACCTCCAGCAGTCATATAACCTGAGGTAGGCCATCAATTGCAAATTGTAGACAACCCCTTTAGGACATGGATACATTTGAATTTGAGGATGGAAAAGCTACTAATGTCCTGACAAGGATCCCCTGTGATAGAGGTGGCAGTATATGGTCAAAGCAGCATCTTCACCAAAGACTTGGACAATGTCAGGGAAAAATTGTCTCAACTTCTGTGGCTTATTTTATAGTGAGGGCCAAAGTGGGGTATACATTTATTTAAGGGTCAGATTGGGAAACCATACATCCTGTTTTCTGGTGAGGGCACCTTCCACCCCATTCTCAAAAAAAGAAGGAATGAACCCTAAGACAGTGGGGCACATTTGCTCACCCGTCCAGAAGAGTTCACCGAAAGTGCATTGTCCGTGTATAATGCACTGTGCCGCGATTCACTAAGATCGTGCGCCCGATATCCTGCATGTGTCGCTTCCCCGCTCAGGTCACCTTCTTCTTCCTGGTGCATGTAAGTGCTTGATCTTGCGACACATTTTGAATGTTAAATCCCGAGCTCAGCCCGAATCCGCCCACCCCCGGATTTCTGACGCATGAAAGTCGGCACTACTTCGCCAAAATCGTGTGCGACACAATCCCCTGCTAAATACCTGTCACAGCCGCGCAATCCCCGAAAACATCAGAAAATCCGACGAAAGTGCGGCCGCTGACCCTTAGTAAATAAGCTCCACCGTGTTTACTGGTAGATAGTTATATGTCCCATGCATTGTGACCCCCATTTGGGCATCACAAGGTTAAAAGCGGCCATACTTCATCACCTGTTCGAATTTTTTAGTCTATATGCGACGTTCTGCGAGTAAATTGCTGAAGCGGTGTAAGGTATTGTATCTTCCTCATACTGATAAACTACTATCCCTGACGCCTCGCCCTCCTTGTCGGGCCCAGGTGCTCACGGGGCCTATTTTGGTCTCTGCCGGTGTTCTATGTTGATTCTGTATTGAGATGTTAATTGAGTTTATAAATGGCCGCGTCACGTTGTATTCTCACAGCTCAGCACTTTTCAGCTGAGTCTTGGCGTTTGGTAAGCCAAAAATAACAAGGCGAACATGCAGGTGCTGATAAGACAAAGCAAAAATATAAAAAAAAAAAAAAGTCCTATATTTTGCCCTTTATACTCACTGGGCAGAAAAAAAACATCAAGACTGGTGTTTCCTACAACATTCCTGAAATCCTCTGTGCTGGAGTGAGTTGCAAAGTGAAGCATATTTTTGTCCCTTGTGTCCAGGTGCTAATGTAAGCAAAAATAATATCCAATTTCTGGTGTAAAATCTAGTAAATTTGGCATGCCCCATTTTACAAAGCCCCCACCTAAGCCCCACCCACACCGACTAACTTTCCAACAATGAATCAGTTATAACAGTGAATACAAGGAACGGTGTCATACATCTTATCAGAGGAAAGTGTTTCCTTCTCCTCTTACTTTGGCTCTTATTATCCTCCCTCTTAATCCCTAATCTGCTATTAAATTTAAATTTCTGCTTAGTTCTGTTTTGCAGTCAACACGACAGAAGCTCATTGTCTCAGAAGCATCAGATTACATCTAATCTATGGAGAAGGGAGGGAGGGAGTCAAAGCAGCTAGGTCTCCATCCAGCAGCTCAGAGAGAACAGAAAGTGAAACACAGAACCTGCAAAGAGGAGAATTTATGTAAAATTTAGTCTACAATTCACATAATAACCAGAAACAGTGACACACACTGGACTAGTCATTTCTGCAATATTTAAAGGGCTATTCCCATTTCAGCAAATTAATGTTATTGTCTGTATAATGAAAAGTTATACAATTTTCCAATATACTTTTTGTATCCATTCCTCATGGTTTTCTAGATCTCTGCTTGCTTTCATTCTAAAGAAAGCGTCATTGTTTATTTCTAGTGGACAGAAATCTGACCATGGTCACACAGGTGCACGGCACGTTATATCACACAGGTGCACGGCTCGTTATATCATACAGGTGCACGGCTCGTTAGCATCACAGAGAGTAATCAGAGCCGTGTGATATAATGAGCCGTGCACCTGTGTGATATAACGAGCCACGCACCTGTGTGATATAACGAGTCGCGCACCTGTGTGATATAACGAGCCGCGCACCTGTGTGATATAACGAGCCGTGCACCTGTGTGATATAATGAGCCGTGCACCTGTGTGATATAATGAGCCGTGCACCTGTGTGATATAATGAGCCGTGCACCTGTGTGATCATGGACAGATTTCTCTCCACTGGAAGTAACCATAGAAGCTTTCTATAGAATGACAGCAAGCAGAGATCTAGAAAACTGTGAGGAATTAATACAGAAAGTATATTAGAAAAATGTATAATTTTTTATCATGCCAACAATAACATTAATTTCCGGAAATAAGAACACCCCTTTAAGTTCCCTTCAAATTTCTTTCCTCATATACTGTGATGTCTATAGGAATCTGACTGCGCCCTACTTTCACCGGAGGGGCTCAATCTATTTTGTTTACTGCTTCTTCCAGGCACCACAGGATCTTCTGGTCTCCAGATAAGGTTAAATCAGGCCCAGCATGTAAGAGGCGGGGGAGGGGAGGGGGAATACGCCAAATCTTACATTACACAAATTTAGTTGCCACACATTTTTATCCAAAAATCAATATCTGCCCATGGTTCCCAGCTGGAGGACAATATAGTAGATTGCTTTTTAAGTCCTGTTTTTGGCCGATGCGCCGTATTCTACCCCCCTCCGTAATAGACAGAATCCTACATCACTAGGGGATCCATTATGCAGGACGTTTAGGCAAAGTTTAATGGCTTGTGCAATCGCTGGCTTTGATCTCCCCAGTGCACTCAGAGAAGCGGCTCAAGTGTTTTCTTTCTTTTTTTTCATATATAGAACTGTTTTCAGACTCAATTACTTTATCCCTAATAGTATTCGGCTCAATACCATGTGAAGGGCTCTCACAGCTAACGCAATACAATCCCGGAACAAATCGTTTACCAGGTTCCAATATGAGGCCGGACGTAAGATCTTTAAGGACCTTGTACATCCGTTACAAAATTGGTTCGATTTTTAGGCACGTATGACAAAATGTTTGGCGGTTTAGGGGTTAAAGGGGTTTCACCCACAAAGAAAAGTTAGGCTCTATCTCTGGCCTAACTTGCTGATCGGTGCTGAGACCCCCGCAGATCATGAAAACAAGGGGTCCGATGTACATACAGACTAATGGAGCAGATGGTCGCGTCCTGCTCCATTAATCTCTATGGGGCTGACGGAACTTGCCCAGCACTGAGACCCCCACTGATCAGCAAGTTAGGCCCGTTATCCTGTGGATAGGGCCTAATTTTTCTTCGTGGTAAAACCCTTTTAAGAATTAATTTTTTATAAAGCAAATCTGAGAAGACTACTGAGGATGTAACGCATCTTACGAATTACCGGGGGGCTAAATTAGCAGCTTCCAGGAGGGGAAGGAGACTCATTCAGAAGATTCAGACCTGTAGGGGAAAAGTTTAATTTCCCATTGATCAGGTTTTTCACCAGCACAATAATCAGGGCTAATTCCTGCTTCTGTCTCTGTCAGGGGGGAGGTATCACTGTGAAAAGGGGCTTTAACCTGTTAACAACTGATACATACAGATCATCCTAATTAATGCTTAGTGGGGTTTGCCCATGAAAGAAAGTTCTCAAATTTCAATTCCCTAGTGATGTTTACACAATAAAGATCATTTTTTACCCCGTACTTTACAATTTTACTCACTTCTAGCTCCTATCACTCAGCGGTGGTCAGTATAAGATTCCAGTGTGTGTGCGGGGACTGAGCAGCCACTTCATCATCCCTCTAGTGATGTGAGATGCTGTGTGCTGCCAATGTGCTTAGATTATAAGGGCGCAGGTTTATATACACTTTCATTTAGCTTCTGAACATTGTACTAGTATCTGACACATAGAAAAAGAGAGCTGAGACAAATCAGAGATGATGAGATCCATGAGATGGATATAACACACAATGACACACTCACCTGAAACACACACAGCTCTGCTATATGCCTCTCTCACCTTGCCCTGGATAAAGACCTTATCTGTTTGTAGCTTGTAAAGAAAGTCTCTACACACTGCGACTTGCTGGCAGGAAGTGCCTGTGTCTGGGCTGGTCTTTTACTGCAGGGGGAGGGCCAGGAGGCAGAGAGCACTGCAGTGTGCAGAGAGAAGAAGCTATTCATAAGAAGAATTCCACAAGTGGGGAATAACTGATGGGTTATATACATAAAGATTGGAGGAGGAAAGAGACTGAGGCAAAGGACCCTACAGGCTGTTGATCCCAATGTAAAATGTGTACCAGGTCCCTCAACCATAATTTACTGTGTATAGTATTCCACTCTTTATATGGCGGGTCCCCATAGAAGTGATAGACCCCTGGACAGAGAGGTGTAACTTGAAGCATATTCCTGTCTCATCTTATGGAACTTTTTACATTTTTTGTTTTAGACTTTTATATTTCTTAAAACAATTGAAGAAACATAAAATGTCTGAGTGTTTTTTATAATACAGAGAATATCTCACATGTTCCATCCTCCAGAAACACAATTAGGGAGATAAAGCCTCATCATTAGCATCCATGAGACATATTTTGGGTGATTTGCATAAGACGGACATTATATAAGCACACCTGCTGTATAACGCTGCCTTCCTTTTATCTCTATGGCGGATTAGCCCAATGCTTGATGCCATCAATGCATGAAAAATTACTTATCCACAAAGTGCAGCATTTCATTCCGACTACTGCAGCAGAATCCAAGTTAGTAGATTTCGTGCGGATTCTGATGTCACTACTTTGTGCCAACTGAAGCGTAAGCTCGTACCCGGAGATGGGATATAAGAACAGATGTGCAGGAGGTTATACCAGCACTTACCATCTGTGTATTATAATTCCGAAAATTGTCTCAAGTTGTTGTATTTTGTATAATAGACGTGGTAAGATCTACTAAAATATGTTTAGAAATGTGCCCCCTATGGGGAAATCTGTTATCTTTATAGAGGTCATTGTACAGGGAGGAGGAGGAGATAAGCTGTGACATCATCTCATTGTCAGTTAGTGATGTAATGAGGGTCAGTGTTATCTATATAGAGGCTATTGTACAGGGGGGGAGGAGATAAGCTGTGACATCATCTATTGTCAGTAGTGATTGTAATGATGGGTCAGTGTATCTATATAGAGGTATTGTACAGGAAGGGGAGGGATAAGCTGTGACATCATCTATTGTCAGTAGTAGGTGTTAATGATGGGTCAGTGTTATTATATAGAGTCATTGTACAGGGAAGGGAGGAGTAAGCTGACATCATCATTGTCGTGGTGATGTAATGATGGGGTCAGTGTATCTATATAGAGGACATTGTACAGGGAGGTGGTGGAGATAAGCTGTGACATCATCTATTGTCATGTAGTGATGTAAGTGGGTCAGTGTATCTATATAGAGGTCATTGTATAGGGAGGGGGAGGAGATAAGCTGTGACATCATCTATTGTCCAGCAGTGATGTAATGATGAGGTTAGTTGTTATCTGTATAGAGGTCATTGTACAAGGAGGGGGAGGAATAAGCTGTGACATCATCTGTTGTCAGTAGTGATGTAATGATGGGTCAGTGTGTATTTATATAGAGGCATGTGTACAGGAGGGGAGGAGATAAGCTTGTGATATCATCTATTGTCAGTAGTGAGTAATGATGGGTCAGTGTTATCTTATAGAGGTAGTTGTAATTAAGGGGAGGAGGAGTAGTGCTTGTGACATCATCTATTGTCAGTGTGTTGGAATGAGGGTCAGTGGTATCTATATATAGGGGTCATTGTACAGGGAGGGGAGGAGATAAGCTTGTGAAATCATCTATTGTCAGTAGTGATTTAAGATGGATCAGGTTATCATATAGAGGACATTGTACAGGGAGGGGTGGAGAGCGTGACAATCTGTTGTAGTAGTGATTGAATGATGGGTCAGTGTTATTTATATAGAGGTCATGTACAGGGAGGGGGAGGAGATAAGCTTGATATCATCATATTGTCAGTAGTGATTGTAATGATGGGTCAGTGTTATCTATATAGAGGTAGTTGTACAGGGAGGGGGAGGGAGGTAAGCTGTTGTGAAAGATAATTGTCAGTAGTGAGGTAATGATGGGTCAGTGTATCTATATAGAGGGTCATTGTACCAAGGAGGGGGGAGGAGATAAGCGTGTGACATACATATCTTGTCAGTGTAGTGTAATGATGGGTCAGTGTTATTTATAGTAGAGGTCCTTTACAGGGAGGGGGAGTAGGATAAGCTGTGACATCATCTCTTGTCAGTGTGATGTAATGATGGATCAGTGTTCTCTATATAGATGTCATGTACAGGGGGGGGGGGAGAATAAGATGTGATATCATTATTGTCGTCGATGATGGATAGATGGGTCAGTGTTATCTATATAGAGGACAGTTACAGGGAGGGAGGAGGAGATAGCGTGACAACCATTTATTGTCAGTAGGGATGTAATGATGGGTCCGTGTTATCTATTAGAGGTCATTGTACAGGAGGGGGAGGAGGATAGCTGTGACTCTAATTCTATTGTCAGTGAGGATGTAAGAGTGGTCAGGTTATCTATATGAGAGGGACAGTGTAAGGGGGGGGAGGAGTAGCAGAGTTGAATCATCTATTGGCAGTGTGGATTGTATGTGATTTTTTCCATTGTTTATGTGGTGTAAATTAGGCTAATACTGTATAGAAGTCCCTTATGGAATAAGAAAGTGTCAGTCTAATATTAAGCCTAGTGTCCAGAATAATAATTATTAATTATAGTTCTTTTTATTAAATATAGATCATGATCAGGAGTTTGTTTTTTAATCCTTCAAAAAAAATAAAATATGTGTAATAGTAAAAACTGTGTCAACAATCAGGATTGTTCCGGGTGATCATTCTTCCGTCTGAAGTTTAGAGGAATAGATCTGGATGATCTTTCCAGAGATATAAAAATTACCCAGAACTTTTAACAAAGGCGTTCTAAAGTTAGTTTTTTTTTACGGGCTACTCTGGAGGATCTTATATCAAGTTAGAGGACTTTTAGTGTTACCATAATTCATGGTATTATTTTCCCCCCTTAGGTTTAATTCGCCTGCAAGAACTCATCAAGGCTCCATCAAGATAACAAATCTCGAAAAATAAAAAATCCGCAATTACCTCAGGAAACAAGGACGCGCGGCCTCTGCTCAAAGAGATGAAGAAAGCCAAGGAGTTTTATGTGATATTTGATTGCTCGCACGAAACCGCCGCCGAGATCCTCAAACAGGTAGACAAGTTACTTCTTTATTTTCAGATCATCAAAGGCACAATTCTGCTTTCATATAGTACATCAAGCGCAAGGCGCCGCAACGTTTCCCTCATCACTCCATCATTTATGTAGGGAGGAATGTCTATCCTTTCAATAGCCTTTATTTTCTACTAGCTGTAGCTCCTGGCGTTGCCAGGATAGTAAATCACTGCTCTTAGCTACAGCAAAATAGAATCGGTTAAACAAATATATATGTATCTAGATACGGTCAGACTCTACGGACCGTCCTTTTATAAATTTTTTGAACTCTCCTTCCATTGACTGTCTGTCTCTGACACTCTCATTCAGCGACTGTCTGGTCTCGGTCACTCTCATTCCAGCGACTGTCTGGCTCTGACACTCTCATCAGCGGACTGTCTGGCGATGACACTCTCATTCCGAGAATGTCCATGGCGCTGACACTCTAATTCCAGCCAAACTGTCGGTCTTTGACACTCTCATTCCAGCGACTGCGGTTTGGACACTCTCATTCCAGTGACTCATGTCTCGACACTTCATTCCAGCGACTATCTCTTACACTCTCATTCCGCGAACTGTATGTCTCTGACATCTCATTCCAGTGGACTCTGCATTCTCTGGGAACACTCTCATTCAGCGACTTCTGCCTCTTACACTTATTTCCAGATGACTGTCTTCTCGGAACACTTCGTCCGTGACTGATGTCTTGACACTCTATTCCAGAGCCTGTCTGTCTCCGACACTCTCATTCCAGAGACTCGTATGTCTGCCACTCTCATTCCAGCGACTATCTGCCGCGTACATCTCATCCCAGCGGATGTCTGCCCTGACACTCTCATTCCAGCGACGTCGTCTCTGACAATCTTCATCCAGCGACTGTGGTTCTCTGACACTTCATGCCAGACGGATGTCTGTCTAGACATCTAATTTCCAGCGACTGGTATGTCTCTGACACTTCATTCCAGCGACGGTTTCTGTCTCCGGACTGTACTTTGTCTTGGGGGAGATTTCTCAGAAGGTCTGAGAGCGAACCATGCCCCTGGCAGACAATCAGAGCTCAAAAGTTTGAATTTTCTTGCAGTGTTTATAAAATTACAGCTGACTCTGATTGGTTCTCCATAGGCCAGCTGGGAACAGTTTTTTTACGGTATATGGTGGGACAATCAGTGGATTTTTCGGAAAGAGCCGGATGAAATTTTGCTCAGAACAGAATCTATGACGTTTCCTGAGTCACAGGCAGCGGACTGTGCTAAACTTTGGTTGATTGTAAACGTGTCGGTGACAGAGTCCGGCGAGGACGACAGACAGACATACAGACAGACCACACTACAGACACAAAGCACACAAACATAGAAAACACAGACAATCACAGACAGACAGACAGACAGACCAGACCACACCACACTGACATACACACACCATACAGAACAGGGACAGACACACACCATGACAGACAAAATACAGACAGACAGACACAACACATAAAGACACACAGACACAAATACAAACAGGAAACACAGAAATACTACATACAGACACACATAATACATACATGAAAAAAAAACATTAAACACACATACATACACACACAGACCTACCTACTACAACACACATACTATCAAATAAACATACATAACCACAAAACATACATACATACAGTCACATACATACATAACAGCTTAAATATATTAAATAATAAATCATTCCAAATCCTTTCCGAGGCAGCAAAACTCTTCAATTACATCATTAAAGTAAAAAATTGTTCTGTCATCGTCCTAAGCTCGTACGGTGGGTGGGGGCCAGTGGGTGTTGCCCCACCTCAGGACCAGCCATCGAACATAGAGAGACTTATTAGCATAATATAAGCAAATTAGTATCCCCTTCCACTATTTAGGGTGGAAAGGATGGAGTGGTGAGTTGTCCATGAAAGGACACTATATCGATCTACTGTAGGATAAATTGTCTGAAAAGTGTCAACCATTGGGACCTCACTTGATCTTGAAAATAGGGCTCTTCCTACTCGGATTGGTAGAAGAATTGTCGTCTAGTGTTCCCCAATTATGGGACATGGACATATCCGGCCCCCACAAACTTTATGGAGTTGATCGTAGACACTAGAAGAGGCAGCCAAACCCTGATTGAATATTGACTCTCCACTGATTTGATCTGGTGACCAAACCTAAGACCGGTCACAATCAAGATGAGAAATCCTCTAAGTATAATGGCCGTGCACCTGGCCAGTCCATCTCCAGAGAGCACAGTAGGGTGCAGGCGGGAGCATGGTGGACTATTTTGTTGCAAAAGTTGATTTACGTGGTGCACAACACAATGGGTAAAGAGAACCTGTCAGTCGATTAAGCCGAAATAACAAGGTACTTATGGACCAAATAGAACTTTTGATGTCGTACATGGAAAAAATAAACTTTTCTGCTTACCTGGATGTGGTCCGATAGGACATGGCTCACATCAGAAGACCCCCGCCGGCGCACCCTCATCTCGTAATGTGGGCAACTATCCAGTGTCACTGCACCTGCGCAGACGAGCAGGTGGTAATACCCGGCTTATTTGCCAGAACAAACACAGGGTCGAAGAAACAAGGGACAAAGGAGATAAAGTTGGTTTTTCTCCCCTCGAATTCTTAAAATATTTGGGACATACACCACAGGTCCATAATGAGATGTTGGTGGTTTAGCGTGTCTTAAACCACCATGACAGGTTCCCTTAAAGGGAACCTACCCACCACATATATACCTATAAAGATCGGTGGTAGGTTAGTACATTGTAGGCAGTGAGGGATAGCCCTTTATAGGGCTAATGCCTCAGTCCCCCACAATCTTTTGTAACTTTGATTTAGCATATGAGACATTTCAAGAGGACTGGGGGCGGGGAGTAGCGGAGCTGAGGCTACACGACGTGGCACGTCACACCCCAGTAGCCTCTTTGTTCCTCCTTTTGTACCTTTATATGTGATATGTGGTGTAGGTTCCCTTTAAGTGGTTGTGTCTGGATGTTGAAAAACATTGGGCACCATTTACTTACCCGGTCCATTCGGTTCCAGCGGCGGTCTCTGAACAGCGTGGGTCTTTGGGATCAGAAGGTCCTGCGCCCGTGTCCACAGGTGTGTCGTGCTGGCCGAACAGTCCGCCGAGGGGCCCCGGAGGTTCAATCGTCTTCATCGTGGTGCTGTGAGTAGCGCCTGTGCGACCAATTGTTTTTTGTTAATGCGGCGGTTTTTCGAATCCGTCGGGTTTGTTCGGGCACAGCCACCGGTATTCCGTCGGTGCATGCCCCGCGCATATGGCCACACAAACCGATCACGGTGCGCGCAAAAAAAGCCGGGGCATCAGGGAAAATCGGCGTCAATGGAACATTCGGGTACACACTCGGGAAACGCAAATCGGGCCCTAGTAAATGACCCCCATTGTTTTCTTCCAAACACAGCACCACACAATTTGTGCTATAGATTTCGCTCAGTTCCCAGTATCTCTATGCAGCTCGATTGCAATATCGGCACAACCATGCAAGAGTGGCGTGTTTTTGGATGAAAAGCAGCCATGCTTATTAACCTCTGGGGACAACCCTTCAAAACACCCTCATTACTATGAATGAGGACCTTTAAATTCTTCCATATAAACCGCTAGATGGGAGCTGACGAGGGGCTGGCTCCGCCACCTCACACAATAGTAAGTCTGAGGAGATAGATGTTCACAATTTTTATCTTTGACAATAAAAAAAAAAAATATTCCCTTTGACAGCTAGTTAAGAAGAGAAGAAGTTAAATGTCGCGTTCTTCCTTTGTGACTGGCGGAGAGTAGTTGTACAATTTCCAGAAATACGAGGATCTGCGCCAATGCTGAATCTGAGCCGCTGCCTGATTGCAGCGTAGTGTTGCGGGTTTGAGTCTGTGTGCGGCAGAGAAGTGAGATCCTCCGAGCACTCCCCGGCCCCACGCGCTTGCTTTTGTGCAGCGCACATTGTATACACTTCACACATTATTTTTTTATTTCGTCACTTATGGAATTTTTTTTTATTGAATAGTTAGAAATCATTTTAAAGAGTCACCTCCACCATGCATACAAGACCATAATGGTGTGTCATTTTTCCGAGAATGTTCGACTGAATGAAAATAGGGAATTAAAGGGTGTGTGCAAAAAAAGCTGTTTCATGCAGAATGCGGCATCATGTATAATTCCTGGTCAGTTAGTTGTTTGGTGTTGTATTGCAGCTCAGCCACATTTCCCTTAAGGGGAATTATTAAGATCAGTAAGTACAGAGACCTAGGCATCGGTTAGTGCAATGTTAAGGTGTCATCTAGTTTCTTGGAATGTGATGTAAGCGAAACTGTATATTTGTTGGTAGAAATGCAGTAACGCAATGTTTTTGTTTTTGTGCCACCGTGACAATTCGATTTTTTTCTTTAAAAATTTAAGCTGCAGTAGTTTTTTGTGGAACCAAGGAGGATCATCAAATGAAAGCTCATAAGACACTAAGTGAAGCGTCTATAAAGTCAGTGTAGTCCAGAGATTCACAAGGGTAAGGTAGGGGATCCTATCTTTAAACTAGGCTAGATGCTGTAGGTGGGTGTCCTTAAGTAGGTGAACGGCCTCGTACCACTAGGTTGTAAGATGTAAATATAAGCACACATATGTGTGTGCCTCTCCCTTTTCTTTGATTATTAGGCCCTGTTTTTTCTGAAAAAAAGCTTGTAAATTACAAATAGTGAAGCATCCAGGGTCCTTTCACCACATTCAAGACGAGCCCTGGCTATTGCTTCTGCTTTATGGAGAGATGGCCAGTGAAATATAAGCGCAAAGTGGTACGTTGTTATGCAATTACGACAGATTCTGCGTAGGAATACATCGCCGAGTCTGGTTAAAAGGACAGTGTCACATCAATAGAAAATTAATCAAACCGTAGCGGAAACAAAAAAGATTATTTTGGGCATCAGTTGTTTTTTTCGCTTTTGCCATAGGAAACGGTAAAGAAAGAGTGCCCTAAAAATGTGATATTTATTGATTCCCGAAAATAGAATATGGGAAATGACACTCTCTGGTGTAGCTAGCTAAGTTTGCAACCTCGATATTGTGAGTCCGTACTCTGCAATGACTTGACTCATCAACCATTCAAATTCCCTCGATTTCCAACTCTCTAACCGATTGATCCGCGACTAATAATCTACAAAACTATTGCCCTCACACTGCTACGTGACCCATCTCCTTGTGACTCTTGTGCCCAACTCTGCCTCCGGCCAGCATGAAAGGGGGTGTTACCCACGAAAAGAAAGTAGGCTCCATTCAATTTGTGTACGTTGGGGGGTCGCAATGCAATTGCCCATCAACGAGAAAGGTGGTTTCGACGGAGTCGTTGCGATGATGGAGCAGAACGGAGTAGATACCTCAGAGCGTCCTCCAGGTCTACGTGTGATCTGTAGGATCCCCACGTATCAGCAGTTCGGCCCTTTCTGAGGATGGGCCCTAACTTTGATGGGAGTATTAGCTTATGATCCCAGACATATCTATAAAACATTTATAGATATGACAAATAATTCGGTAAGCAATCTCGGTGCGTCAGCCTAGTACATCATATTATTGGAATACGGCTTTATATGGAGCGGCATCAGATTAAAAAGTTGAGCAGTAGTCATTGTTGTACTACTGGGTGATTGCGGTTATCGTGATAGTAATCACTTTTCTATTGTTTTTGCCCTAAAACCAGGCTATTATAGGTAAGGGTGTAGTGCGGCCAGCAAACGGGCCTCTCAGGGTTTATGGCTCTTGACAAAGTTGTAAGAGGATTTTTCCTCTGACATGAGGGATTTCAATGGCCTCGTGTCCTTCTGCCTATGAAGGTCACTTAATCCCCAATGTAGTGATTCGCATGGTGTCTGACAGATATAGTCGTCCTTCTGCAGCCATGAGCTATGGTAGAGGGAGAACCGGCTCTAAACAAATCCACATTATTTAGTACTTGAAAGAGATTACGAAGTCGTGACGAGCGGTTGTAAAATCTGTCGGGACTTTTAGTAGTTTGTGGAAACTTTACATTGAGACTTGTGTGATTTTCTCCAGAGCTGCTCCTGTAATAGGAAAGTCTGGGTATGGAACGAATGGAATTAGGTAAAAAATAAGTATTTCATATTTGTTGGGGCTTTTTATTCTACTCCTTGTGATTAAAGTGGAACCTGTCCGCAACATATTCACCAATACAGCTAAGGCAGGTTCATTGAGCCCCAGTAACTAACTGAAACCTTCTTTTAGCTAAAAATTGTCCCCCTCAGATTCCCATAATATTTCACACTTTTATAATTTTAACCTATTGTCAAGCAGTCTATAGTGAGTCGAGGGGCATAGCCTCCAGGCTGAAATCCAGCAGTCTACCTTGCTCCATCTGCATGCAGCCAATAATCGTCATGTGACATCATTGCGGTCTGTAGCCTTCCAACATTAAGAAATGTACACAGCATATTTATTTTTTTTTTTTTTCTTCATGAAATCACACATATCATATCCCATGAAATAAAGCAGCAGCATTGGAGAGGAATTGGAGGTCCATACAGGCTGTTGTGATTTCTTATTTTGTTAAGATATGCATGGGGTACAGTGTGCTAATGTTAAGAGGATAAAGAGACATGTTGATGATGTCACCTGGTCACTGCAAAAGGCCACGCCCATTGACTTGCTTCCAAAATTAGATTCGGCAAGTTGATATAATGATTTTGTGGTGGATTGAGGGAACAATTTTAGTTAAACAAGGGGGTTGTTTTTTGTCAGGCAGTACTTTAGAGCTCTATGGAACCCCAAATAGCGGTACTTGTGGAAAAATGTAGGTGTCAGGTTCCTTTAAACTAATGGCGTGCTCCAATTCCCAAAATATTCCATTGATATGTTAAAAGGGACCTGTCACCAGATTTTCACAAATACAGCTAGTGAAAGAATCCCAAGAAACCATGTTAACCAGATTGACATCCTTCTAGAGCCTAATAAGTCTTTCCCTCAAATCCTGATAAAAGCAACTTTGATATTTTAACAGGTACACAGCCAGAGTTAGCAGCAATCAGGGGGGGTGAGTAAGCCATCCTCAATCACTTACTACTCCTACCATGGCCTCCTTCTCACCATGCGACTTCATGTCCATGTGACCAGAGTGATGTCCTCTGAAATCCTTACCCACTAACATTGCAAAATCTACACCTGTATGGTTATGTATCGATCACATGAACTCACAAACATGCCCACATGAACTCCTACTCCTCCCATGCTTATGGCGCATGAGGAGAATAAGTGAGTGAAATGGGATGGACATCCCACTCTGACTCATGCTAGATTCTTGGCAGTATCTGCAAGGTAAGATACAAAGTTGAAATTTGTATGGCCTCTATGGGAACCTGTGTCCAGTGTATTTGTGAAAAATCTGGTGACAAGTTCCCTTAAGGTCTTGGTGATGCTTCGATGCCACTGTAAAATGGAAAAAAGGGATGTCTAAATTAACAAAATGTCATTTTATTCTTCCTGTGTTTAATTTTATTAATCTATTGTTAATAGGTGTATAAAAATACTAAAAATAAGCATTTTTGTTCCTGATACAGAGCTGGAATAATCTGAAATCTCAAAAAAGTTATTACAACTTGCACTCATGACTAATCACCATGGAGCTTAGGGAGTTTATTGTATACGAAAGTTCCTTAGCTCCACCTGTGGTGACTGGTGGCAAACACAAATTTTATTACATGAATCTGTATGGCTATGCATGGTATATGGAACCGGCATCTATGATTGCTTCAAGTTCAAATATGTATTAAACGTACAGAACAGATTCTGGTGGCCACAAAGTTTTTAAATCCATATGTCAGGCAGTTTGAACCGATTGTTAGGGTCCCAAACCTCTTTATCGTACATTTACCCAGTGTTGCAGACAGTGTGGACTGGGTTTCCTTATGACCCCAAAGAAAATTTGGGGGCCCACTTCTCATTATCCCCAGGAAATAAATGTAGCACCCTCCAAAATTGTGTGTTTTCCTATGGACCTCTGGGGTTCGGATTGGGTGACCAGCGCCCACCGGAGGATTTCTGGTACTATGGTGGGCCAGTCCCGACATGGTCTCCAAGTAAACTGGGTGGAAAGTACTGGGGGGTGCTGATGGCTTCTGACACACCACATATTGCATTTGGTACAGCTAGGGGCAGTATACCTTCCCCCCCCACTTTACGCTCAGTGCTGAAACAAGAATATGCTCAGTGAGATTAGATGCTCGTCCAGAAATTCTACCAGATGCCAGTGAATGCGCCAGAGACCTCTGCAACCTTTCCACTGTGTTTCAGTAACGCGTAGTGGCGAACTGAACAATTGGGTCCAAGGGATTGCACCATCCTGAGGCAAGTTGAGCCTCTTGCCTCAGACAAGAACACAGCAGGCAAGATGAGGGGCAGCATGTAGGGGGCGCCGTCGCCTCGCTTCTAAGCGATAAAAATAGTGTCTATTCAACCAGGCAACACTTATATGCAGCCCTATTTGGGCACCCAGCTTTGTCAGGCCACATTAGACTGGAGTTCCATAATATGTTCTATTTATGTTCTAATTCTTCCCAAATTGAAATTGAAATAATTAATTGGAAACTATTTTGCCAGTTCTGAAAACAAAAGGAAAGGATTTCCACCCCAGTGGTATCCTGGCGGGGGGGGGGGGGCGGGGAGGGGGGCGTACGTTTTCTCGTTCGCCAGCCATTTAAGTAATAATCATAGAGAATTGAAGGATCGGGAGGAAAACATTTCCTATTTTCGGCGCCGCGGGTTCGCTTCTCTTTCGTCTCACGGACCTTCTTTATGAGTGAAGGATTCATCAGAATGTGTATTCTTCCCTCTCGTGATTTTACAAGGATATCCTTTCCTTTCTAGATTATTTTGGAGGCAGAACGTTAGCGTAACCGCGGCTGTAATTAGTGAACAAAGCCGGCGGCTTCATGTTCAGAGCTGAATCAGTTTTCATTCTAATCTCTTATTTAAAGTATTGTTTAACTCCGTCATTTCACAATCTTTGAATGGGAGATAGAATTTAGGTGCGTTTTGGAAATATGTTAAGATGTAGCAAATCAGGAAACATAATATTACTCCCTTGAAATGTACATTTATGGGGATGTGATAATAGGGGACATCACCATGACTAGAGGTCATCTATGGATGGACATGTGCAACCCTGCAGCAAAGTAAGGAAAGAACCCAGGAGGAAGTAAATATTAGATCAATTGTGAGGTTCTAATTCTGAGGACCCCACCAATCTGAAGCTTCCATTGCTTTTAGCACCACAGTACTACAGAGAACACTCCTCTGTGTAGAGACCTCCCCTTCCCCACCAGAATGGAGTTTTTGCGTTCACTGTATAAGGGAAAGCCTAAGCTCCCCTAGTGGTGGCAGGTGGTGACCATATGGTATAATAAAATCTATATGGCTTGCAGAGTGGTTAGGAACGTTGTATCAGACACAAAAATCTTGACAGATTTAAATATATAAAATGTGTTTTCCATAAGGTAGGTCATCAACATATGGTGGATAGGGCCTAACTTTTTTTGGGGGAAAAACCCCTTTAAAGCCAAAATGTACATTCTAGGGGTAATCGTAGGGGTCCATTCATCATGACTATGAGGTCAGCCATGGATGGACCAACGCAGCAAAAGTTAAGGAACATAGAAACCCTGGAGTTCATAGCCAAAAACAGAATCACATATTAAAAGATTTTTCCATAAAATAGGACATAAATTTTAGACAATATGGATCAACTTCTGAGACCCCAACAATCTGACGCTTCCATTTGCTTCAGCACACAGTTAAAAACAGAGAAAAAATCCTTCCTCGCGTATAGTAGCCCAGATGGGTTTAGGAGTTCACTGTATACGGAACATCTAAGCTCCCTAGTGGTGGAGGGGATGATATAATGTTATTACATACATTCTATATGGCTATGCAGGGTTTTAAGGAACTTTTGTATCATAAACAAAAAAATATCCGAGCTTTCAATATTTATTAAATAGTGTTTTCCATAAGGTCGGTCAGCCAAGATCAGACGTTGTGGGGATCCAACATTCGGACCCACATTGGTACCATTTGCATTCCGAAGCATCATTAACACAGGAGAAACAGCTCCTTTCATCCGTCTTAGTAGTCCGCCATACCCTATTCACCCAGTGGTAGCAAAACTCATAGGACGGAAGCAGATGTCTGACAGTGGAATGGAGCAAGTTGCCAGTTACAATGTATGACCAATACAAAGCACAAGAGCAATCATAGGACCATCCATGAAGATAGTCACTTCCCAAACGGGGAATACAGCTCTTGAATACACATCCACCATGGTAAAAAAATCCCATCTTTCATGAACTTTATATATATACATATGAAAAGCATAAATAAAGACACAAGCATGCTTTAAGGGAGGAAAATGGCCCGCAATGTTTTATGATTGGGTATTTGTAACCAAGAATAAATATTAATAAATAGTTTCACATTAAAAATATACTATGATATAAATGAATATTAAATAATTAAAAACTGTACTTTAAAAAATTAAAACTTCAATATATAAATAAATATCTAATTAAATGAGTCTCAAAAGCATGAGCTGGGAGACCAAACCCCCACTAAACAAACACTCGCGCAAGAGTAAGTGACTCAATTAAGGGCGGGACGCTGCTCTTGGAAGGTCTTGAAGAAGGGCCAAGAACCCCCAGGTGGACAGCTCACTTATATTCTAAGGGCGGCCAGCGGCCAATCAGTGACAGACTACTAGATTTCACCTGGAAACAGGAACTTCCATTGACCCAGCTGATTTACCAATCACAAGCTGACGCCAACCACCATCAGGTTGGCATTAATGTCATGAGAATGGCAACAAACATAACACAAAAAAGAGCGGCAAATTAACACATAACCACTTTTTCATGAACATATCGGAGGTCATTTTTAGGGCCGATTTGGGTTTTCCCCGACGTGTACCCGAATATTTCTGATTTGCGTTGATTTTCCAGTATTGCCCCGGGTTTTTTGGAGCACTGATTCGGATTGTGGCGCATCGGCGCCCGGATGCATTGCGAAGGAAAATCGGGCGGGGGGGGGGCGTGGACGACGATATAACCCGACGGATTGGAAAAAACCGCCGAATTTAAAAAAAAAAGTGTCACGGGACTGCACTTACCTTAAAAGGTATAGGATGGTGATTCCGGCGGGTCTCGGCGACTTCAGCTCAGCAGCAGAAAACCACCTGGTGGACGTCGGAGGAAGGAACCTTGCATAGGAATCGCCGGAAGACCCGAATCAACCGCAACAGAACGCCGGCCGGGATCGCGAAGGATCCGGGTAAGTAAAATCTGCCATCAAGTAGAAAACAGATCTCCAGGGAATTGTGTTACCATGGATCCCCTTCAAAATATTTCAGGGCCCTATGCATTATCTGGGGACCTAACATCCTGTGGATCTCAGAAGCTGAAATTCCCAGAATCTTGCTTTTAGTTCTTGAATTAGACGTACGTTATGGGGAGGATGTGTCAGAGTTGTGAAGGTTGTATGGCTTAATACAAGTAATGCTATCCGAACTGTCTGTAACCTTTGGCTTATGTCCAAGCACTTGTAGGCCGTAATAATTAGGGAGACTTTATTCATTCGTTGTTAATTCACACCTCATATATCACATCTTCATGATTATCACCCTGATAATCAAAGGATTTTTAATAACTTTTACTTTATAGTATTCGTCTATTCCAGAAATCAGCTCTCCATGTGCTGCTGGTGATAGACATGGAGGGAGATTTATCAGAAGTGTCTGAAAGCAAACTGTTCAGTTTTTATGCAACCAATCAGAGACTCATCTTTCATCCCCACAGCAGTTTATAAACTTAAAGCGACCCTCTGATTGGCTGCCACTGAGCAAATAGAACAGTTTTGCCTTTCAAGACCTTTGATAAATTCCCCTTATAGTGTTTTCATCGGCAAATCGGCAGAGACAAAGTTTAGGAGGAGGGAAAGAAGGGCGTTGTCTCAGACTACCACAGGCTCATTGCAGGCAAGCGAGAGAAAACTGTAGTCCACAGCACAAACAGCCAAGATGAATTGATCTGAGAAAAGCAAATAGCAGATAATAGCTACCAATATCATTGCAGATACTAACTAACTACTCATTACAAGCCCCTTTTGAACAGGGGCGTAACTTGAGGGGTGCAGAGAGCCGGTCGCAACGGTCCCAAGTGTTAGGGGGTCCCTACGGTGCACTTTCCCATATGAGAAGGACTCTACTCTAACCCATACATTATTAGTCGGGGGCCTGGCACAGACTTTACACGGGGGCACATCAGTTTCGAGTTACGCACTGCCCTTAACAAGGTTCTGTATATTTGATTTTTCAGAAAACAAGACTTTTATTGACTATAATGACTCTTGCTTTGTGACAGAATCTTCCAGGGAACGATGACTGAATACTACCATTACTTCTGTCCGACAATGGGTTTTAGAGTTACAACTCGCAAAAGACTAGCTACAACATCGTCACAAAGTTAACGGGGGTGGCAACTTTACCTCATGTTTAATGTAATCTGGTTTGGGAGGGCAGGATATGAGTAATTTACCAATATATATCGGTAAATAGTTCTCCTTCGCTTTCCTGATATGTAAAGTGAAGCTCTGTCTTTTACCTATCATGCAGAGATTCCTGTCCATAATGGCCGCCCGGAGGGGTCATGTGATCTCTATCTGTCCATGACTATTGCCCTGCAGGACCTTATATTCATGACCTTACGAAGACAGGGACTTCAATTAATATAAAGAAAGCGGGCAGAACTTCTAAAATACAGGCAAAGGTCCCCAGGGTACATTACAAGATAGGGTCCCTAGTTTTATTTTGTTCTTAGTCGAATTTGTATGTAGTCGACAACTGTATATTTATAAATTGTAGATACAGACAATTTTTTTTTTTGCCCCAGTGACAATTGGAGTTTCAATTTTTTTTGCTGTAAAGGGGACCAAGAATTGATCAATATAAAAAGTTCATTACAGACACCTTACAGCCGATAATTGCAGTTGGGACTATAGTAACATCCAGAGAGGTCACCAGAGGTCACATTGGGCGAGGGGTCCGGTCTGTTAACTAAGGGTCATCTGTAAGCGGGTGTCTTAAGTAGGGGGACCGCCGTATGTTATTTCTAAATAACCTGCATATCTCCCCCATACTACTCCATGTTCACGCGGGCGTCTGGAGGATGATATGCGGTGCAAAATTGCCAATGGCGGCCCCGGGCGCGGTTCTGCGCCCGTTACACCCACAAAATACACATAAATGAGGTCAAGTGGACAACCCCTTTAATATAAACAGGTGATACATGTTCTTTCATGAACTCATCCCCTACCTTCATGCCTAGGTAAAGTTAAAAGAATTCTAAGCATTTTAATCATTTGTTATATCAAGGCTTGTAGTCTGGAATTAAGGACACAGTGGGGAGTGTCATCACACAGCGGTGCTATGAACTCTGCAACTCAACAGATCTAACAGATTCTCACTCTATCCTAATGTCTGTTGTAGTATAGGGGAGGGTTATGAACAGCTCCTAATAAAGAGATATAATAGCACAGCCAGTTGTGAGGGACACGCTCCCCCGTGCATCAGGGGGCCTATTCCATGTCAGTGTGATCCCCTCAGACCACCAGGCTAGCAGGACCCAAGTACCACAAAACTACTCAAAATCTGTGTTCTTAATAAAAATACCTTCCTTGGTACTAACTCCTTAGACATAACAATCATTACCGCGGTGACATTTGATTATCTAAGCACGTGAAATTTTTCGCCCGGGCCCTGCAGTGTCAATCCGATTAAATGACTCCCACTTCTTCTGGCTCATTCTAATTTATTGCCGAGATTTTTCTATTTTTTGCACTAGATGGGGGACATTAGGTTAGAAATTTCGCCACAGAAAAAGGGTAGAGGGTTAATACGCGGGAACAGCTGCATTATGGAGGAAAGTGGGAAACTTTTCATCTTCTTTCAGAGGTCAAGAATATTTCAAGTTAGGCTTTTATTATTAGCTCATATTACAATTTCCTAATTCTTTCCTAATTCTATGCGAATTATGAGAATTTTTAGGTAAAGTCGGACCAAATTTATAATGCAAAGAATGACCAGAAGTTGGGTGGCGCCACACCCGTGGTTAAAGGTGCACCAAAAAGTGGTTGCACTCTGTCGAGGGTTGTGCCAGATCATAAAGAAAGAGCGCCAGAAATCTGAATTGGCGCCCCTGCACTCTACACAGGACACGGCACATAGTACACACTGCGCTGTTTTAGTAAATGTGCCGCAATTGGGCAGATTACGTACACGGTCCTTCCGGAACCAGCAGCGCTTCTCTGACAAGGATTTCGTGGTACTTCCGGCAGATCACTAAGGTCTGTGCGCCCGATATTCCACTACGGTGATCGCTGCTGCGCCGAGGTCCGCCGGCGTTCCACCATCTATTCGGTTGCATGTGAGTGTTGTTTGTCAAGCGGACACTTTTTTTTAAAAAAATAGCGCGATTTATTTGGATCCGTCGGGTTTCTGATGGCACGGCCCCCGTTTTTCGTTGTTGCAAGCCCGGCGCCAATGCGAACACAATCCTATTCGCGGTGCGCCAAAAACCATGGCGCCAAAAACGGTATTAAAATTTGGAAAACAGATTCGGACCCTAGAAATGTGCCCATTATGTTCTCCCATTAGGTGAACAACTTTGATTGGAAACCCCGCCTTCTCTCATAATCCACAGAGGAGAATTTATAATTTCCATAAAACTAGACGATTTTCCCATATACTTTCTGTATTCTATTCCTCAGTTTTCTTAGATCTCTGCTTGCTTGTCCTCTATATGAGCTTCATTATTTCCTTCCTGTGGATAGAAAGCTCGAAAGGGTCATGTGATGGCACACAGGTGCACAAGCGTTACTATAACAGAACGTTGATACTAACGACTTGTGCAACCTGTGTAGCTCCATCACATGCCATGGGACAGATTTCTATCACGGAAGTAGCATAGAAACTTCTTAAAGCTTGAAAAGTTATTCCCTATGAGGAATGATACAGAACAATATATTGGGAATATTGTATAGATTTTACTCACACGGGGAGTGACCTGGTATGGAGGAGAGCAGACGTGTGAGTGTAGCTCTGCCACCGTCCCAGGCCCAAAACACACTAATTTAGACCCAACTCAACACTACATTGCCTTAAACCATGGGTCCAAGAAGAGGAGGGAGAAACCACTGTAGACCCCGTGGATCCTGGTTCACTTTATTCAAGGGTATAACCAGTACCTCACCGTCTCGCTGGCCACTGTGGCCATAAGCCTCCGGTTCCCGTTATGAAGGTACCTCCGTACCCAGGCCGCCCTAAAGACCCTGTTTTAGAATGGACTCCCTCCACCGCACGTGGTTCCCTCCCAAACCACCGGTGGGGTGAACGCTCCCGTGTTGCTACCCGACAATCACCGCTACCAAAATCCGGCAGGCGCCGTCTGCCAGTGGGATCCACGATGGCACTGTTGCCCAGGATAGTAAATCACTGCTCTTAGCTACAGCAAAATAGAACAGGTTAAAAAAATATTTTATATGTATCTATATACTGTGTCAGACTCTCACTGACCGTCCCTTTTTTATAAATTTTTTTGACACTCTCATTCCATTGACTGTCTCTGACACTCTCATTCCAGCGACTGTCTGTCTCTGTCACTCTCATTCCAGCGACTGACTGTTTCTGACATTCTCATTCCAGCGACTGTCTGTCGCTGACACTCTCATTCCAGCAACTGTCAGTCTTTGACACTCTCATTCCAGCGACTGTCTGTCTCCGACTTTTATGCTTACAAACGTCTGAAGCGCTGGTTTCCTTCCAATTTCTGATCTAAATGCTGCTATATTCTTATATACATACAAGTAAGGATAACATGAATAATTTGTTTATTAAATAATAAATAATAAAATAAAAAATTAAACAAAAAACTACTGTACATTAGTATTCATGGTTTATAAATGATGAATTTATGAGACAATTTCTGCTTTAACCCCTTAGCGCCGTAGCTGTACTGCGCAGCTTCCGACGATTAGCGCTCAGCGCAGTACAGCTACGGCGTGAGCGCATAGGATTTTAGAATTGTCACCACGTCTCGCGACGTGGTGACATCGGGACGAGATTTGGGTGACAGAGGCAGGAGGAGTTCCTGTCTCCGTCACCCAACCAATCAAATCGGTCCCGCCCGCCGATCGCCGTGATTGGCCAGTCAAACCTGACTGGCCAATTACAGAGATTTTGGGCTAAAAAATGTGGTTTTAGCCCCTTCCTCTTTTTTGGTTTGGTATCGCTGGAGGGAGGAGAGAGCGTTACTGTGTGCAATTTCCAACCAAATTAAAAATTGAACATAATGTATATTTCATTAATTTTGATGGCTACGAGTTCTATACTTAGGATGTCAAGTGGACAATCCTCCTGGTCCACTGCAGGCCTGCCGAGTGTGCAAAAGACATCAATAAGTAGTAAGAAAACCCACACAAATGATCAGACAATTCAAAGTGATGGTTTACCTTAACTTCACTGAAGTTTTGTGCTTTAGACCTTCCATCATTTTGTAGCCATCTTTAACCCCTTAAGGACACAGGGTTTTTCCGCTCATTTCTCCCTCTCCAACTTCAAAAATCCATAACTTTTTCATTTTTACGTGTACAGACCTGTGTGAGGGCTTATTTTGTTCGTAACAAATTTTACTTTCCCGTAATGTTATTTATTTTAACATGCCGTGTACTGCGAAGCTGAAAAAAAATTCCAAATGTGGAAAAATTTAAAAACAAACATCACGTTTTTCTGGGCTCAGTTTTTTCGACTTTGACTGTGCACTCAAAATAACACCTCAGCTTTATGATGGGTCAGTGTTATCTATATAGAGGTCATTGTACATGGAGGGGGAGGAGATAAGCTGTGACATCATCTATTGTCAGTAGTGATGTAATGATGGGTCAGTGTTATCTATATAGAGGTCATTGTACAGGGAGGGGGAGGAGATAAGCTGTGACATCATCTATTGTCAGTAGTGATGTAATGATGGGTCAGTGTTATCTATATAGAGGTCATTGTACAGGGAGGAAGAAATAAGCTGTGACATCATCTGTAGTCAGTAGTGATGTAATGATGGATCAGTGTTATCTATATAGAGGTCATTGTACAGGGAGGGGGAGGAGATAAGCTGTGACATCATCTATTGTCAGTAGTGATGTAATGATGGGTCAGTGTTATCTATATAGAGGTCATTGTATAGGGAGGGGGAGGAGATAAGCTGTGACATCATCTATTGTCAGTAGTGATGTAATGATGGGTCAGTTGTATTTTGTATAATAGACGTGGTAAGATCTACTAAAATATGTTAAGAAATGTGCCCCCTATGGGGAAATCTGTTATCTATACTGAGGTCATTGTACAGGGAGGAGGAGGAGATAAGCTGTGTTGTGACATCATCTATTGTCAGTAGTAGTGATGTAATGAATGGGTCAGTGTTTCTATATAGAGGCTATTGTACAGGGGGGAGGAGATAAGCTGTGACATCATCTATTGTCAGTAGTGATGTAATGAGGGTCAGTGTATCTATATAGAGGTCATGTACAGGAAGGGGAGGAGATAAGCTGTGACATCATCTATTGTCAGTAGTGATGTAATGATGGGTCAGTGTTATCTATATGAGGTCATTGTACAGGGAAGGGGAGGAGATAGCTGTGACATACATCTATGTCAGTGTGATGTGTAATGGAGGGTCAGTGTTATCTATAGAGGTCATTGTACAGGGAGGGGTGGAGATAAGCTGTGACAATCATCTATTGTCATAGTAGTGATGTAATGATGGTCAGTGTTATCTATATAGAGTCATCATTGTATAGGCAGGGGGAGGCAGATAAGCTGTGACATCATTCTATTGTCCAGCAGTGATGTAAGTGATGAGTTTAGTGTTATCTGTATAGAGGGTCATTGTACAAGGGTAGTGGGGGAGGAGAATAAGCTGTGTACATCATTGTTGTCAGTAAGGATGTAATGATGGGTCAGTGTTATCCATATAGAGGAAATTGTACAGGGAGAAGGAGGAGATAAGCTGTAACATCATCTATTGTCAGTAGTGATGTAATGATGGGTCAGTGTTATCCATATAGAGGAAATTGTACAGGGAGGGGGAGGAGATAAGCTGTGACCTCATTTGTTGTCAGTAGTGATGTAATGATGGGTCAGTGTTATCTATATAGAGGTCATTGTACAGGGAGGAGGAGATAAGCTGTGACATCATCTATTGTCAGTAGTGATGCAATGATGGGTCAGTGTTATCTATATAGAGGTCATTGTACAGGGAGGAGGAGGAGATAAGCTGTGACATCCTCTATTGTCAGGAGTGATGTAATGAGGGGTCAGTGTTATCTAAATAGAGGACATTGTACAGGGCGGGGGAGGAGATAAGCTGTGACATCATCTATTGTCAGTAGTGATGTAATGATGGGTTAGTGTTATATATAATGAGATCATTGTACAGGGAGGGGGAGGAGATAAGCTATGACATCATCTATTGTCAGTAGTGATGTATTGATGGGTCAGTGTTATCTATATAGAGGTCATTGTACATGGAGTGGAGAAGATAAGCTGAGACATCATCAATTGTCAGTAGTGATGTAATGATGGGTCAGTGTTATCTATAATGAGATCATTGTACAGGGAGGGGGAGGAGATAAGCTGTGACATTATCTATTGTCAGTAGTGATGTAATGATGGATCAGTGTTATCTATATAGAGGTCATTGTACAGGGAGGGGGAGGAGATAAGCTGTGACATCATCTATTGTCAGTAGTGATGTAATGATGGGTCAGTGTTATCTATATAGAGGTCATTTTCAGGGAGGGTGAGGAGATAAGCTGTGACATCATCTGTTGTCAGTAGTGATGTAATGATGGGTCTTTGTTATCTATATAGAGGTCATTGTACAGGGAGGAGGAGGATATAAGCTGTGACATCATATATTGTCAGTAGTGATGTAATGATGGGTCAGTGTTATCTATAGAAAGGTCATTGTACAAGGAGGAGGAGATAAGCTGTGACATCATCTATTGTCAGTAGTGATGTAATGATGGGTCAGTGTTATGGATATAACACACAATGACCCACTCACCTGAAACACACCCAAGCTCGGCTATATGCCTCTCCTCACCTTGCCCTGGTATAAGCCTATCTGTTTTTGTAGCTGTAAAGAAGTCTCTACACCACTGCTGGCTTGCTGGGCAGAGTACCCTGTGTCTGGCTGGTCCTTTTACTGGCATTGGGTGAAGGGCCAGGGCAGAGAGCACTGCAGTTGGTAGCAGACAGAATGCTAATTCAGTAATAAAGATTCCACAAAGTGGGGAATATACGTGATGGTCCTTATATCACATATAGATTGGACGAGAAAGAACTTAGGAGCATGTACATATGTGTACCGGGCTCCCTCAACCATTCACTTTACTGTGTATTAGCTATTCCACTCTTTTATCTGCGGTCCCCATAGAAGTGATAGCCCCTGGACAGATGAGGTGAACTTGAAGCTATTCCTGTCTCATCTTATGAACTTTTTACATTTTTTGTTTAGACTTTTTATATTTCTTAAAACATTGAAGAACATAAAAATGCTGAGTGGTTTTTTATATTTATAAACGAGAATATCCAAACAAGACCTGGTCATCCTCCAACACACAATTAGAGGAGAGATAAAGCCTCATCATTTGCAATCCACTGAACTATTTGTGGTGTGGTTGCATAAAACGTGACTAATAAGCACACCTGCGTATCACGTTGCCATTCCCTTTATCTCTATGGCGATTAGCCAATGCTTGATGCCATCATGTCATGAAAATATTACTTATCCACAAGTGCAGCTATTTCATCCGACTACTGCAGCAGATCCAAGTTAGTAGATGTTCGTGCGGATTCTGATTCACTACTTTGTGCCCGAACTGAGCGTAAGCTCGTACCGGAGATTGGATATAAAACGGGGCGATGTGTGCATTAGGTTTAGACCAGCACTTACCATCTGTGTACTTATAATTCCGAAATTGTCTCCATATAACTGTTTTGTATGTTTGTATAATAGACTGGTAGATCTACTAAAATAATGTTTTAGAAATGTGTGCCCCCTCAGGGGAAATCTGTTATCTATATGAGGTCATTGTACAGGGAGAGAGGAGATAAGCTGGACATCATCGTAATTGTGCAGTAGTATGTACTGATGGGTCAGTGTTATCAAGAGGTCATTGTACGGGAGGGATGAGAGATAAGCTTGTACATCATTCTCAGTAGTGATGTATGATGGGTAGTGTTATCTAATATGAGGTCATTGTACAGGAGGGGAAGCTAAGCTGTGACATCATCTATTGTCAGTGGTGATTAATGATGGGTCGTGTTCTATATAGAGGTCCTTGTACAAGGAGGAGGATATATAGCTGACTCATCTATTGGTCAGTTAGTGATGTAATGATGGGGTCGTGTATATCTATATAGAGGTCCATTGTACAGGAGGGGGAGTAGATAAGCTGTGGACTCATCTATTGTCAGCAGTGATGATGAATGAGTCCGAGTGTATCTATATAGAGGTCATGTACAGGAGGGGGAGGAGATAAGCTGTGACATCATCTAGTTGTCAGTAGTGATGTACTGCGTGGTGGGGTCAGTGTTTATCTTATAGAGGTCATTGTACAAGGAGGGGGAGGAGATAAGCTGTGACAATCATCTATTTTCAGTAGTGATGTATGATGGTCAGTGTTATCTATATAGAGACATTGGTCTAAGGGGGGGTGAGAGTAACGTGTGATCATCGCGATTGGCCAGTGTGATGTAATGTGATTTTTCCTATGTTATCTGGTGTAATAGCCTACTAATGTATAGAAGTCACTTATGAATAGAAAGTGTCATTTAATATTAAGCCTAGTGTCCCAGAATATAATTATTGAATTTATAGTTCTTTTATTAATATAATCATGATCAGGGAAGTTTTTTTTGTTAATCCTTCCAAAAAAAATAAAATATGTTGTGAATACGAAAAAACTGTGTTCACATATCATGATTTTCCGGTGTATCATCTTCCGTCTGAAGTTTGATGGAGATGGAATAGATCTTTCCAGAGATATAAAAAACTTTCCCAGTAACTTTTGAACAGAAAGGCGTCTTCTAGTAGTTTTTTTTTGGGACGGGCTACTCTGAGGAATCTTTACATCCAGTTAGAGGACTTTTAGTGTTCACCTAATTTCATGTATTATTTTCTCCCTTAGGTTGTAATTCGCCTGCAAGAAATCATCAAGGCTCATCAAGATAACATCCGACAAAATAAAAAATCGCGCAATTACCTCAGGAAACACAGGACGCGATGGCCTCTGCTCAAAGAGATAGCAAGCCAGGAGTTTTATGTGATATTGATTGCTCGCACGAACGCGCCGGATCCTCAACAGGTCGACAAGTTCTTACTTTATTTCAGATCATAAAAGGTCGAAATTATGCACTTGTTCCTATAGTACATCAAGCGCAAGGCGCCGGCAACGTTTCCCCTCAAAAAAAAACGCATCACTCCATCATTTATGTAGGGAGGAATGTCTATCCTTTCAATATCCTTTATTTTCTACTAGCTGTAGCTCCTGCATCATTCCAGCGACTGTTTCTGTCTCCGACACTCTCATTCCAGCGACTGTTTCTGTCTCCGACACTCTCATTCCAGCGACTGCATGTCTCTGACATTCTCATTCCAGCGACTGTCTGTCGCTGACACTCTCATTCCAGCGACTGTCAGTCTTTGACACTCTCATTCCAGCGACTGTCTGTCTCCGACACTCTCATTCCAGCGACTGTTTCTGTCTCCGACACTCTCATTCCAGCGACTGATTATGGATATAACACACAATGACCCACTCACCTGAAACACACACCGCTCTGCTATATGCCTCTCTCACCTTGCCCTGGTCAAGCGCGTTATCTGTTTGTAGCTGTAAAGAAGTCTCTACACACTGCGGCTTGCTGGCAGAGTGCCTGTGTCTGGCGGTCCCTTTTACTGCAGGGTGAGGGCCAAGAGGCAGAGAGCACTGCAGTTGCGACAGAAGAAGCATTCATAATAAAGAATTCCACAAAGTGGGGAATATCTGATGGTTTATATACATAAAGATTGGAGGAGAAAGAACTTAGGCAATGTAAAATGTGTACCAGGTCCCTCAACCATACTTTACTGTGTATATTATTCCACTCTTTATATGCGGTCCCATAGAAGTGATGCCCCTGGACAGATAGGTGTAACTTGAAGCAATATTCCTGTCTCATCTATGACTTTTTACATTTTTGTTTTAGGACTTGTTTATATTTCTTAAAACATTGAAGACATAAAATGTCTGAGTGGTTTTTTATAATTATACAGAGAATATCCAAAAAACAAGACACATGTTCCATCCTCCAGACACACAATAGGGACAGATAAAGCCTCTCATTTGCATCCATGAACTTTTGGGTGTTTGCATAGACGTACTAATAAGCACACCTGCTGTATAACGCTGCCCTTCCCTTATCTCTATTGCGATTCGCCATGCTTGATGCCATCCTTCAGAAAACTTCTATCCACAAGTGCAGCATTTCATCCGATACTGCAGCGATTCCAAGTTAGTATATGTTCGTGCGGATCTGATTTCACTACTTTGTGCCCGCTGACGCTAAGCTCGTACCGGAGATTGGATATAAACGGGGGGGCGGATGTGGCAGTAGGTTGTATACCAGCACTTACCATCTGTTACTTATATTTCGAAATTGTCTCAGTTTTGTATTTTGTATAATAGACGGTACGATCTACTAAAATAATGTTTAGAATATGTGGCCCCCTAGGGAAATCTGTTATCTATACTGAGGTCATGTCAGGAGAGAGGAGATAACTGACTCATCTAATTGTCATAGTATGTATGATGGGTCAGTGTTATCGAGGAGAGGTCATTGTACGGGAGGGTGAGAGATAAGCTGTGCTCACACGATTCTCTAGTGATGTACTGATGGGTTAGGTTTCTAATATGAGAGTCATATGTACGGAGGGGATAAGCTGTGACATCATCTACTTGTCATGTGGTGATTAATGAATGGGTCAGTGTTTATATAGAGGTCCTTGTACAAGGAGGAGGATCATATAGCCTGACCTCATCTATTGGTCAGCTTAGTGATGTAATGATGGGGGTCCGTGGGGTAATCTATATAGAGGTCCATTGACAAGGGGAGAGATAACTGTGACCTCATCTATTGTCAGCAGTGATGGACTGAATGGTCCAGTGTATCTATATGGGTCATTGCTACAGGAGGGGGAGGAGATAAGCTGTGACATCATCTATTGTCAGTAGTGATGTATGCGTGGTGGGGTCAGTGTTTATCTTATAGAGGTCATTGTACAAGGAGGGGGGTAGGAGATTAAGCTGTGACAATCATCTATTTTCAGTAGTGTGTATGATTGGTCAGTGTTATCTATATAGATTGCATTGGTCTAAGGCGGGCGTGTGAGCGTAATCTGTGACTCATGCGATTTTCCAGTAGTGTGTATGTGTTTCTCTCTATTGTTATTGGTGTAATTAGCCTACTACTGTATAGACAGTCCCTTGATGGAATAGAAAGTGTCATTTAATATTAAGCCTAGTGTCCAGAATAATAATTATTAATTATAGTTCTTTTTATTAAATATAGATCATGACAGGGAAGTTTTTTTTTTAATCCTTCCAAAAAAAAAAAAAATATGTTTAATAGAAAAACTGTGTTCACATATCAGGTATTTTCCGGTGACATCTTCCATTGAAGTTGTAGAGAATATGATCTTTTCCAGAGATATAAAAACTTTCCCAGTAACTTTGGAGACGAAAGGCTCCTATTAGTTTTTGGGACGGGCTATCAGAAGGAATCTTTACGGATCCCTTAGATGAACTTTTAGTGTTCACCTAATTTCATGTATTATTTTCTCCCTTAGGTTTAATTCGCCTGCAAGAACTCATCAAGGCTCCATCAAGATACAACATCAAAATAAAAATCCGCCAATTACCCTCAGGAAACAAGGACGCGCGGCCTCTGCTCAAAGAGATGAAGAAAGCCAAGGAGTTTTATGTGATATTTGATTGCTCGCACGAACGCGCCGGATCCTCAACAGGTCGACAATTTCTTCTTTATTTTCAGATCATCAAATGTCGACAATTACACGCTTCCTATAGTACATCAAGCGCAAGGCGCCGGCAACGTTTCCCCTCAAAAAAAAACGCATCACTCCATCCATTTATGTCGGGAGGAATGGTCTATCCTTTCAATATCCTTTCTTTTCTACTAGCTGTAGCTCCTGCATTTGCCCAGATATTTAGTAAATCACTTGCTCTTAGCTACAGCAAAATCGAAAGTTTACAAAAAAATATTTTATATGTATCTTATACTGTGTCGTCGACTCCCTGACCTTCCTGGGTTGTTGAAATTTTTGACACTCTCGTCCATACGGTCTCTTCACTCTCAGTCCAGCACTGTCTGTCTCTGTCACTCTCATCCAGCGACTGACTGTCCTCTGACATATTCTCATTCCACGACTGTCTGTCGCTGACACTCATTCCACCACTGTCAGTCTTTTGACACTCTCATTCCTCGACTGTCTGTCTCCGACACTCTCATTCAGCACTGTTTCTGTCTCCGACACTCTCATTCCAGCGACTGCATGTCTCTGACACTCTCATTCCAGTGACTGTATGTCTCTGACACTCTCATTCCAGTGACTGCATGTCTCCGACACTCTCATTCCAGAGACTGTCTGTCTCTGACACTCTCATTCCAGTGACTGTCTGCCTCTTACGCTCTCATTTATCAGAAGTGTCTGAGAGCAGAACCATGCCCATGGCAGCCAATCAGACCTCAGTTTCATTTTCCCGCAGATGTTTATAAAATTACAGCTGATCTCTGATTGGTTTCCATAGGCAGCTGGAACAGTTTTACCGGTATATGGTGGGCAATAAGTGGATTTTGGAAAGCGCAGGATGAAAATTTCTGCTCAGAACCGAATCTATGACGTTCCCTGAGTCACAGGCAGCGACTGTGCTAAATTTGGTAATTGTAAACGTGTCGGTACAGATTCCTTCAGCGGACATACATACATACACACATACATACATACATAAATACACACATATATACACACATACATATATACACACACACATACATTCAGCTTTATATATTAAATCAATTCCTCCAAATCCTTTCCGAGGCAGCAAAACTCTTCAAATTACATCATAAGGTAAAAATGTTCTGTCTCCTAAGCTATCGTCCTAAGCTATCGTCGGATGGGTGGGGGCAGGGTGTCTGCCCCACCTCAGGACCAGCCATCTGACAATAGAGAGACTTATTAGCATAATATAAGCAAATTAGCTGATCCCCTTCCACTTATTTAGGGGTGGAAAGAGATGGAGGTGGTGACGTTGTCCCACTAAAGACACTTATCATCTACCTGTAGGATAATTGTCTGAACAATGAGTGTCCAACCATTGGGACCTACATTGATCTTGAAAATAGGGCTCTTCCTACTTTCTGGATTGGTAGAAGAATTGTACGTCTATTGTTCCCCAATTATGGGACATGTACATATCTCGGCCACCACAAACTTTATGGAGTTGATCTTCAAGCTTTATTCTCCTAACAGAGAGGCAGCCAAACCCCCATTGATATGATTATTGACCTCCACTGATTTGATACTGGTGACCAAACCTAAGACTAGGTCATCAATATCAAGATGAGAAATCCCTCTAAGTATCATTGGCCGTGCACCCTGGCCAGTCCATCTCCAGAGAGCACAGTAGGGTGCAGGCGGAGCATGGTGGACTCATTTTGTTGCAAAAAGTGATTTACGGTGGCACAACACAAAGGGTTAAAGAGAACCTGTCAGGTCGATTAAGGACCCGAAACCAACTAAAGGTACTTATGGACCAAATAGAACTTTTTGATGTCTGTACATGGAAAAAAATAAACTTTTCTGCTTACCTGGATGTGAGTCCGATGAGGCACATTGGACTCACATCAGAAGACCCCCCCCCCCCCCCCCCCCCCCCCCCCCGCAAAGGGGGCAAAATCCCAGGTTCACTGCACATGCGCAGCGAGGCAGGGTGTAATACCCCTGGCTTTACTTGCCAGAACACACAGGGTCCGAAGAAACAAGGGACAAAAGGAGAATAAAGTTTGGGTTTTTTTTCCCCTCGAATTCTTAAAAATATTTGGGACACTACACCACAGGTCCATAATGAGATGTTGGTGGTTTAGCGTGTCTCAAACCACCATGACAGGTTCCCTTTAAAGGGAACCTACCACCACAAATCTACCTATAAAGATCGGGTGGTAGGTACATCTGTAGGACGTGAGGATAGCCCTTTTAAGGGCTAATACTTAAATCCCCACAATCTTTTGATAACTTTTATTTAGCTAATATGTACATTTTCCAAAGAGGCTACTGGGGCGGGGAGTAGCTGGAGCTGAGGCTACACGACGTGGCTACTTCACACCCCAGTAGCCTCTTTGTTCCTCCTTTGTACCTTTATATGTAGATATATGGTGGTAGGTTCCCTTTAAGTGGTTGTCTGGATGTTGAAAAACATTGGGGCACATTTACTTACCCGGTCCATTCGCGTTCCAGCGGCGGCTTCTCTGACGAGCGTTCGGGTCTTCCGGCGATTCATGAAGGTCCTGCGCCCGATGTCCACCAGGTGTCGCTGCTGCACCGAAGTCCGCCGAGGTGCCCCCGGAGTTCATCGTCTTCATCGTGGTGCATGTGAGTATGGCCTGTGCGACCAATTTTTTTTTTTAAATGCGGCGGTTTTTCCGAATCCGTCGGGTTTTCGTTCGGCCACGCCCCCCGATTTCCGTCGCGTGCATGCCCGCGCCGATGCGCCACAAACCGATCACGTGCGCCAAAATCCCGGGGCAATTCAGGGAAAATCGGCGCTAATTGGAAATATTCGGGTAACACGTCGGGGAAAAACGCAAATCAGGCCCTTAGTAAATGACCCCCATTGTTTTCTTCCAAAAACAGCACCACAACTGGCCAAGATTTGTGCTATAATTTCGCTCAGTTCCATTCATCTCTATGCAGCTCGATGCAATATCGGCACAAACCATGGCAAGAGTGGCGCTGTTTTTGGATGAAAAGCAGCCATGCTTTTCAACCTCTGGACAACCCCTTCAAACGCCCTCATTACTTATGAACGGGAACCCTTTAAATTCTCCTAAACCTGCATAATGGGAGCTGATAGAGGGCTGGCTCCCGCCACTCACACAATAGATTCTCTGATGGAAGATTTCACAATTTTTTATCTTTGACAAAAAAAAAAAAAATATTCCCTTTGACAGCGTAAAAGAGAAAGTTAAATGTCCCGTTCTTCCTTTGATGACTGCGGAGTAGTTTTACATTTACAGAAATACTTAGGATAATTGCGCCAATGCTGAGATCTGAGCCGCCTGATTGAGCTTAAGTGTCTGCGGTTGAGTCTGTGTGCGGCAAGTGAGTCCTCCGAGCACTTCCCCGGCTCCAACGGCTGCTCTTTGTTCCGCGCACATTGTATACACTTCAACAATTTTTTTTTTCATTTTTCACTTCTGGAATTTTTTTATTGATTGTAGAAAGTTTTAGGTAACTATTTCATTTTTAAAATGAGGTAACCTCACCATTACATAAAGACCATAACTGGTTATGTGTAATTTCTTCCAAATGTCAGACTGAAAAATAGGGAATTTAAAGGGGTTGGTTGCAAAAAAATAGCTGTTTTCATGCAGGAATTGCGCCATACCTGTCCAGAGGCTGTGTGTGGTATTGCAGCTCAGCCACATTCCCTTAAAGGATATATATAGGCAGTCCCCGGGTTATGTACAAGATAGGGTCCATCTGTATGTTCTTAAGTTGAATTTGTATGTAAGTCGAAACTGTATATTTTATAATTGTAGTTCCAGACAATTTTTTTTTTTTGCCCCCGGTGACAATTAGATTTTAAAATTTTAGCTGCAATGGAACGAAGAATCATCAATAAAACTTCATTACAGACACCTTACAGCTGATCATTGCAGCCTGGGAATAAAGTAAAGCATGCAGAGATTTCACCAGATGTCACAGTAGTCAGAGGGATCCGTCTTTAACTAGGCGTCGTCTGTAAGTCGGGTGTCCTTAAGTAGGGGACGGCCTGTACCACTAGGATGTAAGATTGTAAACTAAGCACTCTTACATACTGGTTTGTGCCTCTCCCTTTTCTTTTAGCTTATTATGCCCTTTTTTTCTGAAAAAAGGCTTTAAAAATTATGCAAATAAGCCTGAGAGGCTCCAGGTTCCTTTCACATCTCTGCAGCCTGGAGCCCCTTAGGCTAATTTGCATTGTTTTTGCATTGCTTTTGTTGTACTAGTTGGAAGGAAGTGCCTGAAAGCTATCTAAACCCCTTTATATATGTGGTACAGACCATTTTTTAGCAAATTACGACAGAATTATGTCGTAGACCGATTAACAAATCGCCCAGTGGTAAAAAAAATTAGGCATTTAGTCACATAATAAATATATTAATTAACTCAAACCTCCGAAACAAAAATATATTTTGGCCTTGTTTTTTTCTGATTTTGCCTCAGGAAGAGGTAAAGAAAGAGTGCCCTAAAAATGTGAATTTTTGATTCCCTGAAAATACAATATTGGGGTAAATGACACTCTCTGGTGTAGCCTAGCTAATTCCAACCTTGATATTGTGAGTCCGTACTCTGCCCATGACTTTGGACTCATCCCATACCATTCAAATTCCCTCGATTTCCAACCTCTAACCGATTATCCGCCTACTAATCTACACAACTTATTGCCCTCCACATGTCTACGACCCTACTCCTATGTGTACTCTTGCCCCAACTCTGCCTCCGCCCTTAAAGGGGTTTTCCCACACGAAAAAAGTTAGGCTCCATTCAACTTGCTGATCGTTGGGGGATCTCATCATTGATCAACGAGAACGGGGTTTCCGACAGAGTCTGTTGAGATGACTGGAGCAGAACAGAGATACCTCAGACCCCCAGTCCTCGTGATCTGTAGGGACCCCCACCGATCAGCAAGTTAGGCCCTATTCTGAGGATAGGCCCTGACTTGTTTGATGGGAAGACCCCTTTAAATGATCCCTAGAAACTATCCTCATATATAACATTTCATAGGATATGACAAATAATACCGGTAATAATCTCGGTCAGCCGTAGTACATCATATGTATTGGAATACGGCTTTATTAGGGCGGCCGATAAAAAGTTGAGCAGTAATTTTTGTACTTTGATGTCTTCGGTATCGTGATAAGTCATTTTCTCATCTGTTTTTATGCCCCTAAAACCAGCATTATTATGGAGTAAGTGGTGTCGGACCACTACGGGCCTCCAGGTTTTATGGCTCTTATAAAGTTGTAAGTGATTTTTTCCCTTCTACATGAGGGATTTCATGGCCTCCGTGTCCTTCTGCTATGAAGGTCCTTAATCCCACATTTAAGTTATTCGCAGGTGTCTGACAGATATAGTCGTCCTTCTGAAGAACATGAAGTATTGGATGATAGAGAGAACCGGCTAAAAAATCCACATTATTATGTTATATGAAAGAGATACAAGTCATGAAGATCCGTGTAAATCTGTCGGGACTTTTAGTAGTTTTGGAAACTTTTTACATTGAGACTTGTGTGATATTTTCTCCAGAGCTGCTCCTGTAATGGGAAAGTCTGTGTATGGAACCGAACTGGAATTATGTCGAAAATAAGTAGTTAATTATAAGGGTTTTTTTTAATCTATTTGGGGGCTTCTTTTATTCTACTCCATTGTAGGATTAAAGGGAATCTGTCAGCACATTATTCACAAATACAGCTATAGGCAGGTTCCGATAGAGCCCCAGTAACTAACTGACACGCTTCTTTTAGCTAAAAATTGTTCCCTTCAGATTACCATATATTCAACTTTATAATTTTACCTATTGTCTAAGCATGTCTATAGTGAGTCGAGGTGGGCATAGCCTCCTCAGGCTGAATCCAGCAGCTCCTCCCCTTGCTACCTCTGCATGCAGCAATAATGTCATGTGACCAGGGTGACATCATTGCAGGTCCTTTAGCCTTCCAACATTAGCAAACTGTACACCAAGCATATATCTCATGAAACCACAGCATATCATATCACATGAAATCACATACGTCCATACAGGCTGCGGTGATTTTTTTAATTTGGTCAGATATGTGCATGGGGTACAGTTTGCTAATGTTAAGAGGATAAAGGACCTGTGATGATGTCACCCTGGTCACATGCCACAAGGCCACGCCCCTTGACTTGCTCCAAAAATTCAGATTGGCAAGTTGATAACTCTGATTTTGTGTGGATCTGAGGGGAACAATTTTTAGTTAAACAAAGGGTGTCAGACAGTTACTAGAGCTCTATAGTAACCTGCCATTAGCTGTACTTGTGAAAAATGTGGTGTCAGGTTCCCTTTAAACTAATGGACACTATCAATTCCCAAAATATTCCATTGACTATGTTAAAGGGAACCTGCCACCAGATTTTTCACAAATACAGCTAGTGACAGAATCCCATAGAACCCTTTTAACCAGATGACACCCTTCTATGAGCTAATAATTCTTTCCCTCACATCCTGATAAAATCAACTTTGATATTTTAACAGGTATACAGCCAGATTTAGCAGCAAGTCAGAGGGGGTGCGTCAGTCCATCCTCACTCAATTCTACTCCTACCCATGCCTCCTTCTCACCATGCAGCACTTCATGTCATGTGACCAGAGTGATGTCATCTGAAATCCTTTACCCACTAACATTTGCAAAATCTACCCCATGTATATATCTGATCACATGAAATCACAACATGCCCACATGAACTCCTACTCCTCCCCATGCCTCTATGGAGCATGAGGAGAAGAAGAAGTGAGTGAAAATGGAATGGACAGCCACCCGCTGACTCCTCTAGATCTGGTAAGACAACAAAGTAGATTTGATGGCTCTATGGGAACCTGTGTCCAGTTGTATTTGTGAAAAATGTGGTGACAGGTTCCCTTTAAGGTTTGTTCTGCTTCGATCCCACTGTAAGAATTGCAAAAAGGGATTATATAAATTACATAATGTAATTTATTTTTTTCCTGTTGTAATTTATTAATCTATTGTTATTAGGTGTAAAAATGCTAAAATACAGCATTTTTTTTTCCTGATACAGAGCTTGAATTAATCTGAACTCTAAAAAATAGATTCTTACAACTTGCAATCATGACTAATCACCATGAAGCTTAAGAGGTTATTGTATACGGAAAGGTCCTTAGCTCCCCCTAGTGGTGACTGGTGGCAAACACAAATTTTATTACATGAATCTGTATGACTATGCATGGTATATGGAACTCGGCATCTCTGATTGCTTCAAATATGTATTAAAAGTCATTCAGCACAGAATTCTGGTGGCCACAAAGTTTTTAAATCAAATCTGTCAGGCAGTTTGGAACCGATTGTTTGGATCCCAAACATATTTATCTTACCTTTACTCAGTGTTGCAGACAGCGTTGGACTGGGTTTCCTTATGCCCACCAAAGAAATTTGTGGGCCCACTCTTCATTATCCCCCAGGAAATAAACTGTAGCACCCTCCAAATTGTGTTATTTTCCTATGGAACTCTTGGGTTCAGTATTGGGTTGAGCCAGGGCCCACCAGAGGATTCTCTGGTACTATGGTGGGCCAGTCCGACACTGGTCTGAAAGTAAACTGGGTGGGAAAGTACTGGGGGGCTGCTGATGGCTTCTGGCACACACATATTGCATTTGGTACAGCTAGGGGCAGTATACCTCACTTTACAGCTCAGTCGCTGAAAATCCAGAACATGCGCAGTGAGATTAGATGCACGTCCATGAACTTCACCAGATGCCCGCGCATGCGCCAGAGCCTTCTGCAAACCTTTCCACTGTGTTTCAGTAACGGGTAGTGGCGAACTGAATATATTGGGGCAAGGGATGCACCATCCATGAGGCAAGTTGAGCCTCTTGCCTCAGACAGCAACACATGCAGCAAGATGAGGGGCAGCATTAAGGGGCGCAGTCGCCTGCTGTAAAGCCTAAAAATAGTGTCTATTCCCACCAGGCACAGTGTATATTCATCCCTATTTGGGCACCCAGCTTTGTCAAGGCCACTTAGACTGGCAGGTTCCATAATACGTTCTATTTATGTTCTAATTCTTCCCAAATTTGAAATAAATTAATTAGGAAACTATTTTGCCAGTTCTGAAAACAAAAGGCAGATTTCCACCACAGTGTCTATTCCTGTCGGGGAGGGGACCGTCCGTTTCTCGTTCGCAGCCATTTAAGGTAATAATCATAGAGAATGAAGGATCAGGAGGAAAACATTTGCTATTTTCGGCTCCCGCGGGTTCCCTTCTCTTTTGTCTCCCGGACCTTCTTTTATGGAGTGAAGGATTCATCAGAATGTGTATTCTTCCCTCTCGCTGATTTCAAAGGATATCCTTTCCCTTTCTAGAATTATTTTGACAGCCAGCAACGTAGCGTCACCGCGGCTTTAATTAAGTGAACAAAGCCGGCGCTTTAATTTTCAGAGCTGAATAGATTTTCATTCTAATTCTCTTATTAAAGTATTGTTTAACTCCGTCATTTCCAATCTTTCAAACGGGAGATAGAACTTCGGGTGCGTTTTGAAATGTTACGGATTGTAGCAAATCAGGAACATAATATTAATCCCCTCGAAACTGTACATTTATGGGGCTGTGATAGTAGGGGTACATCCACCATGACTATGAGGTCATCTATGGATGGACATGTGCCACCCTGCAGCAAAAGTAAGGAAAGAACCCTGGGTGTTCATAGCCCCAGTAGGACATAAATATTAGATCAATGTGGGTTCAACTTCTGAGACCCCCAGCCTTCTGAAGCTTCCATTTGCTTTCAGCACCACAGTTAGTACAGAGAACTCCTTCCTCGGTATAGTAGACCCCAGATGGAGTTTAGGAGTTCACTGTATACAGGAACATCCTAAGCTCCCCCTAGTGGTGGCAGGTGGCTGACATAATGTTATTACATACATCTATATGGCTATGCAGTGGGGTAAAGGAACTTTGTATCAGAAACAAAAAAATCTCCGACGGCTTTAAATATTTATTAAATAGTGTTTTCCATGAGGTAGGTCAGCAATATCAGATCGGTGGGGATCCAACATTCGAGACCCACATTGGTACCATTTGCATTGAGCACCATAATTAACACAGAGAACAGCTCCTACCTCCGTCTAGTAGTCCGCCATAACCTATTCACTCAGTGTAGCAAAACCCATAGGACCATAAGCAGATGTCTCATTACTGTGAATGGAAGCCCAACCTGCAGTTACAATGTATGACCACTATACAAAGCACGGAGCTAGTCATGCACAATCCATGTAGGATAATCACTTCCCAAACTGGGCATTACAGCTATTGAATACTACATCCCACATGATCTGAGACCTGCAATCCTTTGGATCTCAGAGCTGAAATCTCCCAGCATCCTTTGCTTGTACGTTCTTTGAACTTAGACCTTTACGTTCTGGGAGATGTGTCAGAAATCTGATGTTGGGAAATCTGCAGATTTGTGAATGTTGCTCTGGGCTATAATACAAGTAATGCTATCCAGAACTGTCTGTAACTTTGGATTCTGCCTTCCCGGCACTCTGTAGGCCGTATAATTAGGTAGACTTTTCTTCATTCGTCTTCACACCTCATATCTCACAACTCCTGATTATCACCTGATAAGCAAAGGTTTAATAACTTTTACTTTATATTAATTCTGTCCTATCAGGAATCAGCTCTCCATGTGCTTCCTGGTGATAGACATGGAGGGAGATTTATCAGAAGTGTCTGAAAGCAAAACTGTTCCAGTTTCTTATGGCAACCAATCAGAGCTCATCTTTCATTTCCCCACAGCAGTTTATAAACTTAAAGCTGACCTCTGATTGGTTGCCATGAGCAACTAGAACAGTTTTGCTTTCAGACACTTCTGATAAATCTCCCCTTATACTGTTTATAATCGGCCAATCGGCAGAGACAAAGTTCTAGGAGGAGGGAAAGAGGGCGTGTCTCAGACTACCACAGGCTTATTGTAGGCAATGGAGAGAAACTGTAGTCACACATCACAACAGCCAAGATGAATGATCTGAGAAAAGCAAATAGCAGCTATATCTACAATATCCCTTGCAGATACCAACTAACTAATCATTACAAGCCCCTTTAACAGGGGCGTAACCTGAGGGGGTGCAGAGAGCGCTGTCGCACCCGGGCCCAAGTGTCTTAGGGGGTCCCTAAGGTGCCACTTTCCCATATGAGAAGACTATTACTATAAACAATATATTAAAAGTCGAGGGCCTGGCAGAAACTTTGCACTGGGGCCCATCAGCTTCTAGTTACGTCACTGCCCTTTAACAAGGTTCTGTAATATTTGATTGTAGAAACCACAGACTTTTATTGACTCTAATTGACTCTTCTCTTTGTTGACAGATCCTCTCCATGGGAATGATGACTGAATACTACCATTACTTCTTTACGACAATGGTAAGACGTTACACCTCGCAAGACTAGCTACAACATCTTCACAAAGTTAAAGGGGTTGGCCACTTTACCTCATGTTTCATGTAATCTGTGTGTGAGGGCAGGATATGAGGTAATTTACCAATATACATCCAGTAACAGTTCTGCTCTGCTTTCCTGATATGTAAAGTGACGCCTCCTGTCTTTTACCTCATCAGCCAGAGATTCCTGTCCATAAAATGGCCGCCAATGGAGGGTCATGTGATCTCTACCTGTCCATGACCTATTGCCCTGCCAGGACCTTATATTCATGACCTTATCGAAGACAGGGGACTTCAATTTACATATCAAGAAAGCGGGGCAGAACTTCAAAATACAGGCAGTCCCCGGGTTACATACAAGATAGGGTCCCTAGTTTTGTTCTTAAGTCGAATTTGTATGCAAGTCGAAACTGTATATTTTATAATTGTAGATACAGACAATTTTTTTTTTGTCCCAGTGACAATTTGAGTTTCAATTTTTTCTGCTGTAATGTGACCAAGGATTATCAATAAAGCTTCATTACAGACACCTTACAGCTGATCAGTGCAGTCTGGGACTATAGTAACATCCAGAGACTTCACCAGAGGTCACAGTGGGCAGACTCAGAGGGGTCCGTCTGTAACTATGGGTCGTCTGTAAGTCGGGTGTCCTTAACTAGGGGACCTCCTGTATGTATATTGCTAAATAACCTAATATCCTCCCCCCATGCTTACTCCATGTTCACACGGCCGTCTGGAGGATGTATATGCGGCTACAAAATTGCGGCCGCATATATACGTTCCCGTAGACGGTACTGGCGGTCCGGCGGCGGTTCTGCGCCCTTACACACACATTACACATAACATGAGGTAAAGTGGCCAACCCCTTTAATATACACAGTGTTTTCTATGACCTCATCCCCTACCTTCATCCTAGGATAAGTTAAAAAGAATTCCTAAGCATTTTTATTCATGTTGTTATATTCAAGGATTGTATCTGGACTAAGACACAGTGGGGAGTGTCCTCACACTGCTGTGCTATGAGATCTCTGCACTAAACAGCTCTATTCCTAATTTCTGTTGTTGTATAGGGGAGGGGTTATTGAACAGCCCAATGCAGAGATATCCTAGCACAGCAGTGTGAGGACAGGCTCCCCCGTGCATCAGGGGGCCCTTATTCCATGTCCAGTGTGCTCCCCCTCAGACCACCAGGTTAGAGGACCCAAGTACCAAGACACCTCAAATATAGTGTCTTAATAAAATACCTTCCTTTTACTAACTCCTTAGACATAACTACTCATTACCGCGGTGACATTTGATTATATTAAGCGTGAAATTTTTCGCCTGGGCCCTGCAGTCGTCAATCACGATTTAATGACTCCCAATTCTTTCTGGCTCATTCTAATTATTGGACGAGATTTTTCTATTTTTTGCATTAGATGGGTGACATTAGGTAGAAATTTCCGCACAGAAAAGGGTAGAGGAGTTAATACGCGGAACCAGCTGCATTATGGGAGGAAAGTGGGAAACTTCATTCATCTTCTCATCCAGGAGGTCAAGAATAATTTCAAGTTATTGCTCTACTATTAGTTTCCTATACACTTTCCTAATTCTAAGCCCTGCAAATTATTGAGAATTTTTAGGTAAAGTCGGACCAAATTTATCATGCAAAGTATGACAGAAGTGTGTCGCACACCCCGTGTTAAAGGTGCACCAAAAAAAAAGTGGTGCACTCTGTCGGGGCAGTGCAGGGGGCGCCAGATTCATAAAGAACGAGCGACAGAAATCCTGAATCTGGTGCCCCCTGCACTATACACAGGACACTGCACATAGTACACACTGCACTGTTCTTAGTAAATGTGCCGCATTGGGGCACATTTACTTACCCGGTCCTGTCGTGATCCAGCAGCGCGTTCTCCGACAAGGATTTCGGGTCTTCCGGAGATTCACTAAGGTCGTGCACCCGATGTCCACTAGGTGTCGCTGCTGCGCCGAGGTCCACCGGAGTTCACCATCCTATTCCGGGTGCATATAAGTGTGTGTCAAGCGACACTTTTTTTAAAAAAAATAGCGCGATTTTTCGGAATCCGTTGGGTTTTCTGATGGCCACGGCCCCCCGTTTTTCGTTGTATGCAAGCAGGCGCCAATGCCACACAATCCTATCGCGTGCGCCAAAAACCATTCGGCGCAAAGCGGTAAAAATTTGGAAAACACGATTCGGACCCTTAGTAAATGTGCCCCATTATGTTCTCCCATTAGGTGTAGTTTGCTATTTAAACCCCGCCTTCTCTAATAATCACTGAGGAGAATTATAATTTCCATAAAACTAGACAATTTTCCAATATACTTTCTGTATCTATTCCTCAGTTTTATAGATCTCTGCTTGCTGTCCTTCTATATGAAGCTTCATTATTTACTTCCTGTGGATAGAAATCTCTCCATGGTCATGTGATGTCACACAGGTGCACAAGCCGTTACTATCACAGAACCGCCTGATACTAACGACTTGTGCACCTGTGTCTCCATCACATGACCATGGACAGATTTCTATCCACTGGATGTAGCATAGAAACTTCTTACAGCTGAAAAGTAATTCCATGAGGAATTGATACAGAAAATATATTGAAAAATTGTATAGCTTTTCCTCACACGGGGGAGTGACCTGGCTATGGAGGAGAGCAGACGTGCTGAGTGTTAGCTCCTGCACCGTCCCAGGCCAAAACACACTAATTTAGACCAACTCAACACTTACATTGCCTAAACCCATGGGTCCTAAGAAGAGGAGAACACTGTAGACCCCCGTGGCTCCCCTGGTTCACTTTATTCCCAAGGGTATAACCAGTTACCTCACCAGTCTCGTGGCCACTGTGGCCTCAGCCTCCGGTCCCGGTATGGAAGGTACCTCCGTACCCCAGGCCGCCCTAAAGACCCTTTTAGAATGGACTCCACAGCAGTGGTCCTCTCCCAAACCCCCGGTGGGGTGGACGATCCTCCGTGTGCTACCCGCCCATCACCGCTACCGAATCCTGCAGGCGCCGTCTGCCTCGTGGGATCCAAGATGGCCACTGAACTGAGAGTGTCGCAGGCGGATGGCGCGGAGGGCGCTGTACTCTTAATGCTTATTGTATATAATGTTAGATATTATCCCTGGAGAGATGTGAAATCAGACCTGTGTGTGTGTTGTTAGTAGCAGCAGGACTGTGAAATATAGATTAAATTGCAGGATTGTAGCTTCTCTAGTGGCCAACGGATGTGTGCTCACACTGCTGTACTCTTAATAAATCTATCGCTGGAGAGATGTGTAATCAGACCTTTGTGTGTATTGTTAGTAGCAGCAGGACTGTGAAATATGGATTATTTACCAGGATCGTAGCTTCTCTAGTTCCCAGCGGGTATGTCCTCACACTACTGTGTTCCTAATGCATCTATTGCTGGAGAGATGTGTAAACAGACCCTTATGTGTATTCTTAGTAGCAGCAGGACTGTGAAATATGGATTTATATTCCAGGATTGTAGCTGAACGTAGAACTGGAGAACTCCTTCTGCTGTGCTGAGAGAACTTTGCATAGTCCTCCTTCCTGCTTTAAGTGTCTTCTGTAATACTCAACCATAAGCTTGATGATTCAGCACAGCGCAGAGCTAAGAGCATAACAGTGGGGGGATGCATTCCCATGGTGCCAAGTACAGCTACAATTCTGGAATAAAAATTCATTTTTTACAATCCAGCTGCTACCATCAATATACACAAAGGTACTCCTGGGAGACGGAACAAGTGAAAAATACTGGAGAGAGTTCTCAGCACTTGTATGCCTGATTACTAGTGTACTAGCTGAGATTTAGTCGTAATTTCTCGCACAGAGATGGGAATTGTGAATAATTCTCCCTCTATGCCACTTGGGCGTGGAGGGGGCGGATCAAGGCCGTGAAATGGAACGGCAAGGGGTGGGTACACCCTGCACATTTAGGGGCGGGGCCAACATCCAAATTGGCCCTAATGTGTTAAGGTTATTTATCTCATGGTGAGATGAGCCATTACAATGATCTTTAGTGGACCTATCCCCCATCGGTGGACAATCCCTTTAAATACAGTAAGGCACCATAAACTTTTATTTACCCATCTATAACATCACAAAATGCCTTAGGGTTAGAGAAAATGTTCTTTTTTTACTCCCACATTCCCTTCAATTTCTGTGATGGATTCCCCAGATCGGCAGGTAACGGCGAGACAGAAATCCCCCTAAAGGGAAACTCTAGTGGTCCGATCTCTGGTGCTGGTACCGTGCAGCAATCCATCAGCAATAAACCTCTCACCATGCCACTAATCTCCGGCCTGAGACTCATAAAATCTCACAATGGAAGGTGAATGCCCCCCACAAGTATAATACTGACAGCGGACACCATAGATCTGCCATAAAAAACATAAAAATATAAAAGCTTTAACTCTTTATGAAAGCTGCAACATGTATAAAGCAATAGTACAAGCAAATTCTACAGATTCTATGGATTCTGTCCTCCAAAACAGCGCCACACTTGTCCACAGGATGCGTGGAGTATTGCAGCCCAGCTCCATTTACTACAATGGAATTATTTGGATATGGAGATATATGGATTTGCTGTGATTTGCTAGACGAATATAATTCTCGAAAAGCCCCATCCAGTAAGTCTTTCAGCAGTTTGGACAATGTGTGTAGCAACCCTGGAGAGATACGTAATCATACTTTTGTGTGCAGCAGGACTGTGAAAAAGTTATTTATAATTCAGGATTGTAGCTGGACTTGTTCTCACACTGATTTTCTCTGTGCATTAAGCTGTTCCCGATCACTCAGGCAGGAGAAAAGGGGCTGTAGAGTAATTAAATGCAGAGATCTAACAGCAGTGTGAGGAAGTCCAGCTACAATCCTGGAATATAAGTCCATTTTTCATAGTCCTGCCACTGAAAATATACATGATGATTTGATTACAAATCTGCGGACAGGTTCTTTATAAGGATGTATATATTCAAGGAAGTCTACCATCAGATTACATCATGATAAACCAGGGACACTTCCTCATAGATCCAGGCACCGTGACTGTGATAATCTTCTTATATTTGTTATCCATGGCCTCCTTTCTCCTAAAATCAACTATTTTATTTTATGCTAATGAGCCATAAAGTTCCCTGGGGCGTTACAAGGGCCCCTCTGTGCTGCAGCTTCACAGGCTGTTATACTGTCTCCCCTCCACCTGATCCCTCAGCCTGATCTAATCTCATTGCAGCACAGTAAGTTTTAGCACACAGCGGGAGGAGGGAAGTGCTCCTGCAAAGGTAACACCCCCTAGAGCCCTTCTGGCATATTAGCATAATTATAAAAGTTGTTAGAAGGAAGAAGACCATGGATAACAAATAAGAAGATTCCCACAGTCACACTGCCTGGATCTCTGAGTAATGTCCCCGGTTTATCAGGATGGGTTTTGCTGCTATAGCAGTATGATGTGTGGTTCTGATCTTGGATGTAGCAAAGTACCAATCATCCTGATCCTCCTGATTCATGAACAGCATACCAGAACTATCTAAGTCTTGTCAGATCTCAGTGTTGTGTATATCTCTCTATACCTTTGTATCATGACTCATACTGTGTCTTGTGTTGCAGGACCTCTTTGCACTTGACCTTGAGCCATACAGATACAGTGGGGTTAATATGACTGGATTCCGCCTGCTTAACATCGACAATCCTCAGGTGTCATCCGTGGTGGATAGGTGGTCAATGGAACGTCTCCAAGCTCCACCCCGGCCCGAGACCGGACTCCTCGATGGAATGATGACGGTGAGACAACATAATAATTTTTATATGTCAATTTAACATATCAGTATCACTGACAAATGTGAAGGAACTTTAAGATGCAACATATATGTAATACTTTGTGTTCTGTATGACCTGTATAGGACTGTAATTATTATAATGCTGCCCCCTATGTATAAGAATATAACTACTATAATACTGCCCCCTATGTATAAGAATATAACTACTATAATACTGCTCCCTATGTACAGGAATATAACTACTATAATACTGCCCCCTATGTACAAGAATATAACTACTATAATATTGCCCCTATGTACAGGAATATAACTACTATAATACTGCCCCCT
>CM033642.1:264753934-264935133 GCA_019512145.1 Engystomops pustulosus
TAGAACTACTATACTACTGCCCCCTATGTACAGAAATATAACAGCTATAATACTTGCCCCCCCATGTACAAGGATAAACTACTATAATACTGCCCCCTATGTACAGGAATATAACTCTAAATACTGCCACCTATGTACAGAATATAAAATAAATAGCCGCCCCTAGTACAAGAAATTAATACTATAATACGGCCCCTATGTACAAGAAATAATACTATAACACGCCACCCTAGGTATAGGAATATAATCTAACATAATTACTGGCCATATGTTACAAGAGATAACTACTATAAACTGCACCCTATGTAAAAAGAATATAAACTACTATAAATACGGCAACCACCCTATGTATAAGAATATAACTACTATAATACTGCCCCCTATGTACAGGAGTATAACTACTATAATACTGCCCCCTATGTACAGGAATATAACTACTATAATACTGCCCCCTATGTATAAGAATATAACTACTATAATACTGCCCCCTATGTACAAGAATGTATCTACTATAATACTGCCCCCTATGTACAAGAATATAACTACTATAATACTGCCCCCTATGTACAGGAATATAACTACTATAATGCTGCTTCCTGTAAGCACATAGCTGCTAGTACTGTATATAACACTGTCATGTATATAAGAATGCAGCTACCGGACTACTGCCCCCTACGGGTAGTAATGTGAGAAGTTTTCTTTCTGTCAGGACCCTGTTCTGAAGTGTTGGCGGTTTTTATTATCGTATACAGCGCAGTCTCTGACATAAAAGTCTTCTCTGCTTTCATGCTCAGCTATTTGCATAGCATTGTACTGTGTATAGGAGTCTTTCATCTTCCGCCTCTCCTCACGCTGGATCATCCCTTTAAGCTTTGTGTTACTTTTCCCCTCTTATAGAGCCATCTGTATATGGGGGATGATGATAAAGGAAAAGTCCCCACATTGTAAAAGCGGGAGCCTCATTTACAAATTGCAGTGACATTAAAACTTTCCGGCTGCGGCAGCAATATTTCCAGTCTAGGAATTGATGAATGGTTTCCCGCATCTGTTATCCGGAGATGATAATGAGGTCCCAGATTTACACCAATGTCTCACATCTAATAAACAATATGCAAATATTAACCATCGCCGTCCTGCCCGAAGGTAGACTTCATTAATACCTGTTCATTAAAACACCCACATCACCCCACAGGTAATGGCAGCCTTGTGTGGGGCTCTCTATCCGCTTTCCCCATTTCCCGAAGATACGTCACTTAATTTTTATTCAGTTTTGATATGTACTCGTTGGACGCTACACAATGAAGAAATGAAGTCTTCAAGTCTTCGAAGAAGCTAATCTGCATAAACATGAAGTCAAAATTTACTCTAAAATGACAGATCTCTGGGAAAGTCATATCAAAGACGGAGGTGACCTCACCATTGGTCGTGCCACCATTGATCGTGGACTATGTGTGCAGCCAACAGCTGTTCTTCTTAAACTCCATGGTTGGCCCGTCAAGTCTACATATGTTCTCATTAGGGAGAGGGTGATATGCTCCTCCTGGAGCGACTAATTAGCCTAATTATTTTGTTTGTTTGATCTGTAAGACGGGCACAATTTTTGTTCAGGACCCACTTTGGCCAGTTCACTGTCTCCTTGGACCATGGGGCATCGATGCCTCTGCAAGGAGACCAAAATTGTCCTGTGTCCCATAGGCATTTCCATCCACACATAGGTGCTAAAGACTGGAAGTACTGGGTATTCCTGCAAAACCCCTCTAAGAAATGTTGTATTGATTACCTGACATCAGGTGAAGTTATCATCAATATCAAATTGGTGGCGGGGCTGAAAGATTGCACGAGGATCAGCTGCTTGAGATGATTGCACCAAGGTCCTTACCAAGGACAAGGACAACGTCACACATTATGCTCAGCTCCATTCCCAACCATGTAAGCGAGACCTGATGTCACTGGCCTAGGAAGTGGTAGCGGCACTAATTGGAGCGTTGTTGTCTCTCACAGCCGTTGATTGTGGGGTCAGAACCAAACCGATTAAATTTTGGTGAACTGTCGCAAAGATGAGGCATCAGTATTTTAACCTCACACCACCTAAAACTCTGTAATTCTAGGTATTCTATTTTTGGGTCAAACACAATTAAAGTGTCATTTTGAAGTATATAGTTAAGAAACCATCAAGCCACGTCAAGTATCAACAGACTAGATCCCGCTCAACCTTGTCAGAATGGCGTTCTCATGTCCCCTGTGGCTCCTCATGAAGTATACAGACTAAGAACGCCTAACTTGCCAAGAGCTAAACTTTACTTGACCTCGTAAGAACCCGAAACACCTAATTCCGATCTTATATCTACAGCGGTGCCCATCCTACAAAGCAAACAAACACAATAATTTGGTCTACTATGTTGCATGTGGTGGAGCATCTCAGTCACCTCTTCCCATTGAGAACACATGTAGACTTGACGGGCCAACCATGGAGTTAAAGAAGGACAGCTGTTGACCTAAAGCATTTAGTCCACTATTAATGGTGGCATGGTGGATGTCATCCCCATCTTTGATACTTTTGCTCTGTTTTTCATTCCCCTTTCACTATTTAGTTTTAAAGGTTAAATTCCCGGCTCTCAAACCTTTTGATTCCATGGGGAAATGTGTTAACGCTAAAAGCAAACATAAAGGACATAAAACGTAGGTAAAAATAGAAATGTTCCTCCTCTAATTCTTCCATTCCTGTTGGATAATTGTATTATAAGCCGGATTTCTCCTGTCTAATGAGGTGTCATTTCATTATCTCCACCGCCTCTCCCTATATAAATGTATCGTTGGGAAGAGTTATTGATATAAATAGGCCATATATGATGGCGATTACCAGCGCAATAGATGAGAGAGCACCGCCATGTGTACCCTAAATCACCCAGACATGCTATCTGCCGCGTACATGACTGCTCTCTGCACTTCATAATTGCCAAGATGGGACCGTAATGGGATATTGTAGAGAAAAAATTACACATTGTGAAAACCATATAAATAAAGTTATTCCAAGGCTAACAATAATTTAACAAAATGTAAATTCCTATGTCTGAACAGCACCTTACTGATGGATGGCAAATTTGTGGGTTGTGTTTGGTATTGCAGTTATTAATTTGAGATGTAGTACCAAATGCAGCCTCAAAAGAAGGGTGGCGCTGTTTCGTCAATATCAAATAAGCCATTAAATGGATTTAGCCACACTAGCGAATGTCGTACACTCTAATACTAGTGTAGAAATCTAATTAATAACTTGGGATTTTAGAGTACAATATTCCACTGTGTCTGATACCGTAATACTCTTGAAAGTGATTGCAGCTTTGGGAAACCAAACCATAACTGAGGTCTACACTGTGTTTTTTTTACTATAGACAACAATTAATCTGCATTTGTCTCAGTTACTGCCTCACTTCTCCTAGAGGCAAGTCTCCACAGTCCAACCTAGTTGAAGACCATCTGTGTCAAGTGGGCCATCAATATCTTGGTCCATCAACAGGGATCTTCTCTAATCCCACTCTTCCCAACACTGTTTGCCATATGGGCTAACTATTCCCATGGTCCCTGTTGACTGTGCTAGAACTAATCTCACTGCCTATTAATATAATTCAGCCATTGTTGTTTGACCTACACAGAACATTGACAAGTCCACTCTGCAGGTAGCTCTTCAATAAGTCAAGAAATAAGCCCTCTGACCACAAATGGTCATAAAAAGATTACATTCCACTCTTTGAACCTAGCTACAAGTTATTGCCTTGTGAAGACAGGCCAAAACTCTACCTGTCATGACTATCCAACCTTTGACCACCACCACTAACAGGTCTACAATGTAGAGACCAAATGGTTCTGTAGACCATGCCATTTCCTATGTTCTCCTAAACTCTACTATTTGTGGTCTCCCTTTAACCTCTCTTAAAAGCAAGGCGGTTCAGTCCATCAAGGTTCATATGCTCCATCCATTAGGTAGTATTCGGCTTTTTTTGGACCTAGGTAGGCCAATGTATATCCACCTGTTACTGTCCTCAAAAGATTCCCAAAAAACAACATCAAATACTCAAACAAGTGATCCTGAGAGCATCACTGGTGGTAGACAGCCAACCTTTGATGAGAAGAACACATATACAGAACATATATGGACAGTGGAGGTTACTCTTCTTATAAGGGTTCCTCTACACTAAAAATCCAGTGTATCTACTCGTACCCTTTTTTGTGTCCTATAGTTGTCTTGTATCCTCTCACATTCTCTCCACATAGCGATGCGTTGCGTTGATGTCGGATCTTGACCTTGATCTGAGAGCCCTCCAGTCACTTTCTCCATCTCGTTCCTTCATGTTACGCTTCGAGACATTACTTTAATTTAAGTTCTACTTTGTTGACACGCTCAAGTCCACTTATATATTTATCAGACTGTCGTAACATCCCGAGCTCGTATTTATAGCCTTCCGCTGTTATGTACAACCTTGAAAACAAGGCAAGTGCAGTAACACAGCAGCTGGTGATCTTGAGCAAGAGGTGGGTGTTCGAGAAGACGGCTGAACTTTCTGTACAGAAAAAATATAGAGAAATTACAGCTACAATTAATGTGTGATTGCCTAAATATAGAAAAACATGGCTGATGTGTTACCTAAATAGCACCATGATTGTCTATGTGTTGTCAAGCTTTCATCAATGGCCAAATACATGTCAACCAATGTCCCATCTACGTTGAGCGCTTAGGGACCTCCGTTCTCCTGATCAATGGGGGTCACATTAGTCGCATTCCCAGTAATCGGGCAATAAGGAATAGACTTCCACAACTTCTGCTCGTAACCTTGATGGTAGTAACTGGTGTCCGGCCTTGAGTATTATAATAAAATTCAGTCTTCCTATGTGCTTCATACAGACAGATGCTGCCCTGATGTACGACGCCGTCTATATGGTGGCAGTAGCAACACAACGGGCTGCCCAGTTGACTGTCAGCTCTCTGCAATGTCACCGTCACAAGCCGTGGAGATTTGGACCTCGATTTATGAACCTCATCAAGGAGGTAAGTGTTTGCAGTTTAGGACCAAGTTTTACAAGCGCGATGCATGTTTTTAAAGACCATTGATTTAGACGTTCCTGGAATTTTTCGTCCAACAGCGGTGTTGAGGTAGTAGGAGTTGGTGGACGTCCTCTTTTAAAGGACACCAACCACCACAATTAGGTGTGGTAGACTGTACCTTAGGGGTGAAGGTGAACTGCAGCTGGCATGCTCCGGGCCATCTTCTATACCGAAATATGCAGTTATAAAGTTTATGCAAATGAGCCGGAGGCTAGCCAAGCGCCTCCTGGCCCCGTCAGAACATAATTTATGCACGCCCCCTCATCTAAATGCATCCTCAGCGCCAGCGGAAAGGTGACATCTCACAGCTGTCTGCTAATATCGCACATGCACAGGAACTTCCTTCCTTGCGCAGCCACACTTCTCTCCCGTCGACTGAGCATGGAATGCACGAGGGGGCGTGCATAAATTATGTTACGACAGAGCCAGGAGGTGCTCGGCTAGCCGAATGGTGAACGCCTCCGTCTCATTTGCATAAACTTTATAACTGCATATTTCGGTATAGAAGACAGCCCAGAGCATGCCAACTGCAGTTACCCCTAAGGTGACGTGCGTACGTTTGGGGACAGTCTACCACCTCTAAATGTGGTGGTAGATGTCCTTTAAAGTAGCATAAGAACCCTTTCGCCTAGTAGAGATCCAATGATTTACTTTGCAACAGTTTTTGCAGATAAAATATTTAAACTAGTTGGTCTTTAGTAAAATTGACCTTCTAATCTTCTGCAGACCTCAGCGTCTCCATAGTAACAGACTACAAACAAGCCTTGTGTAGTCTGATCTTGTACTCCTTGTGATATGTCTGCTAGTTCTTGCCAATATACACTCAAGAACAGATGGAGTCAAGGCTGAGTTTTGTGATTAAGAACTAGAAGGTATAATTGAAGAATCAAACTACACAGTGTTTGTTTGTAGTCTGTTACCATGGAAATGCTTAGGCCTGCATAGATGTTGTAGACACAAAATTCAGGAATATAATTTAGATTTGTACTATATATAGAGATAACTCCTGCGTAGTCACCCACTTCACTCGCTGTGAACTTCAATGTAAAAATATTCAGTAAATTGAATATTTTTAAAAAAGATTTCTGGGCGTAAGATATTGATGGATAGTCGCCTCGACTTTAAATATCTTCTCTTGTCTTTGTGTCTCCAGGCGCGGTGGGATGGTCTGACAGGTCGGATCACCTTTAATAGAACGGACGGCTTGAGAAGAGATTTTGATTTGGATATTATTAGCCTGAAGGAGGACGGCATGGAAAAGGTATTCAGGATTTTCTTCTATTCTTCCTCCTTTCCAGACGCGTCCATTTATTGCCAAGATTCCATCAAAAAATATACCGTATATACTTGAGTATAAGCTGACCCAAGTATAAGCCGAGACCCCTAATTTTACTACAAAAAACCTGGGGAAACCTTTTTTTTTACTCGAGTATAAGCCGAGTTTGGGTTTTCAGCACATTTTTTTGTGCTGAAAAACTAGGCTTATACTCGAGTATATATGGTAGTTATTAAAGCCTCAGGAATTGTATAAATAAATGGAACATGTTTTGTCTTTAGCTGTCGAGACCTCCTGGTGTTACATGAGTAATTATAGCACTGAGATCTGTGTATTCAGAGAACTTAAAGGTTTTCTTCATATCTCGAAAATTGGTGTACATTGAATCCAAATCCCCTATTGTGTTTGATATAAGGGGGCGGGGCATGACACAAGGACTCGGAAAAACAACTGTCTTGCTCCGCCCTCTACTGCTTAGTTTTGCCTACAAAAAAAATCTCACAATACATTTTTACACGGGTTTAAAATGAGGCTCTGTAATTGTAGAGGAAGAACTTGGATACTTTATATTTATTTTTAGTCTTGTTTAGTCATTTTTGTCTTTTTTTTTTACTTTACTTTTTTTTTGTATGATTGGGTGCACCTGCCATATGATCGTTTTCTGGCTTGTGCTTCGTTGTTTTGAATTTTTCCAGAATTTTACAAAAAAAAAACAAAAATGCTGCCTACTCAAAAATCTTTGTCATTTTTAACCCCTTGTGGGATCTATGTACACCATCGCCAAAAGATATTTCCGGTACGACGCCAGGACTTGTATGAAGTGGTGACTAATTGGGCGAGGCCATGCTCCCTCTGTCCCATTACCTTTAGCCCCAATTCTTTTAGCTGAACCAGTCCGATAATGTTTTACCTGTGTGGTGCACACAAGAAAGCAGTAATGTCATATCCTATACTTGTATATATATATAATTTTTCTTCAAAATCAGGATATTACCTGTATAGCATCTGTAGCATCGCACCTCCCCCCAACTGCATGGTAATGGAAAAGAAGAGATGGGGTTGTGCGTAATAAAAGGGGTTAACTAGGAATCTGGAGAAAACCCAACTGGCTACAGTGGGAGTGGGGAAAAAACAACACATACAGGCAGTCCCCTACTTAAGGACACCCGACTTACAGACAACCCATAGTTACAGACAGACCCCTCTGACCTCTGGTGAAGCTCCCTGAATACTTTACTATTTTCCCAGACTGCACTGATCAGCTGTAAGGTGTCTGTAATGAAGCTTTATTGATAATCCTTGGTCCCATTACAGCAAAAAATGTTTAAACTCCAATTGTCACGCTGTCAAAAATTTTTTTGTCTGGATCTACGATTATTAAATATACAGTTTTGACTTACATACAAATTCAACTTAAGAACAAACCTCTGGACCCTATCTTGTACGTAACCCGGGGACTGCCTGTACTTACCCTGCTCCAATTGCCATGTGACTCCAATAGTTCTAGTTTTCCGTCGTGGAACACGCATCAGCCAATGGGTGACCACCTCGGACCACAGGATGTCACTTCCGATTTCCATGGGTTTTACTTCCTTTGTAGTCCCTTGGTTCATAAAGGCCAATCGTTGGATAAAGTAGCTCCCGTGACCCGGTGCCAGATCCTGGGCTGAAAACCAGAAGTAACGGATAGACGTGGGTGCCAGAATGGGGTAAGTATGTATCCTTTTTTTTATCACCCCATCCGACTCCCAGGGGATTTTCTATTTCCTTGGAAAGTTCTACAAGGTGAGACCTTGGCTGCTGAGGGAGTTACATTTGCAGATTAAACAATCATCTCTGTTGGTGGTCATCAAGGACATCGTTGAGTTACGTCTAGAAGTCAATGATCGCTCAAGGGATACGCTACCCAAAAGTGGCCTCTGAAAGGCGCTGTCTTGTATAAGATTTATAATACAATAGTTTCATATGACAAGTCTTCACATGAATCTGCTCCCAGCTCTGAATCCCGTGCCATATTATCCTCCTTTTAAATAAAAGTTAAATAGCAAAAGGTCTTCCGAAGACCCGGAGGGACGTCTCACCACGGGATTTCATCATCTCTTTGATCCGAGCTGTAAATTCCATTCCTGGGGAGCCTGCTGACCCAAGTATCTCGGCTCTGGACTTTTTTTTATTGAACGTCATAAACAATTTAAAGATCTGATCTGGGTGCCAGCCCCATTAATGCGCAGCGGAGGGTTTACACAAAGCGACGGGAATATATTTACATAGGAAAACCTTTTACCTTATTCTTGCCTGCGTTAACTTTTCCATTATGAAAATTGCTCCGATCGGCTTTTATGAATATATATTCCCTCGATTAGGTTGGACAGAGGCGGCTGTGAAATATTTCTAATGCTGTGATTTCGATATTTCAGTAATAAACACTGCACTTTTGCTGTCAGGGCTAAATGTGCCCGGTTCTGTTTTGCCTTTAGTGTCGGGATAAGCCTTAATGTACGTTCTCGATAAAGACTCGACAAATAAACAGCTAAATGCTAAATACTAAGTCTGCCATAGGATCATTAATAAATAACAGCTCACTACGTCAGCTAAAAGACATACAATAAAGATGTTCTATGTCATAAAGAAGCTTCCGGATTTAAAGGGGAGATCCAGCTGTATCCACTCAGCAGTCCATGTGTAGCGCTGTGATGCCACAGTCTATTGTGTCCTCCACCTCCCTTGTTCTCGATCTCAGCTTCCACTATCTCCTTGGTCATAAGGAAACGTGAAGACAACAAGTTCTGAAATTTAAAGGGCCAGTTTATTGTGCCTTCTGGTTACGGGAAGGTGCATGAGCTTGATAGCTTCTCACAAAGGTTTGTTATCAATACCTGATTCCTAACCTCAGCTCCGTTAAACGGCTCATCTTCACCGGACCTTGATCCCTAGCTGCCTCCCCTCACCTTCAGTTTGTGCCTTGACCTCTGCCTGCCCTGACCTTGGCCTGTTTCTGACTATTCTCTGTCTGACCTTTGCTGCTTTGCACCAATGTCTTCAGACCTGTTACTACTGTTGCAGCGCATTCCCTATTTCCATATGGATGTTAGAGGGTAAAAACCAACAGGAGAACTTGGATAGCACCTGTAGGATTAGACCCAAGAACAATCAGTCTTGTACCACTGCCCATAATCCAAAATGTATAAGTTTCAGATCACCAATATCCACCTGCACAAAATTTGTCATTGCCTATCCTCTTAGAGGGAATGTCCAACAAAGAAGGTGAACCCCGGAATGTGAAAATAAACAGGTTGCTGTAGTTGGTAGGAGATCAAATCCAGAACTGCTACATTGTTCCAACCAAAGAAAGTGGAACGCAGGACAAATGATTTATAATGCAGACAATGGATCATCTGCGTATTTGCATATATAATTGGGAACGGTAGTTACCGTATAGATGCAATCAAGGAAATGATCACTTGTTCTAATATCATCATCTGTTTTACAGGAGTTTTCTACCTGTAAACTGTCAAACAATTAGGAATAGTCTGCGAATAATACTGCAACCAAGAGCCATAGAAGACAATATAGAAGCATAAGAGGGGTCAGATCTAAAATATGGAACTATAATACTTCAACCCCTATTCAACAATTAAATTTACTAATACTGACCTCTATAATTCCGCTCCTATGTATATATATATATATGTATATATATATATATTATATATATATAATATATATATATACACCGGCCACTTTATTAGGTACACCTGTCCAACTGCTCGTTAACACTTAATTCCTAATCAACCAATCACATGGCGGCAACTCAGTGCATTTAGGCATGTAGACATGGTCAAGACAATCTCCTGCAGTTCAAACCGAGCATCAGTATGGGGAAGAAAGGTGATTTGAGGCCTTTGAACGTGGCATGGTTGCTGGTGCCAGAAGGGCTGGTCTGAGTATTTCAGAAACTGCTGATCTACTGGGATTTTCACGCACAACCATCTCTAGGGTTTACAGAGAATGGTCCGAAAAAGAAAAAACATCCAGTGAGCGGCAGTTCTGTGGGCGGAAATGCCTTGTTGATGCCAGAGGTCAGAGGAGAATGGGCAGACTGGTTCGAGCTGATAGAAAGGCAACAGTGACTCAAATCGCCACCCGTTACAACCAAGGTAGGCAGAAGAGCATCTCGTTGAACTTTGAGGCAGATGGGCTACAGCAGCAGCAGAAGACCCCACCGGGTGCCACTCTTTTCAGCTAAGAACAGGAAACTGAGGCTACAATTTGCACAAGCTCATCGAAATTGGACAGTAGAAGATTGGAAAAACGCTGCCTGGTCTGATGAGTCTCGATTTCTGCTGCGACATTCGGATGGTAGGGTCAGAATTTGGCGTCAACAACATGAAAGCATGGATCCATCCTGCCTTGTATCAACGGGTCAGGATGGTGGTGGTGGTGTCATGGTGTGGGGAATATTTTCTTGGCACTCTTTGGGCCCTTTGGTACCAATTGAGCAGATCACCAATATCCACCTGCACAAAATTTGTCATTGCCTATCCTCTTAGAGGGAATGTCCAACAAAGAAGGTGAACCCCGGAATGTGAAAATAAACAGGTTGCTGTAGTTGGTAGGAGATCAAATCCAGAACTGCTACATTGTTCCAACCAAAGAAAGTGGAACGCAGGACAAATGATTTATAATGCAGACAATGGATCATCTGCGTATTTGCATATATAATTGGGAACGGTAGTTACCGTATAGATGCAATCAAGGAAATGATCACTTGTTCTAATATCATCATCTGTTTTACAGGAGTTTTCTACCTGTAAACTGTCAAACAATTAGGAATAGTCTGCGAATAATACTGCAACCAAGAGCCATAGAAGACAATATAGAAGCATAAGAGGGGTCAGATCTAAAATATGGAACTATAATACTTCAACCCCTATTCAACAATTAAATTTACTAATACTGACCTCTATAATTCCGCTCCTATGTATATATATATATATGTATATATATATATATTATATATATATAATATATATATATACACCGGCCACTTTATTAGGTACACCTGTCCAACTGCTCGTTAACACTTAATTCCTAATCAACCAATCACATGGCGGCAACTCAGTGCATTTAGGCATGTAGACATGGTCAAGACAATCTCCTGCAGTTCAAACCGAGCATCAGTATGGGGAAGAAAGGTGATTTGAGGCCTTTGAACGTGGCATGGTTGCTGGTGCCAGAAGGGCTGGTCTGAGTATTTCAGAAACTGCTGATCTACTGGGATTTTCACGCACAACCATCTCTAGGGTTTACAGAGAATGGTCCGAAAAAGAAAAAACATCCAGTGAGCGGCAGTTCTGTGGGCGGAAATGCCTTGTTGATGCCAGAGGTCAGAGGAGAATGGGCAGACTGGTTCGAGCTGATAGAAAGGCAACAGTGACTCAAATCGCCACCCGTTACAACCAAGGTAGGCAGAAGAGCATCTCGTTGAACTTTGAGGCAGATGGGCTACAGCAGCAGCAGAAGACCCCACCGGGTGCCACTCTTTTCAGCTAAGAACAGGAAACTGAGGCTACAATTTGCACAAGCTCATCGAAATTGGACAGTAGAAGATTGGAAAAACGCTGCCTGGTCTGATGAGTCTCGATTTCTGCTGCGACATTCGGATGGTAGGGTCAGAATTTGGCGTCAACAACATGAAAGCATGGATCCATCCTGCCTTGTATCAACGGGTCAGGATGGTGGTGGTGGTGTCATGGTGTGGGGAATATTTTCTTGGCACTCTTTGGGCCCTTTGGTACCAATTGAGCTTGTTGCAACGCCACAGCCTACCTGAGTATTGTTGCTGACCATGTCCATCCCTTTATGAGCACAATGTACCCTGTAACATCTGATGGCTACTTTCAGCAGGATAATGCGCCATGTCATAAAGCTGGAATCATCTCAGACTGGTTTCTTGAACATGACAATGAGGTCACTGGACTCAAATGGCCTCCACAGTCACCAGATCTCAATCCAATAGAGCATCTTTGGGATGTGGTGGAACGGGAGATTCGCATCATGGATGTGCAGCCGACAAATCTGCGGAAACTGTGTGATGCCATCATGTAAATATGGACCAAAATCTCTGAGGAGCCACGAAGAATTGAGGCAGTTCTGAAGGCAAAAGGGGGTCCAACCAGTTACTAGCATGGTGTACCTAATAAAGTGGCCGGTGAGTGTATATATATACATAACTACTAATACTGCCCACTATGTACAAGAATATAACTACTATATTACTGCCCCCTATCTACAACAATATAACTACTATAATACTGCCCACTATGTACAAGAATATAACTACTATATTACTGCCCCCTATCTACAACAATATAACTACTATAATACTGCCCACTATGTACAAGAATAATAATACTTTATTATCCCAAACGGGAACTTAAGGTGTCACATCCGCAGTACATCAATCAACAAGACATCACATATATGAAGGACTCACATATACCATAGAACAGACAGAGACACCAATACACGTAAATATAAATTCCACTTAAAATTCAATAAATAAATAATTAAATGAATTATAAAAAAGTAATAAAATAGTACCCTTCTTTCCAATAGTCATACATTCATAATAGTCATAATACTGCTCCTATGTACAAGAATATAACTACTATAATACTTCCCCCTATGTACAAGAATATAACTACTATAATACTGCCCCCTATGTACAAGAATATAACTACTATAACACTGTCCACCATGTAGAGGAATATAAATACTATAATATAACTACTATAATACTACCCCCTATGTACAAGAATATAAATACTATAATACTGCCTCCTATGTACAGGAATATAACTGCTATAATACTGTCCCCCATGTACAAGACTATAACTACTATAATACTGCCCCCTATGTACAAGAATATAACTGCTATAATACTGCCCCCTATGTACAAGAATATAACTACTATAATACTGCTCCCTATGTACAGGAATATAGCTACTATAATACTGCCCCCTATGTACAAGAATATAACTACTATAATACTGCTCCCTATGTACAAAGATATATCTACTATAATACTGCCCCTATGTACAAGAATATAACTACTCAGTACTTGCATATGACAAGAATATAAACTACTAAATAATGCCCCCTGTAAAGAATATAACTACTATACTACTGCCCCCCTATGTACAGGCTATACTACTATAATACTGCCCTATGTACAGAATATAACTACTATAATACTGACCTAGTACAAGAATATAAGTACTACATACTGCCCTATGTACAAAGAATATAACTATATAATACTGCCCCTTGTACAAGAATAGAACTACTATAATCTGCCCTATTTAAGAAAAACACTTATATGCCCCTATGTACGAATATAACTACTTAATACTGCCCCCTATGTACAGAATATAACTACTATAATACTTGCCCCCTAGTACAAGATATAAACTACATTTAATATGCCCCTATTACAGGAATATAACTACTATAATACTGCCCCCTATGTACAAGATATAATACTATAATACTGCCCCCTATGTCAAGAATATAAAACTACTATAATATGTCCCCTAGTACAGGAATTATAAACTACTATAATACTGCCCCCTATGTACAAGAAATATAACTACTAATTCGCCCCCTTGTCAAGAAATAAATACTATAATACTGCCCCTATGTACAAGAACAAACTACTATAATACTGCCCCTATGCTACAAGAATATAACTACTATAATACTGCCCCTGTGTACCAAGAATTCTATATAACTACTATATACTGCCCCCTCTGTACAAGAAAGTAACTACTATAATACTGCCCCCTATGCACAAGAATTATAACTACTATAATTGCCCTATGTACAAGATATAACTACATTAATTTGAATCCTATGTACAGGAATATAACTACTATAATACTGCCCCCTATGTACAGGAATATAATACTATAATACTGCCCCCTATGTACAGGAATATAACTACTATAATACTGCCCCCTATGTACAGGACTATAACTACTATAATACTGCCCCCTATGTACAGGAATATAATACTATAATATAATGTGTTACTGCTTCATCTACGTTGAAAGTTAATCAGAATCTTGGAAGGAAGTGAAAGTCACACATCAATGATCACCAGTCCCCGTATTCCTCACCCCCATCCCCCCCGGGGTATTAGATGGAGAGTACTACCACTGAGGTGATTTCACATCCAGGCCAGGAAATATGGGACTAATATTCAATTAATTTAAGAGCCTCCTCAGATGTATAAATTAATGTCCCCGGGAGAATGTGGAGTGACAGAAGCTGCGGAGGTAAATGTTGCGGCCGCCCCTATGAGTGTGATTAATGAGCAGAGCGTCACTAGGTGACACCGGCAGATTTATTGGCTAACGTAGACAAAAGTACCTAAGGAATTATTCCAGGAAGACGGAGACTAGCTGCCGCCGTACAAATCACCTCCACCAGGAGGAGGAAAGCAAATGTATTCTCATCCGCTTCCCAAAGGACCAGCGAGTCTTCCGACTCATGATCCAGACTGAGGGCCTTAGTGCTAGGCCTGTCACACGAGAGGACAGTCACCGGAAGGTTCTGAGACAATGGGGCACATTTACTTACCCGGTTCTGTCGCGATCCCCGATTCGGACAGTCTGACGAGGATGAAGTCCTGCGTGATTCATGAAGATCGTGCGCCCGAGTTCCTGCATCCGTCGCTTCCTTGCCGAGGTCCGCCGGAGTTCACCTTCTTCTTCCTGGTGCTTGTAAGTGCATGTCTTGCGGCACAATTCTAAATGTTACATCTTGCGCGTTCCCCGATTTCTGTCACGTGCAAGCCGGCGCCGATGCACCAAAATCCGATCACGTGCGCCAAAATCCCCTGTTAACTGTGGAGCAAAACGGAAATCGTCAGGAAACCCAACGAAAATGCGGTGTGCAGACCCTTAGTAAATGATCCCCATCGAGGGAGATTTACTTACCCGGTCCGGTTGCGATCCCCGATGTGCGTTGTCCGACGAGGATGAATTCCGGCGCGTTTCTTCAAGATCGTGCGCCATAGATCCTGCATGTGTCGCTTCGCCGCTGAGGTCCGACAGAGTTTACCATCTTCTTCCCGGTGCATGTAAGTGCATTGTCATGCAACACAATTTGAATTGTAAATCCCGCGCTTAGTCCGAATCAGTCGGGTTGTCCGTCAGTCACGTCCCCCGATTTGTTGCATGCAAGTCGGCGCAATCCAATCCGATCGGGTGCGCAAAAAACCCCACTTAAATGCAGAGCAAATCGGAAATAGCCCGGGAAACCCGACGAAAATGCGCCTTTCGGACCCTTAGTAAATGTGCCCCATTGACTCAATCAAAATCTAGACTGGAAAAGAGTTTGACCTGTCTGTAACCATCGGAGATGAACAATGAAAGGGAAGAGCTTACCATCTGACTGCATAGTTTGTTTGTAGTCTGTTGCCACGTAGACACGCAGACCTGCAAAGAAGGTGTAAGCACCGAACTGTAGATGTGTCTGGAGACTGCTTAAAAGAGATCATGCAATGCATCACGAGACCCTAGATCTATGATTATTAACTTCTTGCCTAAAATGGCGTCCCCCTTTACCTCAGGTAACTCTTTTATAACCAACCCCTAGCAACCCTGTCACTACTCCTCCCCCTAACTACCTGACTCCGCCCTCCAAGCCGTTTCGGGTCCCGCCTCTCCTGGTCTGAGGCCTCCACCGATCACTGAGCTTCTTTGACGATGACCAACTTTGCTTGATTCTACATGGAATCATGAGAAATCTATGAATTTATGAAAAATAATTCAAGAACTTGTGCACTTCTCTCTCTGAAGCTCCCAAGAGGGCTATGACACTGCTCAGCCGGGCTCTACTGAGCCGAGGATAACGGAAGTAACTATTATGGTCTTCCTGTACCTTTACAAGGTGCTACACTTCAATGCTTCAGTCAAGCCTTGTATCTGGCGGTACCTCAGGGGTGGGACTTAATATTAAAATTTTTTGTGCTTTTCCTTCTTTTTTTTCCCCACTTAAACTGCTAACGAGATGACAATAATTACTGCAGTCAGTTTTTATCATGTACTCAGGACACTTGGTATTAGAGGCAACAACTGAGATTTGTTCTGCTGAACCACAAGCTCATCTGTTATTAGAGTAAGGATTTTCTTAGCCTAAAATTCAGGTTTTAGAGCTAAGAAAATCCTTACTCTAATAACAATTGTTCTAATTGCTCCCTACACTGTGTTGCTGCCGCTTATAGCAAGGGTCCGGAGTTGTTATAATTTACGTTAAAGGAAATCTACCATCAGGGGCACTTACTCATAGATCTAGGCACCTCTATTATTTGTTATCTATTGCCTCTGTCCTTCTAAAATCAACTTTTAAAATTATGCTAATTAACCAGAATTGCTATAGGGGGCATTACCAGAGCCCATCTGTGCTGTAGCTTTACAGGCTGTTACACTGTTCAGCAGCACTTCCCACTGTGTGCTGAAACTTCCACTACTGCCTTGAGATTACAGCATGCAGCCCTCTGGGGAAATTGCTGAGGTAGCATGCGGGAGAGAGAGAGAGACCGAATAACAGTCTGTGAAGCTACAACATGGAGTGACTATGATAATGCCCCCCAAAACCCTTCTGGCTCATTAGCATAATGAAGGATCTTTATGGTAGATTTCTTTTAAGATTATAGAAATTGGCTATAATATTTCTATATCTCTGTAGACAGCAAAGCGGAGACCGTCCCGGACACAGAAATAGGGAAAGCATTTTGTGATGTGTCGGAGAGAAACTTCCGGACAGCGGCTAAAATTCTCAGTGGACAGGTGAAACACGGTGGCTTAGTGGTTAGCATTACAGCCTTGCAGCGCTGGGGACTTGGGTTTAAGTCCCAGGGTCAACATCTGCAAAAATTTTGTATGTTCTCTCTGTGTTTGCGTGTGTTTCCTCTGGGTCCTCCGGTTTCCTCCCACACTCCAAAAACTCCATACTGGTAGGTTGATTAGATTGTGAGCCCCATTGGGGACAGGGACTGATATGACAAGTTCTGTGCAGCGCTGCGTAATCTGTGTGCACTATATAAATAAAGGAATTATTATTATTATTATTATACATTCCGGAATACCCAGGGAAAAAAGTAAAGAGTTTCCGCGCTCCCTCAGACCAATATTGGTTGGCACTTTGAGGCGTTAAATTATTTTGACCCCTGGGCTTGTAAACCAGAAGCGGAAAAGATTTCCCTGTAGTAATACTGGTGCGGAGACTGCGTCACCTGTGATATTTACAGCCAATAATTCCGTTCTATTAGCGAAGTAACAATAATCTCGTTATTCCGCTCCAGATCCTTCCATTGTTTTAGCCTCTTTGCTTCTTATCTGTAACTTCCATAGCAGCCGGCCTTGTAAAATGGGAATTATATCCCGCAGTCTACATCACGCGGCGCACAACCGGGACGGAACCGCGTATCCTTGGATAACCGCCAGACTGGTTTTCCTTCCATTTACTCTCTGACGCCATCCAGCTCTAAATGAGTCATCTGTCCTATGACAAATCTCTATATGTTTTTCTTGAAGTGAAAATCCAATATATACGTGGCATTGCACCATTGTCGGCTCCAGGTATCAGTAGGCCCCTGGGTGACAGAGCCTCAGTAGGCCCCTTCGCAGTGAACTCACGTGGAAACTAAAACTCCACCTTTCTCCTGTTCCCCAAAATATTCCCTAGTCTATCATACCAAATACCAAACAGCCCCCCTCATGCTTAATTCATATAAATCCCCCCTTGGATCCCTTATGTACAGCCTTATGTGCCCCCCCCCCCCAAGCATGACTGGGCCCCCCGGCACTTGCCCCAGTATGCCCTGTGCTAGAGCCGGCCCTGTTATTACCCCTACACCAGTTACTGCATTACAAGGCAATCTAGGTAGAATCTGATTGTGAATATAATTCCAGAACTGCAGTGAACACTGACACGCAAGCAGAGCAATGGCTGTGAAGGAAAAGTGGGAATGATTGTCCATGTACAACAGAGAACTAGGACTATGAGTAATATAAGGCAGATAGACCACCTCTACGAGAACACCACACCTTTTCCAGACGATTTTCAAGGGTTTCTTCATAACCTTGTTCTTGGAGTAGATCAACCTTGTCGAAGGGCAACTTTTAAGGCAGTTAAAGGGATTTTACTGACCGATTCATAGACCTAGAAAAATCCTGCCTTGATCTATCCAGTAATTCCCACTGAATATTTGCATAGGACCCGCCCATGTTAAAGCCCGATTGGGACCCCCCCCCCCCCTTACAAAAACTTTACATCCATGTTTATACAGTCAGACACATTAATATACTGGTATATACATGAATACAGTTCTACATGTATATATACACACACATTTATATATTTTTACACACCAACACATATTTATGCACTCAAACATACATTGATACACAAAGACATACAGTATATACACATCTTATACACATACAGTGTATACTCATCAAATACACACATAGCGTATATATACATCATATTATTACACATACAGTATATACACAACATATAGACAGTATAACAATCCATATACACACATAAACCCACACATGCAGCATATCCACACATACATAAAGTACCATATACGTACATACAGTATATAAACACAAACACACATACAATATATACACATACCTTACACCGTATGCACACATATACAGCGTATACACACATACAACATACACGCATCACATATTTACACACATACAGAATATACACACATACATACAATACTATATATAGACATATAACGTATGTACACACATACAGGCGGTCCCCTACTTAAGGACACCTGACTTACAGACAACCCATAGTTACAGACGGACCCCTCTGCCCCCTGTGACCTCTGGTGAAGTCTCTGGATGCTTTACTATAGTCCCAGACTGCAATAATCAGCTGTAAGATGTCTGTAATGAAGCTTTATTGATAATTCTTGGTCCAATTACACCAAAAATTTTGAAACTCTAATTGTCACTGGGGCAAAAGAAAAAAAATTGTCTAGAACTTCCATTATAAAATATACAGTTTCGACTTACATACAAATTCAACTTAAGAACAAACCTCCAGACCCTATCTTGTATGTAACCCGGGGACTGCCTGTATATACCTCATATACACATTTGATGTAAACACCTATACATCATATACACATCTGATGTACACACATACATATAAATCATACACACACATCACATATATACACACACAAATACATATGTATATACTCACTGTCAGGCAGACTTTTTATATTGGGGACAAGTAGCTGCTGACCACATGGGGGAAGTAGTTGGCAGGAAGTCGAGATGAGAGATCCCTTGTCCTGCCGTCTCCTCCCTAGATATTTCTTATGTCTGCTTTGGGATCAGCTGTGTACTGTAGAAGATGTGCACTGTTATATACATATTACCCTGTACAATGTGCAGTATAACGTGTATATAATGGTGCACATCTTCCATTTGTTAGTGTGGCAGGACTCATGGTCGGGCCCCCTGACACTGCAGACCCCATAGCAGCTATTATGGCTGCTACCCCTGTAGTTACACCTCTTTCTTACATTACCAATGGTTATAATCAATGTGGATGATGAAAATAACTGATTTATATTACTAATACTAATGTTATTACTGGATAATTTTTGTATTTCATGATAAAATGCTAATTTTGAACGATTCAAAAAAATTCTTCCTTGGGGAAAAAACAGCGCCTCTCCTATCCATTGGCTGTCTGGTGTATTACAGTCTGGTGTTTTACAGTTCCGATCCTTTCAATAAAATAGAGTTGAGCTGCAGTACCGGACACAACCTGTAATACGTTGTGGCGCTGTTTAATTCATTTTGTAATCTTTTAGTATTTTTATGATCTGGTATTTGCTTTGTGCTTTGTGTTATCGTCTTTAATGAGATATTTCTTCATTTCCTCAAGGCCGCGGGAGAAACTACTAGTCACTTAAATAAAGTTTGGAAAAAGGTTTGTACATGGATGTAGTGTCAGTGCCCCCTAGGTGGTGGTTTGTGGTACTTACCTCCTGTGCTTCACCCTAGTTCCTGTCTGTTTTGTCTGTAATTGCAGTTTATTGACCCTAATAATGCAGCATTGAGTGTCAATATGTTAAATGTTCGTAAGAATAGAAAAAGCCGGCACTCACCCATGTTTATCCCATACACGTGCTTCTTTTTACTAACACTTAAAGGGAATGTCCACTTTTTACCACCATTTTGTTTGTGTAGTATAAATAGGTCGAAAACTATGAGTTGGTTCATTTCTCTATTTATTCTTAATAGGTATTTTTTTTCTTAGTTTTTATGATACAATTTAAGGGGGTTGAACTTCACCTGTATAAATAGAAATATTGAGGGAAGGTGCTATGAGGAAGTTCAATGCAGAGTATTAAGAGCACAGCAGTGTGAGGGTACACCCCCCCCAAAAAAAAACGTATAGAAGCCGCAATTCTTGAATATGAATGCATTTTTCACAGTTCTGCTGCTACTCACAAAACACCCGAGTTTACCTTCTTCTTCCTGGTGCATGTGAGTGCGTGATCTTGCGACACAAATTCTTTTTTAAATTCCGCGGCTTGTCCGTGTCCGTCGGGTTGTCCGATGGCCACTCCCCCCCCATTTCTGTCGCGTAAAAACCGCCGCCGATGCGACACAATCCGATCAAGTGCGAATGCCGGGGCAATTTGGCGCAGAACGGAAATATTGGGGAAACCCGACAAAAGTGCGGCGTTCAGACCCTTAGTAAATGAGCCCCAATATCTTACACTGGCTGCAGAGAGCACAGCAGTGTGAGTACATGCCCCCAGTGAATGTATTGAAGCAGCAAACCTTGAATACAAATGCATTTTTCACAGTCCTGCTACTACTTGCAACACACACAAAGGTATAATTACAAATCTCTTCAGGGAAAATACTTTAAACTGTTTACAGAGAGCACAGAGCAAAACAGTGTGAGGACAGCCCCAGTGTACTTGGATAAACTACAATTCAGGAATATAAGTACATTTTTCACAGTCCTGCTGCTACTAACAACATACATAAAGAGATGATTACACATCTCTACAGGAACAATACCTTAAAACGGATGCACAGAGCACAGCAGTGTCAGGATATAGCCACAGTATACTTGGTAAAGCTGCAATCCTGGAATATAAATGCATTTTTCACAGTCCTTCTGGTACTAACAGTACGTACAAAGGTTTGCTTACTCAGATCACCAGGGACCTTACACTGGCTGCAGAGAGCACAGAGCAAAGCAGTGTGAGGGCATTACAACAATACTGCACTTGAAGAAGCTACAGTCCTGAAATATATATGCATTTTTCACAGTCCTGCTGCTACTAACAACACACACAAACGTATGATTACACAGATCTCTCCAAAGAGATAGCCTAACACTGGCTGCAGAGAACACAGAGCAGAGCAGTGTGAGGACACCACCTAGTACACTTAGAGCAGTTACAATCCTGGAATAAAAATCTATTTTTCACAGGCTTGCTGCTACTAATATTACACACAGAGGTATACCTCTCTCCAGAAACAATTGAACATATTTCCTGTTCATGTGTGATGACACATTCCCTTACAGACCATCTATCATGCTATACATATTTGAGATCGTGTCCATAGCAGCAGCCCCTTATCTATGGTATACAGCTCCTATACACACTTATAGCATAGTCTCCATGGGGGGAGATTTATCAAATGTCTCTTAGAGCAGAATTGTTCTAGTTGCCCATGGCAACCAATCAGAGCTCAGCTTTCATCTCCCCACAGCTGTTAATAAAACTCAATCTGAGCTCTGATTGGGCAACTAGACCAGTTTTACCTCAGACACTTGATGATAAAAACATGTCTCCAATGTTATCCCACCACAACTCTGACTACACAACAGTTTTGTTTGTAGTCTGTTAACATGGAGACCACATAAGTCAGTATGAGAGCTGTATACACTGAACAAGCGTTATTTAATCACATACAGGGGTTTTTTTCCCATTTTTTCAGTCTAGATCTGTTAGTTCAATGACAAACCGACCTCTAAACTGTACTTTCCCTTTAAATAATAAATTGTTGGTGAAAATACCCCATAAATCCTGATACCTGACTGTCCCTGGGGCAGGATATTAGGATAATACATTAATTGTATCGGATAGAACTAGATTTCGGCTACGTCCAGACGTTACATACCTGGGGCGCTATACAATCAGGTTTTTTTTTTTCGTGCTCATTAAATCTTCTTCTGCTCCATCAGCTTTATTCTCCTGTCCCCCCTCCCTCGCCCCCGGGGTCCGCTTAAATCAGCCTTAACTCACTCCTTTATATCATCTCATCCATTGTAGAATGGGTTTATGTATGAGCGGTAATAGTCTACGTATGTCTCACCACCCGCAGTGGTCTACTGGGGGGGTGGACTTTCCGGACCCTTCTACAGGGTCCCAAGGGGTTAAAATAAAAATATATAGGAAACCCACCGGTGCAGATTGTATATGACCCACTGTGGTTCTTCGCTTCTTAGGATGAACCTACAAGGTAAGGAAATCTACCATTCAAATCCATCCTGATAAACCAGGGACATAGATCCAGGCACCGTGACTGTGGTAATATTCTTATATTTGTTATTCCATGGCCTCCTTCCTTCTAAAATCAACTTATAAAATCATGCAAATGAGCCAGAAAGGCTCTGGAGGTGTTACCAGAGCCCCTCTGTGCTGTAGTTTCACAGGCTGTCACACTCTGCAGGAGAAATACCCCCTCCCACTGTGAGATTAGATCAGAGGGAGTGAGGGAGAAGTGCTGAGGGAGGAAGGGAAGGGTGAGACAGTGTAACAGCCTGTGAAGCTAGAGCACAGAGTGGCTCTGGTAACACCCCACACACAAACACACACACTTCCCCGTGAAATTCTCTCTCATTAGCATCATTTTAAAAGTTGATTTTAGTAAGAAATCACAGTGTCCGGATCTAGGAGTAAGTGTCCCTGGTTTATCATGATGGATTTTGATGGTAGATTAGGGGACCCTTAACCACCTTCACCAACTCTTTGCATCCGTTAAAGGGAGTGTAACGGCAGTGGTGACCATGTTGACTGTAGAAACTCTTATGTATCGTCCCTGGAGAGATGTGTAACCACAACTTTGTGCATGTTGGAAGGCGAAAATGTATTTATATTTTAGGATTGTAGCTGGACTTGGTGCACTTAGGGTGTATCCTCACTCTGCTGTGCTCTGTTACACATCTGCTTCCCTTCTGCTGTGAGTGACTGCTGTAGTATCTTACCAGAAGCTTGCTACACTTTTAACTCAGAGTGGAGGAGCAGTGGATCAGTTCAGTACACATATGGGACAGAACAGCAGTAATCCAGATTTCATAGTTCTGCTGCTACTAACAACATACATAATGGTATGATAACCTGATCTCCTAACACCTGGGCAAAACTACCAATAAACTCCCTTTAATAAGCTAATATGCATATTAGGCTCCCTACTGTGAAGTGGGCGGTCCCGGACCTCCTACCTGACAAAAGATAAACTAATTAGCATACTTGCTAGTGCTACTAAAACTAACATGAATTCCAGTAGCGCCAGAATGAGAGCTGTGACACCTGTTGAGATCAGGCAAGAGTTGGAGTTGGTGGAGTTGATGAAATGTCCTGTTGAAAGGGAACCTATCATCCGAAAAATTTACTGGAAGCTTGTTATAGAGCAGGAGAAGCTATATAATGCGTGGGAAAATATGTCAGTATATTAAAACATTTTTTTAAATCTCTGCTCATTCTAAGATGAATAGTTTAGTGGGTGGTCTCACTTTTTTCTCATTAAAAAGCCCCGCCCACTGGACTCTTCCAAGTTCAGAAGGATCAGTGATTTCAATGGATCAATGTTGTATGGAATATTTTCCCATTAAGTTATATATCAATCTGCTCGGCACCTCCTGCTCTATAATATGCCGCTGGCAGATTAGATTTCATGTACAACTTGTTAGGTTCCCTTTAAGACATGACAAATGAGAACTTACATATGACGGAGCTGAATGATGAAGTTTACTGCAAACCGGATCATTAAACTGCAATTACAGGAGACCAAATGTGCGTCCTGTTCACCCCCGATCTGTTATTGAGGATTTATGTTGTCCTGTCACAGGGCGGCGTCAGGCCTATCCCACTGTTTGGATGTAGCATGGCCACATTTCTCATTTAAAGAGGTTGTCCTCTTTGAACCATCCCTTTAAGCTTTTATTATAAGCTGAGCAAAAGATTCCAAGAAATCTGCTATATTGTATGGTTAGTTAAATTTGCTATAGCACCTCCGCAGGGGAATCAAAGTATTACTTACAATCACTAGTTTCTTTATGTGATATATGGATTTACAGGTCTTTGTCTATGGGCCCGGATAGGGGGCGCTCCTCTGTGAAAGGAGTATTCCAGGAATTAATTGCTTTACCAATGTGCTCTTTGTAGTGGCCTGATGCTGTAACTACACCCACCCTTCTATGGGAGTCACAATTCTCACTGTTGATAAAGATCCTGACAGCAGGGGCCAGATATCCGACCCCCATGGGTCAGCTATTTATGGCCTATCAAGCAGGTAGGCCATCACTGTCAATTTCTGGACAACCCCTTTAAAGGAAATCTACCATTTGTTTATATGCATTGTGAACCAAACATACCTTGATAATGCGGTAGCGACACTGATGCTTAAACATATCTTGTTTAATCCCTGAGCTGAGTGGTTTTTCTGAAAAAAAACTATGATAATGTTATGATAATGAAGCTCTGTTGCTCTTCTGTCAGCTCTTCTCCTCTCACATTAAGGATGCACTGCAGCAGAGAATGATGTAATCACCGGTTGTGTCTGACAGGCAGAAGTAATCAATCCCTGCACCAGCTTCTAGCTTCTGTGTACGAGTCATCCAGCTCAAGGTTGATTAGTCCGGTCTGGACTGTTCAGAAAGCTCACTGTAAAGTGTTTATCAAAGGCAGGCTGAAGCTTTCCCAAGGTCCTGTATGTTCTAATTGTTATTTCAGCAAAACCACTCAGCTCACGTAGAAAACAAGATATGTTTCTGCATCAGTGTATCTACAGCATTCTCAAGGTATGTTTGGATCATAATGCATCAAATCAAATGGTAGATTTTAGAATTAAATAGAGAAAAAAAAGTTAACATACACATATACGCATAACAGTGAGATGTGCAAAGTGACAAACCCAGCCCTGCTACATCTGTAATTGTTGGCTGTATGTGTTAACCCCTCGTTGACCTTCCATTATGGTCCTCTTTGACTATATGATTGGTTAGTGTGTGTATTCTGTATTATATTGTGTTTTTTCTTGTGTAGCTGTTGATCCTTGGTCCCTCTGACTTGCTCTACGAGGGGTTCGAGATTTTGACTATTATGTAACTTTCCAAAATGACCGAACCCCTTTCATTTCTAGTGCGGTGTTCACTTTAAGTAATCCTGTCTTAAAACAGGGATAACAGGTTCATTCCAACACTGTCGATTGATTCTGTTTATGGTCACTGACAATATTGAATAAGATTCTGGTCGGCTTTTTTTGTGTATTTAATATAAATCTACCATCAAATTCCATCTTGGTAAACCAGGGGCACTTCCTCTTAGATCTTAGACTGTGGTAATCGTATTATATTTGTTATCCATGGTCTCCTTCCTACTAATATCAACTTTTATAACTATTCTAACCGGAGGGGGGGAGGTGTTTCCAGAGCCCCTCCGTGTTCTAGCTTCACAAGCTGTTACCTCCTGCTGCTGCTAAATTACACGGGCAGAGGGAGGACGAAATGAGCAGGTGGAGGGGGAAACATGCTCTGCTCATTGTAACAGCCAGTGATGCTGCAGCACGGAGGAGCTCTGGTAATGCCCCCAGAGCCCTTCAGGCTCATTAGCATAGTTTTAAAGGTTGATTTTAGAAGGAAGGAGGCCATGGACAACAAATATAAGAAGATTACCACAGTCTCGGTGCCTGGAACTATGAGTAATGTCCCTGGTTTATCAGGATGGATTTTGATGGTAGATTTTCGTTTTCCTCCCCTTTTTTATGTGATGCAGGGAGTGCGGTCACATTTGTTGTTTAATAGACGCAATTCAACAGCTGGAGAGAGATTTGCCTGATGAAATTGATGTTAACATTTAAGTTTACAAAACGCAATCGTCAACACAATGTTAGCGTATATATTAACATTATGTTAACATATGCGTTAACTATTGCATTTTACAAATACAAATGTTAACAGCAATCTAATAAGGCAAATCTCTCTTTAGCTGAAGCCATATATATATATATATATATATATATATATATGTGAATAACATAGAGTGTTCCATCCTACGGTGTCCTGTAAAGGTCATATCCGGCCTACAATAATGTTTAGTCATTTATGCCGCCATGTAACTTCGAGACGTTTCTTTATCATATCTTGGAATGACTTATTTCCGTGGTGCAATTATCTCCACCATGATTTTTTTGATGTAATATTGAAGTTGTATTCACACCATGTGGATTTCAAACAAATTTAGACCCAGAATCCACAGCAAAATCTGTGTGTAGTCTGTCAAACGGGAATATGCACTTCTAGTATTTTCTTAAAGGAGTTGGTCACTTTACCTCATGTTTTTTGTAATGTGGTATCCGGAAAGCTTATAAAGTGTCCTACACAATGCCGGTGTCACTTGTGGGGTTGATTTGGGGGTTTAGAGTTTCCCTTTAATAATAACTTAAGGGATCTCCCTCATTCCTTCATGATTTGGAGTCCTGCGAGTGATTTGGTCGGTGTATTGTCAGACTCCTTGTGGTGTTATACAACGTATCTGACTGTACTTGTCCTCCAGAAGTTCTAGATAAATGTGAAAAGCTTCCGTAGAAGTAATTGGCAGCCTCCGACCAGTCATGTGACCTGTCAGGAGAAGCCTTTACTATAAAATACGTCCTGATACATCGCCGCGGCCGGTGCGGGCACAAATCTCATTTCCTTTCTAATGAAACCTGGCGATAATTACAAAAAGGGGGACAATGGGAACTCGACGGCCAAAATCACAGCTCCAATGTCAGGGTCACTCACACCTCCCTGATAATGTCTCATTATAGCAGCGATGCCAAGAGACGGGGCAATTACCCACACAGCCCGTCCTCAGCACTATCATCATCGGCTTAGATGCTACACATTGCATTAGGGGCAGTCATGTACATGTGCCAGGCAGACGCGGGCACAGGACGGGGGCCCTGTGGATCAGGGCACCCAGACTTTCTTCAAGGGTTTGGTTAAGAGTGCATTGGCTCTATACTACCCATTAGTAATAGCGCCCTCTATAGTTATAATAATGTTCCTGCATTGTGATACCAATGGTAATAGAGCCTGACTGCAATAGTGCTCTCACAACGTGACCCCCCCCCATTAATAAAATAGCCCCCTATATTAGTAATGCTCCCCCAGTGTGACCTTTTGTGGCAATAGTGCCAATGCAGTGTCGTCACATTGGTAATAGTGCCCCCTATAGTGATAATGTCCCTGCAGAGTGATCCGAAGTGTGCGCTATATAAAGGAATTAATATCTTTACCCCCCTGTTATAATAGTCCCCCACCTGTGTTGCCCTCATTAGGAACAGTGCCCCCTATAGCGCCCCCTGTAATAATACTGCCCCGCCATTGTTACCCCCATTAGTAACAGTGCCCCCTATAGCACCCCCTGTGAGCAATATCACCTTTTGATTCTTTGTAGAATTAGACTACAAAACAGAAAAAAAAAAAATTCCCCCAAAAAAAGCTATTTAACCCCATTTTTTTCATTTTTCACAAGGGGTTCACAACAGGAAATGCAAACCAGGTTTTTTTTTAGAAAATTCCTCTAAAATATGTAATTTATACATATATGGTCATAAACCATTGTATGGGCCCATGGCATGGCTTAGAAGGCAATGAGCATTATTTAGAAGACAGAGATGACTAGAATATTTTTCAGGTACCAAGATGCATTTGCAGTCACCAGAGGTACCAGAACAGTGGAGATTTCAAAGAAATGAAACAAGTTTGCCCATCACTCATCACAGAATTTATCAAAATAAAAAGAAACATTTTTTAGCCCACATGTGTTGAATAGAATTGGGCCATAGGATTTTTTTTTTTTTCTGAAATAAAGTCTCTTTTGCCTTATTTTTTAATTTTTTAGTTTGGGTAAATGGGGACAATGCAGCAAAAAATGTGTTAGACAATTTATTCTGAGTGTAATCATACTGCAGGTATGGATGAAACCTTTTGCTTGGAATTATGACGAGGCTCAGGAGTGTAAGAGTAACATGTGAATTTCACACCTCAAAGGGTGAGATGAAATAAAAAAAAAAAAAAACCATTGAATGACCACGTTATTAAAATTAAGGTTTTTTTTTTACTGAATATGTGCTTTTAAAAAATTAATGCAAAAGAAATTATGCACCTTAAAAATGTTTCGGTAATGGCACAATTTCAGAGCACAGCCTGTCGTACACATATAGTATTCATCAAGGGGTATAAGGGATATTTGGATTTTAAAAAAATGAGGATAATAAATTGCTGCCACAATTCAAATTTGCCAATACACCCAAAACTATGTACAGGCGGTCCCCTACTTAAGAACACTCGACTTACATACGACCCATAGTTACAAACGGACCTCTGGATATTGGTAATTTCTTGTGCTTTAGTCCTAGGCTACAATAATCAGCTGTAACAGTTATCACAGGCGTCTGTAATGAAGCTTTATTGTTAATATTGATTCTTATGACAATACAACATTTTTAAAATCCAATTGTCACAGAGTACTGCTGTTATCAATCCCATGGCCTGACACTGCCTGAGCAAATGTTCCCAGGTCACTGTCTTCTGCAACATGTTACCCTCATTAGTAATAGTGCCCCCTACAACGCCCCCTGTAATAATACTGCTCCACCAGTGTTACCCTCATTAGTAATAGTGCCCCCTATAGCACCCCCTGTAATAATACCGACCCTGCCAGTGTAAATCTCATGTGTATAGCGCCCGGGATGAAGGAATACATACAGTACAATATATATGGAAATCCCTGTATCTAATCCCCTAACAGGCTGGGACAGGGGCAGCAGAGATGGAGATGTGGTCTCCCGCCTGTCTGGAGTTATAAATGCCTGACTGGCCGCCGTACATTATATTCTTATTATTAATTCTTCACACTCAATTTCTTACAGGACAAATTGTCCTTTCGCTTTTTCTTATTGTTGACATCTTCAGCAGAGGATGATTTATACATGTGACTGCGAGACGTGGAGGGGGAGGAATATATACAACATATAAACAGGTAGTGACATCTCTGTACTGCGACAATCCAGGAGACCAAGAAGACGGAGAACTATTTATACAATCCAAGGATTGTGTTAAAGGGGCACTACAACGTATTTAAGGCAGATCCATAACTCTCCTTCATTAGTTTTTGTGGGATTGTCCTGTAAACAGAACCTCAGGGGAGGGATTATGCAAATGAGCCCAAGAATGGGCGTTTCTGTCAGCTGAATGGGTTTTTCTGCAACGTGTTTTCAGAAATTGGGAAGTAAAGACCTGTCGAAGTTTGACTACGTTTACAATCATTAGTGGATTTTCAAAATATAATTTTAATTGAATTTAAGACCCCTCGATTATCTGATTTGGGTCTCTGCTCAGTTCTATCTATCTGCACATGGAAGTCAGCACTTTTTTTAAAAAAATCCAGGTGAAAATTTATTTCAAGATGCCAATGTTGTGGTGTGTTACACCTCAATTCCTCAATGGATTCCCAGTGGAGCTTTTGTTCTGCGCCCCACAATTCTTGGGGGCGCAAGAAATCCAATGATACATTAGGATTCTACAAGTTTCTCCACTTTCTTTCTACTTACAGGATACTCATACAGTTGAAAGCTACAAGAGAAGGAAGCAATAAGTAGTAGCTTAGTGTTTCATTGGATTCCCTGAACAGGAAGAATTGTGGGGCCCAGGACAAAAGCTCCAATGGGAATCCATTGAGGAAATAAAGTTTCAGCTGGATTTTTCACAAAAATTTAGGAGTGATAACTGCTTATCGCAAATTGCCATGTGGGCACTTTGCGATAAATAAGTGGGTTTTGGTTGTAGTTTAGGAAATCGATCTCTAAAAGGGTCCCCCATCACTGGACTAGAGCAAGATCGAGACTGTCTTGAAAAACGATGGTGTTGATAACATCATCTATCCATCTATTTATGTATCTATCAATGTATCATTTAAATTATATCACATATCTTTTAATTCACATAATTATTAGTATTTATAGAGTTGCTCAACATTCAGTAATGGGCTCACATACATTACCAAAAGACAAGAACAAAAGCCAATACAAAATACCAAAACTACAGAGATCTGCGTCAAAGTGGAAGGAGGACCTTGCCCATGAGGGCTCACAATCTATATGGGAGGATAGGAGACACGAGGTGAGGGCTCACGATCTATATGAGAGGATAGGAGACACGAGGTGAGGGCTCACAATCTATATGAGAGGGTAGGAGACACGAGGTGAGGGAGCACAATCTATATGGGAGGATAGGAGACACGAGGTGAGGGCTCACAATCTATATGAGAGGGTAGGAGACACGAGGTGAGGGAGCACAATCTATATGGGAGGATAGGAGACACGAGGTGAGGGCTCACGATCTATATGGGAGGATAGGAGACACGAGGTGAGGGCTCACAATCTATATGAGAGGGTAGGAGACACGAGGTGAGGGAGCACAATCTATATGGGAGGATAGGAGACACGAGGTGAGGGCTCACAATCTATATGAGAGGGTAGGAGACACGAGGTGAGGGAGCACAATCTATATGGGAGGATAGGAGACACGAGGTGAGGGCTCACAATCTATATGGGAGGATAGGAGACACGAGGTGAGGGCTCACGATCTATATGGGAGGATAGGAGACACAAGGTGAGGGCTCACAATCTATATGAGAGGGTAGGAGACACGAGGTGAGGGAGCACAATCTATATGGGAGGTTAGAAGGAGACACGAGGTGAGGGCTCACAATCTATATGGGAGGGTAGATGGAGACACGAGGTGATGGCTCACAATCTATATGGGAGGATAGGAGACATGAGGTGAGGTCGTACAATCTATATGGGAGGTTAGAAGGAGACATGAGGTGAGGGTTCACAATCTATATAGGAGGGAAGATGGAGACACAAGGTGAGGACTCACAAAAACTCATCACTGAGCAAAGGGTCTGCATACTTATGACCATGTGATATTTCAGTTTGTCTTGTTTAAAAATTAGCAAAAATATCTACTTTTCTGTTTTTTTCTGTAAAGACGGGGTTTTTTTGATCAAAACTTTTTGGATTTTACCAATTGCCTGCAGTTAAAGAATTTGAAATTTAAAGGGTCTGAATACTTTCTGTACCTGTTGTATGTGTAGAACGGTATTGACTTGATATGGAGGGAGGAGGTTAAGGACAGCTTTGTCATCTATCTTTTTATCTTTCCTCTATCTCATATATGTCTATTTATTTATTTCATTCAATTTCTTGCTTTGCTAGGAAGTATCTTCCTAACTTCTTTTACAGTTTATTGTTCCCACTTCTTTTGTAGATTTTCAATGTTTTAGTATTAGACTCATAACTTTGCTTCCAATCCTATAGATTGGTGTGTGGAACTCGAACATTGGCCTTAATATGACTGACAACGCTAAAGACAAGTCCACCAACATAACAGATTCGCTGGCCAACCGGACGCTTATAGTCACTACCATCTTGGTAAGTTAGATCAGCTTGTGTTCTGCCATGGCGGAGTACCTAGATATAGTCTAGAGTGGGGAAAGCCTGGCGACACCTCTGACTTCTGAGCCCTCCATCTTCACATGACCTGGTAGACACTAATTGTCCTCAATCGATGTCGGAGCAGAGAAGTCTAGAATATCCATACCTTATCTAGGGAAATTCAATTATAGGCTAATAGGGCTAATTACATTCATATCTATTGCGGAGAGAATCATTGATTTCATACAATTACTTCAATTAATAAGATTAGGATTGACGGTTCGCTGACGAAAAATGAATAAAAACCCTCTATTACAGGATTGGACCATTAGCAAAAATACAAATTTATAATGTCCATATAGTCAAAACCAGCAAAGTACCACGGGGTCTACTTTTCTTTGTCCTTGGAAGCCATTTTGAATTATATTAGGCATGCAGTGTGGAGTAGTGATTTTCTTGTCACCACCAAGTCCATCTATATGGTTACTTCTCCCATCAGTCCATCTACAATAACTACTTCTCCACCCAGTACAACTACAATGGCTACTTCTCCCACCAGAACATCTACAATGGCTAATTCTCACCCAAGTCCATCTCTACAATGACTAATTCTCAACCAAGTCCATACACAATGATTACTTGTCTATCAGTCCATCGAAAATTACTTCTTCTCCCACAAGTACATCTACAATTCTCCTAGCAGTACACCTACATTGACTAATTCTCCCTCCAGTCCATCTACAATTACTACTTCTCCCACCAGTCCATCTACTAGAGATCTTCAGAACCACCTTCTTTAAATGATTCCTCTATGAGACATGGGAGGCAAGGAAACGGTGGCAACTACAAAAATATCTCTGAAAAGACTTGACCTATAGAAAATAGACATATGGTAATACTGAATCAAATTCATCAAAGTTTTCTTCCTTTGTAGGAGGATCCTTACGTCATGTACCGGAAGTCTGACAAGCCCTTGTATGGAAATGACAGATTTGAAGGCTACTGCTTGGATTTACTTAAGGAACTCTCCAATATCCTAGGCTTTATATATGAAGTCAGGCTGGTAGCAGATGGAAAATATGGGGCACAGAATGACAAAGGGGAGTGGAATGGAATGGTCCGGGAACTCATCGATCATGTAAGAACCTACTGTATGATTTTTTAGAAATATAAGTTGCATCACTCAATCTTGTAACTAATGACTACATTAGATTAGGTGACACTTGGCACCATCATTCAGCATCCATATCACATCTTGAAGTTTTTGAAGGTTGCCTCCCCTTAAGTTGTAGCAACCAGAATGGCCCTGGATATTAACGGGTGGTAGAAGGAGTCTGATTTGGCACATCCTAGAGGCGGGTCCTCAGAAAATGACAAAACTCAGCTGGGCATGGATAGGTCACTAAGTCTTGTGATTGTTGGACACTGAGCTAATCCCTAATTCATTTATTTTAAAGAGTAATTCATTACTGGTATTACATTGTAGTGAAATATGTAGTGTTACCATAAGTGATGGGTTTGCCAAACCACTGTACAGCAGGAAGAAGGGCTGCTAAGTCATATTCATATTCAATCATACAGAACAATTATACATTATAAACTGAGATACCAAAAGACTGGAGAAACTGAGTTAGGACATCAAATTAATAGGGACGAGAAAACTAAGATGCTAGTGACTAGCACTCGACACCAGGATCTAGAACACTAAGCCGATAGACATTAATGACTGGTCTACTAAACCACTGGACACCAGAAGCTAGGACACTAATCCAATAGACATTAGTGACTGGTCTACTAAACCCTGGACACCAGAAGCTAGACCTAAGCAATAGACATTATGTGGTCTACAAACCCTGGACACCAAAGCTAGGACCTAAAGCCAATAGACCATTAATGCCTGGTCTACTAAACCCTGGCACACCATAATCGTAGTTACTATAGCCAATAGACATTAGAATACTGGTCTACTAACCACGGGACACCGAAAGCTAGGACATTAACCAATATACTTATATGACTGGTCTACTAACACCAAGACCACCTTAAGAATCTCGAGGACATTAAGCCATAGACATAGTGAAACTGGCTACAACATGGGCACCAAAGCTTAAACCGAATGCTGTTGTACGGCACACTCCACACGAAGACTAGTGACACTAAGCCTAAGTCATTATGGGACTGGTCTACTAACCCAATGACACCAAAGCTAGTACCACAAGCCAATAGAATTACTTATGAACTGGTCTACTAAACCACTGGACACCAGGCCGGAACATAAGCCCCCAATAAAGAAACCCCCCCATAGATGTGCTGGGCTACTAACCACTGGACACATAGACGCTAGGACACTAGGCCAATAGATATTGAAGACACTCTACTAACCACTGGACACCATAAGCTAGGACACTCAAGCCGATAGACTTAGTGACGTCTACTAAACCCTGAAAACCAGAAGCTAGGACACTAAGCCGACAACATTAGTGATGGGTCTATTAAACCACTGGAAACATGAAGCTAGGACACCACCATTCGATAGACATTAGTGACTGGTCTACTTAAAACCCACTGGACACAAAGCTAGGACACTACTAAACCACTGGACACCAGAGAGCTATACAACTAAGCCATATGACATAGTTGACTGGTCACTAAACCACTGGACACCAGAAGCTAGGACACTAAGCCTATAGACATTAGTGACTGGTCTATTAAACCACTGGACACAATGAGTCAAGACACTATGCAATGGAACCCGGTGAACAGTCTCTAAAACCTGAGCACAAAACTAGGACCACTAACCCAAGACATTATTGACTGGTTTATTAACCACTGGCTCCCAGGGACGCTAGTGAATATATATCGCCATAAGCATTAGTGACTGGTCGACTAACACACTGACACCAGGGGCGGACATTAAACACAATTAGCGTTTTTGACTGGTCTACTAAATCGATGACACCAGAGCGCTAGACATAAGCCATGAGCATTAGTGACTGGTCTACTAAACCACTTGGACCCAGAAGCTACGGACACTAGCCGATAGACATTAGACGTCAACTCAAAACCAATGGACACCAGAAGCTAGGACACTAAGCCAATATGATATTAATGACTGGTCCTAAACCACTGGACACCAGAGGCCGGAACATTAAGCCAATAGACATTAGTGACTGGTCTCTAAACATGACACAAGAAACTAGACACTAACCCATAGATATTACTGACGGGTCTCACTAAACCACTGGACACCAATCGAGCGACACTAAAGGCGATAGACAAGTGAACTGGTCTCCTAAAGCCACTGGAACCACTCAGAAGCTAGGACACTAAGCCCGAAGACATTAGTGATGGGTCTATTAAACCACTGACACAGAAGCTAGGACACCACATTCATATGCACAATTAGTCGACTGTTCCCTACCACTGGACACAAGAAGCTAGATACCTACTAACCACTGACCACCAGAAGCATGACACTAACCAATGACATTAGTACTGGTCACTAAACCACTGACACCAACGCTAGAACACTAAACCATAGACATTAGTGACTGGTAACTAAAAACCAACTGGCACACCAGAATCTAGTAACACTAATGGCCGATAGACATTAAGTGACTGGTCTGACTACACCACTGACACCAGAAGCTAGGACATCTAAGCCGAAAACATTCGTGATGGGTCTATTAAACACTTTTGACACGAAGCTACACCACATTGCGATAACTAGTGACTGGTCTACTTAACACTGGACACAAGAGCTAGGACACTACTAAACCACTGGACACCAGAAGCTAGTACACTAGCCAATAGACACTTAGTGACTGGTCAACTAACCACTGACACCAAAGCTAGGACACTCAAACCATAGACATTAGTGACTGGTCAACTAAACCACTGGACTTCCAAAGTCTAGGACACTAGAGCCGAAATAGACAGTAGTGAACTGTCTATTAACACTGACAACCAGAAGTCTAGACACTAAGCCGATAGACGTAGTGACTGGTCTACTACACCACTGACACATAAGCTAGGACGACACTAGCCGAAAGACATTAGGATGGGTCCTATTAACACTGGGACACAGAAGCCAGACACCACATCGATAGACATTAGTGACTGGTCTATACTAACACTGGCACAAAACTAGACACTACACCACTGGACAACCAGAATGCTACGTACATAAGCCAATCGACATTAGTGCTCGTCAACTAAACCACTGGAACCAGAATCTAGGACATAAACCAGACCATTATGCTGGTCCCCCACTAAACCATACGGACACCAGAAGCTAGACACTAAGCCGATAGACATATTGACCTGTCTACTAACACACTGGACACCAGAAGCTAGGACACTAAACCATAGACGTTAGTGACTGGTCGACTAAACAACTGGACACCAGAAGCTAGGACACTAAGCCGATAGACATTAGTGACTGGTCTATTAAACCACCTGGCACCAGACTAGGACACTAAGCCGATAGATCATTGTGACTGGTCTTTTTAAACCACGGAACCAGAGCTATAACATAAGCAGTTGAGCTAGTTACCATTGGACACTATGAACTAGGGCACTAAACCCATGGACACCGGGAAGCATAGTCTGGTTAATAATCTTTGGCTCAGTTTACAACTTTTCACTGAAATGAATCGAAGTTTGAATCTAAAAAAATGAATTTATCAACAGAAAGCTGATTTGGCTGTGGCTCCGCTCACCATCACCTACGTCAGAGAGAAGGTCATAGACTTCTCCAAGCCATTCATGACACTGGGAATCAGCATCTTATACCGGAAACCCAATGGCACCAATCCTGGCGTCTTCTCATTCCTCAACCCCCTGTCTCCTGACATATGGATGTACGTCCTCCTCGCCTGCCTGGGAGTCAGTTGTGTCTTGTTTGTCATCGCAAGGTAAGTACCTGCCCTATTGAATCTCATGACAGACCCATCTCTTACCGTAGTGAGATTGTGTACTATGGTGCTGAGCCAGACGATAGCGTGACACCGGTTGGGGTCTTACAGGCCAAGGTTTAAGTACTTCTCGGTTTCGGCACAGATGGCTTTTGTAAAATGTATGAACTGTTGAATATTTTATCATTGTTACATAGAAGAATCCGTGTTAGCTCATGTATTGTAGCTTCCTCAGATAGATAATACTACAGGGCAGGATCATCTAGGCCTTAGCTAAAGTGTGTACAAGTCAATTGTAGCCCCGGTGTCTGGATGAAAACGTCTGCCCCCTAAGAAGATAACAGAATTATAAGGAACACATGATGGGGGGAATTTATTTAATAAATGTAACGGGGAGGGGCAGAAACTTCATGTTAGACATTAGCCCTGAGCTAGAGAGTGTAAAACACCCTAAGTGATCATACAGTAGGTATTGGTAGATAGCAAGCTGATGGTTAATAACTTGTATAGAAGGGCAATCGAATTTTGGCAATGCAAATTTTTAGACAACGTTAGGTTTGTGCATTGATATCTGTGTTATCTCTTTGTGTGTTGTTAGTAGAAGGTCTGTAAAAAAACATTTATTTTCCAGGATTGTAGCTGGACTTGGAGCAGTGGGGGTGTGTTCTCACACTACTGTGCTATAAGATCTCTGCATTAAGCTTCCTTACAGCCCTTCCCCCCCAGCCGTCTACTGCTTTTACTCACTGTGGAGCTGCTCATTGTAGAGGGATAAGAACAAAGCAGTGTGAGGAAATGCCTCCAGTCCTGGAATATAAATCCATTTTTCACAGTCCCGTTGCCACTACTAACAACATATATAAAAGTATCGTAAAATAGCTCTCATGGGGCCACCACCCTACACTGTTCCTTTAACTGAGAAACGTATTCATCTTATTCATGCATCACTGTATTAACTAATAAAGTTGGGTGATGACCCCAGTGAGAACGTTAGGGGGATTTAGGGGTGGAAATGGTTTACATTTTTAGGGGAAAAAACTTTTCAATTCAAATAATCCCATTTTTATGCTATGTGATAATATTATGAATGTTGTATACTATGGTATATCTTGCATGATGTGTGTCCAGGATTTGGCAAAGGATTTTCCCAGTAAAAAAAAGAATGTTGATGTTTTGTCAGATGAACAATGGCTTATGAGCAAGGGTTACATTCACCAGTGATTTACTGATGACGTGGTTCGTTAACTGTGGCACCTAGAGGATTGGTCTCTTTAGACATGTCCATGGAGTACCCGGGTCCCCGTAGGTGCCGTAGCTGCCCTCATACCTGGAGATCAGATACAATTCCTATGATTCGTTTGCTGTATCCCCAAGATTTCCACTCTGATTATTAGAAGTTAGACCTAAATTTGGGACCCAAATCTGGGCTGCTCATATTATAATGTCCAACTACTGAGCTGCTACGGGGCCTCTGGATTGAGAGGTCTCAGATCTTGATGATGTGTTACCTTCAGGTGATCTTGCATCATAGTAAGGGCCCAACTTACCTAAGGGAACTTCATAAACCTTCCAGATCATATTATTTTTATGGGCCAACATGGTGGCATCATCCAAAAAGTTGTATAGAGTCATAGAGCCAGAGAGCTCGGCACTGAAGTTGAGGATTCTCCATCTCATTGCTCCCCTGCTCCCCTTGTGTCCTTCAGAAGTAACAACTAGTGATTTCTTTGGATGCAAGTGGAGGGGCATTCTAAGGTGGAAAGAGCTGACCTTGAGTGCCCCTGTGACTGTATAATGCTAATTTGCATATTACTTCCATGTAAATTTTCTGTGATTGAACTTGTACTGGTCTGGAAGGAGTGGTTTGCTTAAATGGGTGGTCTCATGTATAATATTTATGATATATCCACATAATAAACACGTGGCAGATACGAGTAGCACCACCGATCTCAAAAATGGGGGTCCACTGTCTGCTTCCAGCAGTCTGTTATACCCGAGAGTTTGCCACACATTTAGGTCTTTAGAGTGACAAAAATAGTGTATACCGTATATACTCGAGTATAAGCCGACCCGAGTATAAGCCGAAACCCCTAATTTCAACACAAAAAACTGGGAAAACCTATTGACTCGAGTATAAGCCGAGGGTGGGAAATGCATTGGTTACAGCCTCCCAGTATATAGTCTGCCAGCCCCTGTAGCATACAGCGTGCCCAACCCCTGTAGCATACAGCCTGCCCAACCCCTGTAGTAGGAAAAAAAATAACACTGTACTCATCTTTCCGACGTCCCCCATAGGTCCTCTTCTGTCTCAGACTGTCCCAGACAGAAGAGGACCTACGGGTGACGTCAGAAAGGTGAGTTTTGACTTTATTTTTTTAGTTGACTCGAGTATAAGCCGAGTTAGGGTTTTTGAGCACAAATTTTGTGTTGAAAAACTAGGCTTATACTCGAGTATATAAGGTACAAATTTTGTGTTGAAAAACTAGGCTTATACTCGAGTATATAAGGTACTTTTGGCTGTTTTTGACGTTCCCATATACTTGTGGTCAAGCATGTGGTGGAGAGTGGTCGAGCATAAGCAGCAAACTCTGCATTCAGCCTGGCTTCATCATTTGGTGTAGCTCCCCAATATACATTTTATTGCTCTGAACCAATTGCATTGCGTGAGATAAATGAAACGTTCCTTGTGTTGTGAACTTAATTAGTTTGTCTTTTTGTCTTTTTCTCATTTCACTTACTTTCCTTCCAAGATTAGAGTAGCGATCACTCTGATCAATAGCCTTATATCGCATACAGCGTAACCACAGTCATTCCATATGCACACGAGACCAAACCGGATGCGTCGTTTTTGTGTTTTTGAAAATAAAAAAACAACACTGGAAAAATCTGTTTCCATTCTGCTAAGTACGTTCGACGCCATCCATGAATATTTACTCGTTAATTAGCGGCTTTATTACAATCTGGTTTCATTACTCCAGCTAAAGGAAGCCCCCTGAGTTATAAGAGTTAATAAATTCACCGATTAATCATAGTGTAGAAACAGTAATTAGAATGTATTTGCTATGACATTGGCAATTAAAAGAGTTTTGCAATTATAACTACCGTAGACGAGCTCCGGGAAGGAGCGGAGACGGGATCCTAGACGACTCGCCAATTATGGGATCGGACTGTAAGGCTCCATTTTTAGTTATCTGTACCAAGAAATTATGTATTTTTTTAATTGATGGAAGTAACGAATATGTTACCTCCGATTTAGTCCCTTAACGACATCCGGAGGGCAAGTTTTTTAAATTCCCTCGAGAAGATCCAGAATTTTATACCCCATCGGGGAAAGTCTTCTTATCTCTTCGTTTCTCTACACATCTGCTTCTGTTAATTGTCGTAATGACTCGTGAAGTGCTCCACGGGTAGTGTACGAAATTCATTATCCTCCGAATCGTTATGGTTAAATCCCAGCCCTTCTTTTAATGGTTTTTATTGATTTTTTTTTTCTTTTTATATATATTTTGCCAAGATGAATTTGAAAGTAATACAGGCTGCTAGAAAAATGTGTTTCCTTTGAACTCTTCACAACCAATTACAGTATAAAGCAGCCGTTACAAAAGTTTCTCACTTTTTGGTATGATTAGGGATCCAATAAAGAAAAAAATTAAAGGAGTTGTCTAGAACGAGCAATAAGGTTGCTTGTTCAGTCTAGGGCAGTGGTGGCGAACCTATGGCACGTGTGCCGGAGGCGGCACTCGGAGCTCTTTCTGTGGGCACCCGGGCCATCGCCCCAGCACACCAGACAGGACTCAAAGAATTTTCCTCCAGTTCCAAGCAACTTAAAAGATGCGGCTTTCAGTCATATTTTGATACTTACTTCGCTACTTGGGACTGTAGGAAGAGGGAGAATGAGTAGACAAAGCCATATTATCTTTGGAGGACTTCCTGCTGGCCCCACGATTCACTGGAAAGCTAAAATGCTGAACATTTTCCATCTTTCTACTGTGTTGGTGTCCTCAGGAGGCCAATATGATTGAAAGTTGTTGAACAGGGAGCAATAAGTTACTGCTTTAATTTTTGGTTGGCACTGAGGGGGGTTTTGGGTTGCAGTTTGGGCACTCGGTCGCTAAAAGGTTCACCACCACTGGTCTAGGGGATGGGGGAACCATTTTTAACGCCTTTTCTGCTATCTTTATAATGAGATAATAACTCTGTAAAACAGTTGGAGGCACTCAGGCAGATGGCACTCGAGCACCTCTCGGCTTCCCCGGACTTTAATTTATGCACGCCCCCGCTGCAACCCTCCTCCGGTCAAGGAATTATCATCCGGCCGGTGACGTCAGAGCCGGTTCTTGGAGAGAGCGGGACTTGCGCTATTTCCTAGTTCTCAGGTCGGGAGTAGCAGGAGTCTTGCAGTGGGTGGCGTGCATAAATTAAAAGCCGGTGAAGCTGAGAGGTGCTCTGGCGCTTTCTGCCTGAGCGCCTCCCGCTGTTTTACAAAGTTATTATTTTGTTATTATAGATGCCACAAGACACATAAAAAACAGTCCCCCCATCCCCTAGGACACTCAACCGCCAGTAAACTGGTGATAGGTGTCCTTTTAAAAAAAATTATATATCTGGCTGGAGGCGGGCCACTCAAAACAAAAAAACTTATCAGTGCCATGGTGCTGTTTGTTTACAATTGGTCTGAATACCCCAGCAAGTGATGGGTGGTGGGGGTCTATGTTTTAGGGGATGTCCGGAACACAGCCGCCATCTTTCTTCAAGGGCAAGTTTTTTTTATCCAATCGGAATGGGGACATGTGGAAGATCAAAGAAAATCCAGAACTATCTCGGAAATCGATTGCCACAATCAGATCTGTGATATCTCTATTGGTTCAAAAGTTACCGTCACAGAGATTCTCCATAGATTTTGATACGGGTTCATAATGATTGGATCCAGCTCCAGCTCTGTGTTCAGCACCAGAGACAACACGTCACATCACACATTGGGGGTTATTTATCACACATGATCAGCACGATATCAGCATGAGATAGCCCCGCTGCCTCTCTAGCGGAGACAGATATATCAAGAGGCTTTGAGATGGTGGCTATGTTTCATACATAATCTAAATCTAGGCCCCTCCCCCATTGCTTGCCGGGGTAAACCATGGTCCTAAGTCATTGGGGGTCATTTATCTTTATTTTTCTTTCTTTTTTAATTTTTTTTTTGTCTTTTTTGCGACTTTTTGAAATGTGCACTGAAGTCCGCTGGACTTTTGTTTATCATCAGTAAGACACATTTATCTTCTATTCCAGATGTTTTAAATGTCGCAAATGACATTTATCTTTTCAAATCTAAAAGTCTGAAATTGGCGGCATTTTTTGGCGCAAAAAACTCCACACGAAACCATACTTAAGGAAAACCTAGAAAACAGAAAGAAGTGACTTGCGACATTTTCGAGACATTTGTGACAAATGTCGCAAAAAGAGATCTAATAAAAAAAAACATTTAACACAAGTAACAAGTGAGATGGATAATTTACCAAAGAAGGGCAAAAACAAGCCAAAACAAACAGAGATATGATAAATGACCCCCAATATCTCCCTTCCCCTAAAATTTTACAATTTAGTGGTGTACCTTATAATTAGGCCATCCATTTTTAGTCAGCAGGAGGGGGAGGGGAGATGGTGATTTTGGAAATGTAGCACAAATTGGGGCACATTTACTAAAGGTCGCGCGCTGCTCACTTTTGTCTGACTGTGCACCTTTTTCAGGGATTACACGGCTTGCACAGGTATTTAAGAAGTGTCTGTGCTGGGATTGTGGCGCACACGACCCTTTTTTGGCACAGCTGCGCGGCTTCCATGCCACACAAATTAGGGGATGTGCCGTCGGACAGTCCGACTGATTTCGAAGAGCGGGATTTAACTTCTAAATTGTGTTGCACGCCCTTTGTTTAAAATGCTCCACAAAAAAAGATGGTGAACTCTGTCGGACCTGAGCGGGGAAGCGACACATGCAGGATATGGGGCGCACAATCTTAGTGAAATACGGCACAGTGCATTATCGTCAGACAATGCACTTTCTGTGAACTTCGGTGACCCTGTAAGTAAATGTGCCCCATTGTATTGAATTGATGACAGTGCCACTACAATCTTGAGGTTGCATGTGGTACTGCAACTCCCAACCAAGCAAATAATACTCAGTGAAAACTGATATCCGACTCCACAATTCCAGATGGTAATATGGGTGCGCTTACACCCTGCTGCGCCCTACTCGGCCCTAAACCAAATGCAAATGCCCACTACAAGGAAGGGTTTTGAAAGCCAGAACTTAAAGGGGATATCCGAGTGTTAAAAATTACTGGGGGGCGGGCTGGGGTGGGCTAGTTAAACATAATAAACATGTACTTACCACATCCGGCGCTGCCGATGTCCTGCACCGTGGTCCATCTCCTCTGTGCGCCGGTTTGTACCATCCAGAAGCTCCCATCCGACACCATCTCCCAATGCTTACAACGCTGAGAGATAGGGACGGATGGGAGGAGCTGGCCACATCGCGGACCGGAAGTTCCCTGTTCACGGCTTCTGTGCCCCAATAAACAAATAGGGGCACGGTTGAAATGGACCGCGGCGCGGGACATCAGTGGCGCCGGAGGAGGTAAGTACATGTTTATTATGTTTAACTAGCCCACTCCAGCCCGGCCCTAAGTCATTTTTAACAGCCGGATAACCCCTTTAAGTCCATGCATAATACTGGGGACTTTCCCTGCAAATTCGCGACATTTGGTAAATAAGCAGAAAAATCCAGTGCCTTGTAGGAGGCAGATGCCGCTTCCGCACTTCCTATAGTTTGTTTCAGCTCAGTTGTGGCACAGACATGACATAAAACAAGGTCTACAAGTTTCTTTATCTTAGAAACAACTTTGTTTCCCCCCCATTTCCTATTTTTTTTTTGTGGAGAGAAATGACCTGCATTTTCCAGTAAGTGCATATTAGGCTGGCGACACATAATACATGTGGAAGGTAATGTGGCTGCCGCTTCCTCCTGTGAAAGCAAATATCAGCCAGTGATTACCTCCTGAGTAGTGTCACCGTGCAGTTCCCAAGGACCGGAGTCATTATCCCATCGCAGGTCTTGATTATGCATCAGCCGTATCCTAGACGTCCTGGAAAAGCTTTCAGCGGAGAATCGTTACTCCCGCGTGAAAACAAGTTGCGATCGTACTTGAGACAGGAATATATTAGTGTCTGGATTTATCACGTCGTATTGAGCTATAGATCACTTTTTAGTCAATACGTGTAAGCCTGGCGCTATTGTTTGTAATGGAGATGTTGGTTTAAGTATCGTGTTAAGCAACATCACTCCCTTTAATGACGCGTGACTGTCACTTGTGTATTATACAAATATGATTTGTATATTATCCGGAAAAAGGAGGTCCTATAGCAGAATTCACCATTCAAGGTCATAGGAATGCAGGGGGAAGCACGGTGGATCAGTGGTTAGCATTACAGCCTTGCAGCGCTGGGGACCTGGGTTCAAGTCCCCGGGTCAACATCTGCAAAGAGTTTGTATGTTCTCTCCGTGTTTGCGTGGGTTTCCCCCAGGTCCTCCGGTTTCCTCCCACACTCCAAAACATACTGGTAGGTTGATTAGATTGTGAGCCCCAATGGGGACAGGGACTGATCTAACAAGTTCTGTGCAGCGCTGGGTAATCTGTATGCGCCATATAAATAAAGGAATTATTATTATAGTACTTGTCCAGTTCACCCTCCGGTAGAGAAAGGCAGTCTGGTCCTATTGCATTTGTTACATTGCTCGTCTAGTTCACCCTTTGTTAGAGAAATTAGAGTACAGTATTTTTCGGACTATAAGGCGCACCGGATTATAAGGCGCACCATCAATAAATGCCTGCTAAAACGTCTAGGTGCATATATAAGATGCACCGGATTATAAGGCGCACCTGACTATAAGGATGAATGACCAGCAGGTGGCAGACCTGTGCACAGTACAAGGCAGCTGTTGTCTGTAAGTACGCTTCATATATAAGGCGCACTGGACTATAAGGCGCACCTTTGATTTCTGAGAAAATCTAAGGATTTTTACTGCGCCTTATAGTCCGAAAAATACGGTATGGCCATCACTCCTATCGTTTTGGCTGTAAAGCGCCCACTTCTTGTGTTGCTTCTTATATGACCCTTATCACCACACATTTTGGCCACGAAATGTCATGATCACATGTCTATAACCAATCTTTTAGATGAAATGTGCACATAGACCAACTATAGAGGCCGCAGTGGTCGCCATTGTGACCCTTTGATCTCCTTTGCCTTCCATTAATTCGAGCATCATAAATCCTTCAACCTTACTCTGGGCACTGAGATTTATTACTGAGGCTGTCAGATTTGTCCCAACCTTCCCTTAAGAGATTATTAACCTTTTAATTAAATAATTAAAAGTAAGTCAGTATATAGTCAGTTACTGAGGCTATAGAGAAATCTGCAGCTGCACGGGTTACAGTGTTCTCCTTCTACTCCTTTCTCACTGCAATCAGAGAAGATATCATTGGATATAACTGGAGAGTCATCACTTCTCTCTGTGTGAGACTGGTATACATATAATATAGTAGTTATATTTACCCTACCACAGAACTGTATCTAAGCTGCCATTATATAGGCATCGACCTTACATAGAGATGAGCTGCTGTGTCCGAGTTGCCTTGGTAGAAACAATGTTGTATATTTGTTTCCAAAATACAAATTTTTAGGGTGTAAGAGACCAAACTTATCTTTGGTCCAGCCCCTAATTTTTTTTATTACCCTGGTAATGAGCCTGAGTGGTCAGTCCTGTATCATTAAAGCATATGTGTTGTTGAAAGGTACTGATGGGAATGAGGATTCGTTGTGTTGGGGTAAACTTTTGTTGTGGAGTCCATCAGTCTTTAGTTGTGCTCCTGCTGCCCTTTTTGCCAATTTTTTTTTTTTTAAAAGTCACATTTCCCATAGAGAACTGTTTCCTGGTGAATTGTACAGAGGTCTGTGAGGGGTAAGTGGTCCGTGTAGACCATAAATATTACAACGATTGTTCATTTGACAAGACATCAACAGATAAATTGCAGTAAAATGGAAACTTGAAATATCTTATAATATTTACTAAGAAAAAACCTTTGTCTTCTTGAAAAACCCAGACATGTTATGTCTCATGCATGCGCGGAACCTGTCGTCAGGAATGTCACTTTTACCTCTTGACAGGTTCCAACAGCCTATACTAAGCTGATTTTAAATGATTAGCATTCTGAATCATTTCAATACTTTATAATAGTTTATTTCACATTACATGACTCCCTTCCAGCAGCATGCAGTATGTACAGAAGGGGGCAGCTGCAACCTGTGTGTGATAGTGATGGGTCGTTTGCGAAGGAGCCGGCTCTGTCGCGTGAATGACGTGAGCCAACTCACTAAACCTCACCCCTTAAATGGCTCACCACACCCCCTTTAACCTGATAAAATCGGGTTAAAAGTGGAGTGGTGTGGGGTGACGGATTGACCTGCGGCTCCCTATAATATATTTAATAGAGAGACGTTCAGGAGCCATAAGAGCCGGCTCTTCTTAGTGAGCTGAGCCTAATGAGCCAGCTCACTAAGAAGAGCCGGAATTCCCATCACTTGTGTGTGACTGTGTCTGTCTCCTCTCCTCCCCACACATGCAGCTCCCTCACCCCTCGCCACTTCCTGTACATTGAGTAGACCGGGGAGGGGATGGTGTGGAGAAGAGGATGACACAGACACACACAGACTGCAGCTGCCCCCTCCCTTTACTCCGTGTCTCACCACATGCTACTGGCAGGGCAACAGGTAATGCAAAATAAACTATTATAAAGTACTGAAATGATTCGGAATGCTGACAAAGGGATTTTTGTAGCATAGCATAGGCTATTGGAACCTGTCACCAGCTAAAAATTACATTCCTGGTGACGGGTTCGCTTTAACTAAGCTTAACATTCTGATTTACGCATTGACTATAAAACTTGCCTATTTTATAGTAACGCTTAACTCCTTCTCTTTTCTTTGCACTGTTTTAGCAGGTTTGCTGATGCTTTGTATTTATCTGATGTTTACAGACTGTCTCTGTTAAAAACCACAGGTTCACCCCATACGAGTGGTATAACCCACACCCGTGCAACCCTGACTCAGATGTCGTGGAAAACAATTTTACTTTGCTAAATAGTTTCTGGTTTGGAGTTGGAGCTCTCATGCAACAAGGTACTAAGGTCACAACTTGATTGTCAGACACCTCCCACAGTCTGCTTGGGGCCTTCTGTGCTGGTAAACTCCACTGCCATACCCCCATGGTGAACTGTAAACCCTTATGCCAGCTTACAGGACTGCCAAGCTTTATTAGTATCAATCATTACGGTCAATCATTACTCCACGATGTCACATGCCAAGTTTGGGGAACATCTTCCCAATATCTTTTTGCTATTTGTAACAAATATAGAATTGGTGGTGGACCTTGTCCCGTCTTGGAATTAGACTATCCTTAGGGTCTCTGTCATTGTATGACTTACTCATAATACATTGTCTTCTTTACACCACTTCCTTTGATTGAGTAAGTTCTTTATAGCTGTTAGGGTCAATTTATAGTCACGTGTATGGACCATATATAAAGAACATGGAAGGTCTTCTGAAAACTAGAAGACCCTGTAGATATAAGAGAGCATTATTTTTCTACATCCATCAAAATCTTTGTAATGTAGGGAAGATATCAGACGTGTAGTTCCATGGTTTCCATCAACCCAGTGGAGGACTAAGAATGGAAGAAGGTTGACCAGTTCATGGGATGGTGGATGGTGGTCAAGTATAACCTTCAAGATAGATGAGTCCTCCTTTACTTTTGGTGGATACATAATGACACTATGTAAGGTCCATATTGTAACCCATCCTTTCTTTTAACATCATCCACTAAATTTTCTTAAACTTTTAACTCCAGTTCTTCCTTAGGAGACCCTTTTCTCAGGGGATGAGGACCAAACAGGCCCACCAGAGTACTGAAGCATCCTACAGACGGCCATTTTTGATGGGTCATTCAGAATGCGATTAAATACGTCATGTACCTTTACACTATAGCTTATTGGTGAACCCTTATCTCCTTTGATCCCTTGATTGAGGACATCTAGTCTCGATCCTGTAGAGAAGGGATTAGCAGAGGTATGTCGGCTAAGTGTTATCATGGTCTAAACAACCCTAGAGTAATAGCTTAGCATAAAAATGATAATAATAAAGGGGGAATCTTCCAAGGACAAAACTCTATACTCTAAATTCTATATTTAAAAGCTCATCTCTGGTATCTAATTTATTATATTGTACAATAGTAATAATCCAGAGTGCATGGCGTTCTCCATGTCTGGTGAGTGTCTACGACAAAGATTATAAATGATCTTATCCCAGGAGCAGAATGTAACCAGACATCATCCAGTTAATTACTCATCAATCATATTTGCCCAAAAACTTCTATAACGAAGAGACATTATAACCAATAGACTATTAATAACAACTACTGTCATGGCTGCCGTTCTTAAAGTGGACTGAAAATATTGATGGAATTGATGACAATATCATCATGGCTCCTTTACTTAAAGGGAGCTAAATAATATCGTTAGGATAGGACATCGGTTTTAGGAAACTTTGGGTTCTACCCTTTGAGATCTTAGCCCACCCTCAAAATCTCCATGGCACTTCAGTGAGGTTGAAGGCCAATTTATTGAACACCAGTTTATCCATCCATGTAGTGTCTGGTATATGAGTTATTTCCATTGACATGACCACCCACAAGAGTCTTGTGATTAGTCTACTGGTTGAGTGGTTGGACCTAATCCATTTATAGCCTATTCTAAAGAACAGTCCTAGAAAACATGTCGTCTTCCTACATACAATTAGCATACTCAACTATATACAGTCTATAAAGTCATCTCACGAAGAATCCAATGAATCCTTATAGATCCCACTGACCTATTATAGAGTCTATGACATCTAGAAGACATCTTTAGCCATAACAGTAATCTCCACAATACAGAAGACAGCACAAGGTTAAATAAAATCCAGTCTTATTTTAAATAACCAATTAAAAATTTGCTTAAAAATGAATATCTTCCCCCGGTGAAGGACGTGATGTGTCCTTGGACCATCGTGTGTCAATCTCTGGAGGACAAACTCTTATTTTACGACTCAAAGGTTACATATCTAAACCGGGAATAATGAATTCAGGAAAAATGTCGGATTACTTATTTACTTTTGTGTAATCACAAGACATAGAAAGAATGATAATTACAGAGTGATGAATAGTGCGAGCTGAGATTCACCTTCTCATAACTTTACTTTCCAAGGTGACTCTGTTTTGTTTCTTGAAGATGCAGTAGATGTGATGGTCGTGTAGGCATATATTGCATGAAGAGCTAAATTCAACCCTTATGTGGCATTAAAGTGTAGTATATATACCATATACAGGGCAAGCGAATGGAGAATAATATATGGAAGTTTTCCTTGAATGGAGATGTTCTCCGATTGAAATTTTTTATCAATTCTAGTACAAATTCAACAAAACATATGAGTTACATCCGGTAGAGGTCCTTCATCCTGGAGACCACCATGGATAGGATAATATAATGTCAGTGAGATCTACCCATGGATCAGGACATCTGCTTCCATCGTACGTTCCAAAAACTCCACCTTCTTGTAGATGAGCAAAGCCTCCACAAAGTTCTATGTTTGGTTAATGATAGGGAATAAGAGTTATTACATTGGACAACAAGCTCTCCGTTGAGGTGCAGATGTCCTAGGGTCCCCGGCCAATGGCTATTGATCTCATTATGTCTGTGTGATCACATCTTCAATTTCTAAATGGTGAGCTGATGGGTATTAGAAGATGTTGGGTGTCTTCAGATGTTAAAGAGCTATTATATAACACTATTAGCTTTCCGCTGAGGTGAAGTTGTCCTACGGTCCCAGGCTGAGGCCAGTGATGTCATTGTGTCTGTGTGATGACATCATCTACAGCAATGTTTTGTGAGACTAGTGTAACTCGCTCTTGCCAGCTTTAGATGGAGGTCCATCTCTTGGCCTTGGTTTAGAACCTTGAGGTGGCCATACACATTTAATGACTATTCCTTCTGACCATGCTTTTCATTAATCAGGAGATACCTTTCGCATCATCTTACATGCACTGACCATGCACTACATGCACTGACCAGTCATGTCAAATTTTAACCTACACCTTATTTTTTAGGTGGACATCAAAGTCTACTTTGCTGACCATGCTTGACAATTGCGCATTGCTTTATTCAGTGTAAACATGGTGGAGTCTCAAAATTGTTTAGGAATATATTTTTAACAGGAAAACAAAAATCTAAATATATATTTTTCAAATTAAAGTTTCGAAATTTCTTGATTTTTTTTTTTTTTGAAACTCAAATCCTGCTTAAGTGGCATAAGGTGTTACAGTAATAGGGTTTTGTTTTAGAATGTGTCCACCTTTTGTGTATTAGAACCTCGTTTCCATTGTGTACAATACCCCAAGTCACATCTCTGGAGTTTACCAGCATCCACAGCACACTGTGGGATGCAGTGTCCGCTAGTTACCATTACCTTGGGTACATGACAGTCAGCCCCAACCAGACTCTGCTTGTCTTTCAAGAAAAAAAATCTTAGACGTGTCTCCATCCTTGTTCTTGTGATGGCAAGCGGGTCGCCATAAGCTCCTTCATCATTGGAAGGGCGCAAGTTTTTATTTTTTTTTCAAAATGGCCGTTTGTTCCATGGATGAAGGTGCTTGGCCTATAGAGTGTGATCGAGAATAAAAGATGGATCGGTGTGTACCCTCTACACTTAGTGTCATGCTCTTCTTGCATTGTTGTGCTTGACTGGAAGCCGTTTTGTTTCAATTCTTAAGTGTGATGATCAGACTTTCTCTTTTCTACAGAGCGTGAGCAAAGTCTGGATCAGGATTGGCTGTCATGTCTGCCATATTAAAGAGACTTCAGCAAGTATTGTCTCTGACCCAGATTCCTGATAGAAACGCTTGCATGCTGATGTTGTCCTGTATATGTTGACTTACAATGGTCTGGGATTCTAGACCAGGTATAAGAGGCATCCGGCTCTTTCAGGAACCGTGCCGAAAGTCTTTTTTCATGTTGCCTGAAGAGCTAGATGTCCAACAAACTGCAATGTCTAGACTAGATTTCTGTGTATCATTATCTGTGTGCTTGGGATAAAAAAAAATTGTTATATAGTACAAAAACTTTTAAAAAAATAACCCATAACAAAGCCAAAAATTAAATATTCTAAGTCAGTTATAAAACCGTCAAACATAAACATAAGTGTGGCCTATCTGGTGGCCATGGGTCTTGTCTAGAATAACAATTTATAACAATAGGTTATGTACATAGGTTATGCCTTTTAATAAAAACGGTTTCTCTTTCATACATAACTATCAGACCTTAGGTGGTTCCTACCCTACGTAATGTGCTTTCCTCATTATTGGGAGTGGAAGAGGGTGGCACACACCAGATTGGAATTTAAATGAGAGACAGTCTTATCTCCACACATGCAAGACTGACATTGGAGAGTGCAAAAAACTTTCCACTTGAAAAAGAGTTTCCGTATGTCCTCGAAACGCGTTGTGCTTCTGTCTGCCCCCCTCTTCCACTCCCAATTGTCTACACTCCAGCTGGTCCTGCAAATCCTGCAAAAACACACCTCCACTACAGTTGTGTCTTACGTTGTGCACAACTCCTCTAGGTGAGCAGACTATATACAAATGTAATATTTGTTCACCTCTGCAATATTACCGTATGAGCGTTCTCTCTCCCAATCTTCGTCCGCTATCATTTTTGATTATGGAACTCCTATTTCAATTAACCAAACACATTGGAGCTACTTCTCTCGCCTTGGAGGACCGATCTCTTCCATACTTCATTAAAATGTATAACTTTATTAACTCAAATATGGCAGCATGCCAAGATGTGGTCTATCACACACCTAGTCCAAAGGCAGAAGGTCCCCCTAAGAACCTTCTCCAACCCCAAGTGCCAGGAGGTCTAGTTTTCCAGCTTAGCTACCGGCCAAGTATCACAGTAGAAGCCTGTCTATGTCAACTCCTTACAGTAAAAGAGCCAGGGGTTTGAGAGAATGAGATTCCTAATAGCCTCACACCCCCAGACCTCAAGAAGGGAATTCCTATGAGGGCACTGGATTCTTAAATGATCCAATGACAAGAAATGGGAAAAGTAAACACATATTGAAATTCAAAAAAGTAGGTAAACTCATTGTATGCTATGCTGGCAGGAATAAATATTCTAAGTATTGACCGAAGTTAGAAGGACCATCCAAAGAGAGTTGTGGATTTAAAGGAACTTCTTGTCGTACTTAATTTGCCCTCTGGAGGCACTGCAGCGCAATTGCCTGGTTCTCAGCCCGGTGTTTTCAGCTGATCCTAGCATTAGGATGCTGTGTGATCAATTTTTTTTAACTGGTGTAGCTTTTAAAACACGTAGGTGGCGCCCAAGACAACAAAGTCCCACTTAAGTGACATTAGCACTAATTAGGCGGCTTTTGTCTCATAACAGCCCCGAAATGCACTATGCAAATTATTCTGATTTCTTAGCAAAAGTGTATATTTCACAAAACCCTCTAGACTGAAACACTCCAGACAAGAGTGCCAATTAGCCAAGACATTGATAAAGACTAAGAACCCATTGGGCACCATAAGATGCTCTTCACGAGACACTTCTTCAGATCTTCACGGTGTCACATAAATAAGGAGGTACCAATCAAACCTGTTGACGGTTAATGAGACCGCAAGACGCTCTGAGCTCGGATCACATCGGGGAAGTCGGCATGAAAGTGTAAACATGCTTGTGCCCGAAGCTGGCATAGTGACTGGCAAGAGGATTCATCATCTCCAGAAACTATAGCAGATAATTATAACAGAGTACTTCATCATAAGGAAGAACAATCTCCCGGATAACCCAAAAACACTTCACTTCTTATTATACAATATCCACAATATCCTTTCTCTAGAATAGAGGGGCAGATCTTATCGGTTACCGGTTTTGAGAGAAATTGTCAATTTCTTGATTTTAGAGCTTTATCTGTCGTAGACTGTATCTAGACAGATATGATATTTCTTTCTTCTCCCCTTTATAAACGAACAAAGAATTGGGACACCCCCTGTACAACAAACAATCTGTTGGTCCAAGTTTGTCAAACTTTGCCCCCAATTAGTTGTGCCAACAGTCCGCATTTTTTAAGGACAATCCAGACTATGACAGGGTTATGCAAACCTCACCCATTCACTGCAGTTTTAAAGAGTCACCATCTTTCGACCTAGAAGACCTAGATATTTTGGGTCCAACCTACTATCCTACAATTTTATCCAGAGGAAGGCAAAAAAATACACAAGGCTGTTGCTGATTGGCCTATATTACGGAAAATGTCTTCCCGATCTCCAAAGAAATTCTAGATTGACGTTCAATCACAACAATCTGGTTAACATGGAATATTTTTGCTTTCAAGAATGACATCCAGGCCCCTCCTGAACTTGTCTCATGTCTAGACCCTCACAACATCTTGTGGCAGAGGGTTCCATAGACTCACATAGACTCACTATGATAATGATGAAGCATTAAAGAAGCCCGTTTCGAAATCGCAATTACTTTTTTAAGATCTTTAAAAATTTTCAAAGCCATAAAAAAATTTGTCAAAAATAGATAAACAATATTTCAAATTTTAATATCTTATACAGCAGGTACATAAGTTATATATAAACACAATTCCTGAAAACACAGGACAACGTGTCCAGTCTATAAAATAGTTTAAGATAGTATAAGACCCAGTGTTCTTTACAGCTGTAACAGTAAGTTTTATAACGGGTGGTAACAATCTAAAATAAAAAAAAATCTAAATTTAAAAAACTAATATTGAATAGAAAGGGGTACACACATTTCAGGCAGGTTCCATTAAACCAATTACTATTATATATGTTACTTTGAAGTCTGATTTTATAACACCTATGTCTTGAAACAGGATCAGAGCTAATGCCCAAAGCCCTTTCTACCCGAATAGTTGGAGGTATTTGGTGGTTTTTTACCTTGATCATCATCTCTTCCTACACGGCAAACTTGGCGGCTTTCCTTACGGTGGAAAGAATGGAGTCTCCCATTGATTCTGCAGATGACTTGGCCAAACAAACAAAGATCGAATATGGGGCTGTCAGAGACGGGTCAACGATGACCTTTTTCAAGGTAAGAAGTCGGCCGCTATTACCTTATCCAGTTTTTCTGAGAACCTTCTCTTCCATTGGGTCATGGGATCTCATGGTGACCCCTTGTGAATTACATTCCTCTGTTGTCTCATGGGTTACCATCTCAGGCACCAGGCATTGCATTCACAATACCCTAAATCCTTTCCACAGTAAGTGTAACAAACTCATGTAACAGCTACGACTGGTGATAAGAAGCCTCCAGTCACACAGTTATAATAAGAGGGACACAGTGATGCCTCCTTGACTGTATACTTATGGTCTTGTAGATTTCAAGGGGAAAATATAGAGTTGTAAGAATACTGTCCACCCAGGAGGCAAATATAGCACAATCTCTATCTGCCCATATGATGATGTGCTGGGGCATACGGGGATTGATAGCGAACAACCCAAAGAATGCAAAATCTTATAGTCAAGAACATATCTGATCAGAGCAGACAGGATCCTGGATGGCAGATTAATGAGTGTCCTTCACACTTTTCTCTTGTATGAAATACACTGCAATTAGGTAAGGGGGCAAGAATAGACAATAATTCAATTGAAGGGCTTCTTAAAGGTTATGTTTAGAGATAAGCAGACCTGATGGTTGGGTTCGGCCACCTGACTCAGACAAGACAAATTGACACCACAGCAACTAGAGATGGCTACGATTGGACACACCCTAGCCAATCATAGCCACAGCTAGTTTCTAGGGGCCTCAATTTCCGAATTTGGCTGTTCGGCAACATGTGGGGGGCAGGTGGCCGGACCTGAACCCAACCATTGGGTCTGCTCATCTCTAATTATGTATACAGAAAATATTCACAGAAAAATTAGCAAGGTAGGCTCAATATTTGGTGAAAAAAACATGGTGAACCTTCCCTTTAAGTTAACGTTACATCACGTGCTACAGCCATGCTCTTCCATGGAGGATGTACTTTTTGAACCGCTCATTTATTTCGAGTGGAAGCCATAAAACCTTACGTTAAAACTTAAGACACTTCTTCCATTTTCCAGCATTTCCTCTCAAAACTTACATTAATTTATGAGACACCAGAACAAATCCAGGTTACAAAAGTGTCATTGTTCCTTCGTCTCGGTTCCTAAGAAACCAGTGAACTCTAGTTAATATTCCAGTTTGCTTTAAATTAGTGTTAATTAAAGAATTCTCGTCTAGATAATTAAGGGGATGTGGGCAGACACGAGCAGGTGTACGCATGCATAACTTGTGTCGGAGACGGGATTTGTTCTGATCTGTTCGGGTTAAGCAATCTAATTTTTGAGTTTGAACTAAAAGGTTTTAATTTTCCTTCAGTGGCTTGTTTTTCCTCAGAATGATTAAGTCAATCAGGAGCGGGTACAGGCAGTAAGAATTTATCAGCGGACTATAATGTATCCCGCAGCATGATAAATAGGTTTGTGGTGTTAAAAAAAGACATTCTAATAAAAAATACGAAGCTGATTGCAAATTAATCTTTATGTCCTACCCGTACTGAGACCTGGGATTCATAATATAATCATTGTTCTATGACTATCAATTTTTTCTCTAATATGATATACAGACAGGTCACTGTCTGCTTAAAAATCAGCACACTCATCTTCTGCTGCTATTATCATTACTATGTATCTGCTAGGCTCCTCACTTCACAACACTGACTTTTCCCACATAATGTCATCATCTTGCCCTATTATGCTAATGTCATAACCAAAGTCACTGCCCCCCTAAACATAAACACAATCTTATGCTGCTGCTTATATCATTCCCAAGGTCTGACATTACCTGAGCAAATGTGCCCAGGTCACTGTCTCCCTCAAGATTAGCAAACTCTTACACTGGTAATATTATTCACATGATCTGACATTTCCTAAGCAAATATGTCCAGGTCACTGTTTCCCTACAAGATTTACACATTATCATTCCATTGGTAATTACATGTATTTTGCCTGAGCAAATGTTCCCAGGTCACTGCCCATCTCATGATTAACATACTCTTCTGCCACTGTTGCTTTCATTCTCCTGGCCCGGCGTTGCCTGAGCAAATGTTCCCAAGTCATTGTCTTCTACAAGATTAACACACTCTTATGCTGCTGTTATCATTCCCAAAGCCTGACGTTGCCTGAGCAAATGTTCTCAGGTCACTGTCTTTTACAAATTTAACACACTCTTATGCTGCTGTTATCATTCCCAAAGTCCAACATTGCCTGAGCAAATGTGTTCATTTCACTGCCCCCTCAAGATTAACACTCTTATGCTGCTATCATTTCCATTTCTCTAACATTGCCTGAGCAAATGTTCCCAGGTCACTGTCTTCTACATTATCAACTCACTCTTATGCTGCTGTAATCATTCCCATGGTCTGACACTGCCTGAGCACCTGGACCCAGGTCACTGTCTTCTAAATATTAACACACGCTTATACTGCTGTTATCATACCCATGGCCTGACTCTGCCTGAGCAAATGTTCCCAGGTCACTGTCGTCTTTCTAGTAATCACTCAACTCCTCTCTTATAACAATACAGCGCTTTCCCCTACTTAGAACAGACTCGACTTACATACGACCCATAGTTACAAAGGACCTCTGGATATGGTAATTTCTTGTGCTTTAGTCCTAGGCTAACAATACTCACTGTAACAGTTATCACAGGCGTTCTGTAATGAAGCTTTATTGTTAATATTGATTCTTTGAAATACAACATTTTTAAAATCCAATTGTCACAGAACGCAAAAAAGTTCTGCCTGGATACAATGAGATAATATACAGTTTCCGACTTCATACAAACTCATTAAAACAACCTGCAGACCCTATCTGTGTATGTAACCCGGGGACTGGCCTGTACTGCGTTATCCTCCCATGGCCTGACCTGCCTGAGCAAATGTTCCCAGGTCACTGTCTTCTTCGTATAAACTCACTCTTATACTGCTGTTATCAATCCCATGGCCTGACACTCTGCCTGAGCAAATGTTCCCAGGTCACTGTCTTTTCAGTATCATCATCACTCACACTTCGCTGCTGTAATCATTCCCATTGCCTGACACTGCTAACAAATGTTCTCTGGTCACTGTCTTCTTCACAGTATTAACTCACTCTATTACTGCTGTTATCAATAACAATGGTCTGACACTGCTGAGCAAATGTTCCCAGGTCCTGTCTTCTGCAACAAACTCACTCTTATACTGCTGCTATCAATCCCATGGCCTTGACACTGCTGAGCAAATGTGTTCATTTCACTTCAGCCCCCTGCCTCCGTTAAGATTCAACACTCTTATGCTGCTATCACTTCTATTTCCTAAATTGCTGAGTAAATGTTCCCAGGTCACTGTCTCTCAGTATCAACTCACTCTTATACTGCTGTTTCATTCCCATGGTTCTGACACTGGCTGAGTAAATGTGCCCAAGTCCACTGTCTTCTATAGTATCAACTCACTCTTATACTGTGCTATCAATCCCATGGCCTGACCTGCTGAGCAAATGTGTTCATTTCACTGCCCCCCTTTAAGATTATCACTTTTATGCTGCTATCATTTCCATTTCTCTAACATTGCCTGAGCAAATGTTCCCGGTCACTGTCTTCTGCAACATCAACTCACTCTTATACTGCTGCTATCAATCCCATGGCCTGACACTGCCTGAGCAAATGTTCTCCGGTCACTGTCTTCTACAGTATAACACACTCTTATACTGCTGTTATCATAACCATGGCCTGACACTGCCTGAGCAAATGCGCCCAGGTCACTTCCCCCTAAAGATTAACACACGTTATACTGCTGCTTCATCCTTTCCATTGCTGGTGTTCCAGGTCAGCGTCTGCTGGAATTTTTGACTGCTCATGATAATATGTCTGTGTTTACGGCCCATGTCTGCAGTCCATATCCTCAAGAATGAGTGTACGCTGTATTTTTATTGGTGATTTTGTCATGGAGTGGTCGTGATTGAACGGTTTATACTGATATTTTTATGGTATAGTGAAACGGAGGCACCGACGGTCCACAAATGGTAATACAAAATCATGAGGGAGTAATGGGAATGTCTCTTCTCCGGATATTTATATCAGCCCTGGAAACAGATTTCCTTACGGTATAGAAAACACTGAAGGACATGAATGAATATTATCGGCCTACGAGCATCTGACGACTCACCTCCACCAAAACATTGTCTATATCAGTTGTTAAAGGCGCAGATCCAGACATTTCTGCAGGCACAGATTATATAGTGGCTATAGGCCATCATAACACAGATGTCACTGTCCGATGGGGCATCTTAGACGAAGCATGGAAAGTTTGAGAACCAATATCTTAGGAACAATATTGTATTCCTATTGAACATAATTAATAATAATAATCTTTATTTATATAGCGCCATCAAATTCCGTAGCGCTTTACCAATCATAGGGGACATGTCAACACTATATTACATTGCAAGAACAAACAGTCATATGGGAAGAGCTTATCAGACTATGAGGATGAGGGGGTGACACAAGAGCTACAGTATATAGGATGAGGGGGTGACACAGACTTACAGACTAGAGGTGAGGGGGGTGAACACAAGAGTATACATATGAGGATGAGGGGTGACACAAGAGCTTACAGTCTATAGGATGAGGGGGGTGACACAGAGCTACAGTCTATGAGGATGAGGGGGTGACACAGAGCTTACGTCTATGAGGATGAGGGGGTGACACAAGAGCTTACTTCTATGATGGATGAGGGGGTGACACAAGATCTTACAGTCTATGAGGATGAGGGGGTGACACAAAGCTTACAGTCTATGAGGATGAGGGGGTGACACAAGAGCTTACAGTCTACGAGGATGAGGGGTGACACAAGAGTTTACTGTACTATGAGATGAGGGGGTGACACAAGAGCTTACAGTCTATGAGTGAGGGGGTACACAGAGCTTACAGTCTATGAGGATGAGGGGGTGACACAAGAGCTTACAGATCTATTGAGGATGAGGGGGTGACACACAAGAGCTTACATCTATGAGGATGAGGGGTGACACAAGAGGTTGATAAATGGTTGAAGCCATTCTTATAAGGGAACAATATAAAATAATTAATAAATAATTTACTAAACCACGATGTTGCTGCTTGAACCAAGCCATCAGCCCCATCTTATTACAGGGTCCTAGGTGAAAAAACTGCAGAGAAGTCTGGAGCTTGGTGCATATCTGCGTTTGCTGGATAACAGATGGGAGATAGGACATTGGATGGATTAGTAAAGGGAGAGTTGACATTTCATGCAGCTAGCGAGTGTGATAGGCTGCCTGAAGAGATGGGTTTTAAGAGCACGTTTAAAGCTTTGGAGGCTGGGTATTAGTCTAAGTCCGGGAAGATCATTCAGAGAATTGGAGCAACTGGGAGAGGTCCTGAATACGTGCATGGGAGGTTCGAATTAAGGTAGAGATTAATCTAATTTAATCTAAGTAATCTAATAATTGTCTTGAAGGTTACCTTCAAATCATAAGGGCTGGACTTTGAAGCCTATAATTTGTGTTCAGACCTTTGGCCAACTGGGGGTTCCCTAAGGCTCTACTGAGTCAGTCCAACTCAGGGTAGGTCGGGTCGTCTGGCCCGGGGCACTTGTAACCTTGTGCTGTTTTTGACTTAGTGTTTGCCTACAAATTGTCGGCATGCCAACCCTCATCCACATAATAGCCGCTGATGGAGGAAGGTCCAACGAGACATATTTATCAGATCCCTCAAACGTCCTAGACGTCCATAATGTCTGCACATGTCCACATGCCCTGAGTCCATCTCTTCCATTTTTGAAGTTCATGTTAGTGATTACTTTTCAATTCTTGCAGAAATCCAAATTTCCACTTATGAGAGATGTGGGCCTTCATGAGTAGCAGGCAGCAGACAGCACTTGTGAAGAACAACGACGAGGCATTCAGCGGTTCTCACCACCAGATTACGCGCTGCTCATGGAGTCCACCAGTATTGATACGTCACACAACGAAACTGCAATCTTCCCAAATTGGAGGGCTCATTGACTCAAAAGGTTATGGCGTTGGACACCAATAGGTAAGTTAATACGGGGTCAGTAGTGGGTTATAATAGGCGGTTTTGTGGCTTAGCCGGTGCCCAAGCCTTCTCAGGGACCCATGGCCACCAAACCACCCACCAAATTTTATACTGAGAAGGATCTTGACCTTGTTCATTTGTTCATTATGTTCTTAATACACATGTACACATGAGCCATTTCAGACTTTGAAGGTCCTCCCAAACTCCGAAACCACAGATTGAAGCAAACAGAAGGGACATGGGAAATGGAGGGGATCCTAGTAAGCAGACACTGGGGCTTATTTACTAAGGGTCCCACATCCCATTACCTGTCCATTACGCGATCCCGGCGATAGTGCGGTCCCCGGACCCTAAGTAGATGAGCCCTCTATGTAGGAGGTTGTTTCCTGGCTAGTATGGCTATAATATTCATACAGCCCAGGGCAGTCTAATCCCCCTGATGGGATTCCATAATTAAAGGTACTCTGAAGCTTAACTGAATAGGAAATGTGGACCTACCATGCAATATGGTAAAAAAAATTGATACCAAACTGCAACTAGGTTTAGCTTCACCCACATTCTCCCTAAAATTGTTGGCTTCCTTTTTGAAATTATGCATCTAGTGCACCTGCTTGACCAGCTTCGCTCCTAGGGAAAACCATGCCCACTTCCATGTGGCCAGCTTTCAGAAGAAGTTTCTAGTAATTCCTCTCCATACTTTTCTTGTTTCTGAGTTTCATTCAGGAATTTTTCTGATTTTTTTTCTGCTCACGAGAGAAGATCAAAGTAGGTGTCAGTACTATGGAGAGGGTAGGTGGAGAGAGTGAGCCACAGCCGAGAGGACCCACCACCAGTTTTGAGAGGACTGCGCAAACTAAAGATATAGAGGGCAGAAATGGAGGTGATCCTAGTATCAGACACTGGGGCTTATTTACTAGGGCCCCATAGCCAATTTCCTCCGGTTTTCCAGCGTTTTCGGGGATCGGTTTCTCTGACAGTTATAGTATTAGGATTGCTCTCAATCGCCGCCAGCTTTCATGCAACAACAAATCGGGGCAGGCCGTTCGAATGATCCGACGGATTCGACAAATTGTGTCGCAAGCCAAACACTTACATGCACCGTGAGTAAGATGGTGAGCTCCGGCGGACTGATCCGGAAGGGACACCATGCACGATATCGGGCGTACAATCTTCTTGAATCTCATTGTCGTCGGACAATGCACTTTCGGAAACTCCGAGGGACCGGGTAAGTAAATGTGCCCTGCTACCTTTGATCTGATCATCTCTTACTGGGTGGTGTAGGACTTGGTACACTCAAAGATCTGAGTGCAGCTGATCAAAACCAAAGGAAGCATATCTTCAGATAAGTCCTTCTATCAATCGGTTGAGATCTCATCACCTGAACCCCCTGAATCGAAACTTCTGATGTGTCCTATTACTTGTGGGTGTCTGTAAAACAGAGCTTATCCAACAGAAGATTAAGGGAACACTCAGGGCCTAGTGTGACAGTGAAGCTCATAGTTATACACGAGAATGTGGTGGATCAGTACCATTCGCAACCTATAAGGGTGGCATTTCCATGAGGTCCCATTCGCGTGCCCCTCTAGATTACACATTTAGCTCTGCCACTTGTATATTGAGATGCAAACAATCCAGGCACTTATCATGTCATGTTCTGCCATGTGTGTATACAGTCCATTATATGGACAGGGCTGTTATATGTGAGGCCTCTTCTCCGGTCACGAGGAGCTCAACATCTAAATCCCTTCTAGAGTTTGCTTTCTGTGGTGTCGTATAATTCGGACTGCCGATGGGAGAACATTATTGTTTTCTACTCTCATAAAACTCTGTGTATTGCCGTGGGATGACAGTGACTATCCTTGCCGGACCCCGACATACTTATTCCAAATGTATAAATTATGATGTGTTTTATACATAATAAACGGTTTCTGGGAAGTGTTGTTAGAAAAGCTAATACGGGTGACAGCGCACAATGACAAATAGATTTTCACACTTGGACAAACAGAGAGAAAATAAAGGAGGCAGACGTGATGATGGCGCGGAGAAATTCTAACGAAAGCCACTAATATTAGCGCATATTGTTAACTCTTTCAACCCTCTGCTGGACCACATCCCTAAGTAGAAATGTGTTGTCTACGCTACGGTGTCTTGTATAGGAAAGAACAACTTATTGACCCCCTAAATGTGACCGCAACCTTAAGGACACCTCACCGTGAGGAATCTATCATCTCAGAAGTAGATGTGATGGTACATTCTTCCAGGTGGCCTCTGCCCTAATAGTATCTTAATAGTCCGAACACAACTAACTTGTTAGAAACTTGATTTTTAGTAATAAAAATTACCTGCAGAGGCTCTGGGCGTGTACTAGCCTTAGTTCCCAGTGCCCAGCCAGGCTAGTACACGTCCCAGTAGTCTCTGCAGTTTATTTACTAAATTAAAGTTTTTACAGTTAGGTTCCAGGATTATTACGTTACAGATTAGGGCAGAGGCAGCAGGAAGATCAACCATCCATGATTTTCCTTCAAGACAAATCTACCACATGATGAGTGCTTCTAAAGCAAGCACCTTACTGCTGAGTGTCTCCTTTAACAGGTTCCATTCTTCTTTTCGCTTTAATAGCTTAGTTTTTGAACAAACATCTTTAAAATTGGTGGCAAATGACCTCAGGGGCTCCTGGCTAGGTCCCAGAGAGCCATTTGGCTCTGCCAATCTCCTAATTATTCACTCTCCTCCATCCGCCCTCTGCTGGGGAAGGAGGGGACGTGATTAATCAGTAGATGACTAGCCAGAAACGGGCTCCTGTGATGTATCCAGGGCCCTTGAGGTTCATTTGCATTAATTTTTTAACCATAATTTAATAACGGATCCTGTTTCCTAGGCATGTAAGTGTGCTTGGTTAGAAGCCCTGCATCCATTTGGTAGATTTCCTTTAAACACTCTCTGAATTGTTCCTGTTCTGGTTGTCTGGGCAGTAGTTATCTGCTACGATCAAGGTGGCCAGGGCGACTAAGCATCTGGGCATACCTGGGCAAGTTATGGGGCCGCAATCTAATGGGTGGGCCCACATAAGGCTGTACATAATGAATCCATGGGGGTGAGGGCGAATGTATCAAATGAATCCAGGGGTGAGGGGGGGCTTTATATAAATAACCATGAGGGGCTGTTTGGGATGATAACTAGGGAAATTGTAGGGAAAGGAGATTTGTTTAATTTCTGAATTTTTAATGCCGCGCCACGTGTTCAGAGGGGCTACTGAGGCTCTGTCCCCAGGGGCCTACTGAAACCTGAGGCCGACCCTGAATGTGGCTTTCAAGAAAGTTGGGTAATATACTGGCATAGGGACATAATTTTCACAGAGGTTGGCCAGGATTTATTCTTCGGAGAGGACCATCAATTTGTCCATGGCTGTATCAGATCTTTACTCTCAGCTCTTTGAAGTATGTATGAAGGCGCTTGCCTGTAGGACATTCCTACAATCCTGTGATGTTAACTTTTTATTCTCCAGGTTCTCCATACAGGAGACAAATCACCATCCGCTTTCTCCAGCTACAAGAAGAAGGGAAATTACATATGATGAAAGGAGAAGTGTGGCGAGGAATGGCTGCGCCGGAGAAGACAGTAAAGAAGCGCAGCGCCTTAGGAGTGGAGAACATGGGTGGCATCTTCATAGTGCTCGCCGCAGGGCTCGTTCTATCAGTCTTGTGGCCATTGGAGAATTCATCTATAAACCAGAAAATAGTGTATAGAACAGGTGAGGAGGAGATTATCTGTGGTCTGATGAACATTAAGTGGCATGATATCGGGATGGGGAACCTATGTGTGCACCTAATAGTTCATGGGGGGGCTTCATCAACTGTGGTCAACTGGTCTGTTTTAGTGCACAAATTGTGTCAGTAATTTAGACGGAGATGTGAGATTTTGGCACAATGGCTTTATGAATTGGTGTACCAAAATGGCTTTGAACTGTTCATCACATTCATTGTCGTGAATAGAACTTGGTAACCAGTTTTAGAATTTTTTTTAAACCAGGGACGGAAGTGGGTGTTGTAGATGAAATGGTTTAGTTCTCAAAGCCTGTCCCTACTGCAAAGCCAACTCCTTAGTGTACCCAAAATATATACATTTACCACCCCTTTCTTACTGACCAAACCTATCCTATACTCACCTATACCCTGTTCTGACACCCACCACTCATTACTGTAGCCACCTCCTTATACTGCCCCCCTTTTATCTTTTGGGCCCATTTAAAATTCCCTCCCTGCCTTTTCTACTCCCCACTTAAATGCACCTCAATTTAGCCCAATTGTTAAGTAGCAGCACTAAAGTTCCTCATCTTATCACCCCATCCTTATAATTCCCCCGTTCTATTACATAAGGCCCCACCCCCATCTTCCTGTGTTTGCCTGTAAAAATTAGATATTGGATGGAAGGTGTGATGACATCACACTGGCGCCAACCGATTTTCTGCCTCAAATGGACTGTGGTATGGGATCTTGCCTTGTTATATCAGTGTCACACACACCTGTTGCTTTGGAGAACCATTTACGCTTATTCCGTAATACTATCACGCCCTTTATTATTGTTATTATTTGTGCATGTTTTTTTTATCATTTGAGATATGTTATTATAATTTATGCATGTTTTTCATGATATCATTGAGATTTTTTTTTTATAATTTATTGCATGTTTTTATGATCATTGAGATTTTTTTATTTTTATAATTTAAGCATGTTTTTTATAATGTCATGGGCCATTTACTGAGTTATAATTATTTAATGCATGTTTTTCATGATATCATTGAGATTTTTTATTTTTTATAATTTATGCATGTTTTTTTTACATCTCTGAGATATGTATTATAATTTATGCAGTTTTTCATGATGTCTTTTAAGATATTTATTTTTATAATATGCATGTTTTATGATATCATGGCCATTTACTGGTATATTGTTATTTATGCATGTTTTTTTTCTTTCATTCCTTTTGCATGCAAGGCCTTTTGTTTCTTTATGGGCTGCAGTGTAACCCCTCACCCGTCCAACTCACGTCGGGACCACTCTATCCACGGAATTAGACTGTGGAAATTGCTTCGGGAGGAGAGAGGAATAGAACACAACCCTCTATACATACAGTATAATGTACATTGAAAGGTGGTGTCCCAAGATCTGCGTAAATGTTGGGTTTTATTGGAGTCCAGCTTTTCAGTGGTCATATGTATATATATATTACCTATATAAAGGAACACATCATAGTCTGGGTTTACAAGCAATTTCATTAGAAAAAGTGCAAAAACTATTTATTAAATTATAGTTCTGAAGAAGGTAGAAGAGGAAAGTAGCCTGCAGTTGGAGAAAGAGAGCATTTTTTCCTGATAAGAAATTTTAGTGATTCATTTTGTCGGGGCCCACCATCAGTCGCCCAACCCCTTTTATGCACCGAAAACATCATTCCAGTAGTGCCTCAATCAAAATTTCTGAATGTGTTATGCAAATTAGCACAAAGGGTGGGGTCATGTCTGGTGATGCCCCTCCCTTTCTCCTGCACCTCATCCACACAACCACTGTAGAGTCCGCACACCTATAGCCTTCAATAGTGCACATTCACGTCTGGTGCAATCAGTGGCACAGGCTCATGTTTGTGGCCCACGTTGCCCACAGTGCAGTACATGAGACCTTACACATACTTACAGCCCTCTTTTTAGAGAAAGGAAATGGGTGCACTGGCAGATACGCCTCACGCTGATGCACTGAAAAAGCTCATTTGCATAAAGAATAAAAACGAAATTTATCTAAAAATGTTCTACGGTTTAATGTATCATTTTGTGAGAAATTACACAATATTATGGTTGAAAAAAATATCACACCTATCATATATCTGTTTTTTTTAATCTGTGGGAACCCAATAGACTAAAGACTTGTGTTTTTTATTTGATAACATCTTGATGCAGACCACCATGGAAAACGGCATGTTGCCCCCGTATTGTCCTCCCGAACTTTCATTTAGGGGGGCTGGATGATATTTGCTGTAAATTGAAATCAAGTTTTTTTTCTTTAAAAGTACATTTCAAGTTATTCTTGTTTTTTTGAATTTCCTTGTCTCTTGTATCACTCAAGCTCCCAATTCTCTACGTCTTACTCTTATTTCTGGCCCTAGCTCTCGTCGCCACTAGTTTTTATCTAGGCCCTCATCCAGGGTTGCCCCCACTTATTTCCGTGCTCCGAACTACTTTGTAGCCCATGCATACCAACCGTTTTTCTCCGTGCCCCTCATCTTTCAGAGTTGTCTGTATCTCTCGTGTAGCCAAAAAGTACATTTCTAGGAACCTGGAGGGATCAATCTTCCACCTCCGATGTTCCCTGTGCCCCGTTCCACATGAGCTCCGCCCAGAGACCATAAATGTTGTGATTCTGTAAAAATCTGAAGTTTCCTTTTTGTTTCGAAAAAATCTGATATCGCCTTACCCTACTGACCTCTAGCCCAAGATATCTCCTGATAAATTGTTCTGAGTTTTCGATAGAACAGGTTAGTGTAACGCCAGTGTTTAACTTTGACCTCTCTCGTCCAGGAGGTCTATCGAGTCCCAGGGTTATATCTAACGGAGATATTTGCCGATGGTTTCTTCCTTCTCCCTCGTCAGCTTGGACGTTCTCCTTATTTAGCTCCGCTTCGTAGAAGACAGTGACCGGAGAACATTTGCTCAGGCAGTGTCAGGCCATGGGATTGATAGCAGCAGTATAAGAGTGAGTTGATGTTGCAGAAGACAGTGACCTGGGAACATTTGCTTAGGCAATGTTAGAGAAATGGAAATGATAGCAGCATAAAAGTGTTAATCTTAAAGGGGGGCAGTGAAATGAACACATTTGCTCAGGCAGTGTCAGGCATGGGATTGATAGCAGCAGTATAGAGTGAGTTGATACATAAAGAAGTGACTTGGGCACATTTACTCGCCAGTGTCAGACCATGGAATGAAACAGACAGTATAAGAGTGAGTTGATACTGTAGAGACAGTGACCTGGGAACATTTACTCAGCAATGTTAGGAATAGAGGAAGCAGCATAAGAGTGTTAATCTTAAGGGGGGCAGTGAAATGAACACATTTGCTCAGGCAGTGTCAGGCCATGGGATTGATAACAGCAGTATAAGAGTGAGTTGATGTTGCAGAAGACAGGACCTGGGAACATTTGCTCAGGCAGTGTCAGACCATTGTTATGATAACAGCAGTATAGAGTGAGTTAATACTGTAGAAGACAGTGACCAGAGTACATTTGTTCAGGCAGTGTCAGGCAATGGGAATGATTACAGCAGCAGAAGTGTGAGTTGATACTGTAGAAGACAGTGACCTGGAAACATTTGCTCAGGCAGTGTCAGGCCATGGGATTGATAACAGCAGTATAAGAGTGAGTTTATACTGAAGAAGACAGTGACCTGGGAACATTTGCTCAGGCAGTGTCAGGCCATGGGATGATACAGCAGTACAGGCAGTCCCCGGGTTACATACACAGATAGGGTCTGCAGTTTGTTTCTTAATTTGAGTTTGTTTAAGTCGGAAACTGTATATTTATCATTGTAATCCCAGGCAGAACTTTTTGGTCTCTGTGACAATTGGATTTTAAAAATGTTGTATTGTCAAAGAATCAATATTAACATAAAGCTTCATTACGACGCCTGTGATAACTGTTACAGCGAGTATTGTAGCCTGGACTAAAGCACAAGAAATTACCAATATCCAGAGTCCGTTTGTAACTATGGGTCGTATGTATCGAGTGTTCTAGTAGGGGACCGCCTGTATAGATTGAGTTGATACTGAGAAAGACATGACCTGGGAACATTTGCTCAGCAGAGTCAGGCCATGGGTATGATAACAGCAGTAAAGCGTGTGTTAATATTAGAAGACAGTGACCTGGGTCCAGGTGCTCAGGCAGTGTCAGACCATGGGAATGATTACAGCACGCATAAGAGTGAGTTGATAATGTAGAAGACAGTGACCTGGCAACATTTGCTCAGGCATGTTAGAGAAATGGAATGATAGCAGCATAAGAGTGTTATCTTGAGGGGGCAGTGAAATGAACACATTTGCTCAGCGCATGTTGGACTTTGGGAATGATAACAGCAGCTAAGAGTGTGTTAATCTTGTAGAAGACAATGTTGGGAACATTTGCTCAGGCAACGCCAGGCCAGGAAATGAAAGCAACAGTGGCAGAAGTAGTTAACATGAGGTGGGCAGTGACCTGGGAACATTGGCTCAGGCAAAACATGGAATTACCAATGAATGATAACAGCAGCATGAGAATGTGTAAATCTTGTAGGGAAACAGTGACTGGACTATTTGCTTAGGAAATGTCAGATAATGTGAATCTACCAGTGTAAGAGTTTGCTAATCTTGAGGGAGACAGTGACCTGGGCACATTTGCTCATGTAATGTCAGACCTTGGAATGATATAAGCCAGCACATAAGATTGTGTTTTATGTTTAGGGGGGCAGTGACTTTGGTTATGACATTAGCATAATAGGGCAAGATGATGACATTATGTGAGAATAGTCATTGTTGTGAAGTGAGGAGCCTACAGAATACAGAGTAATGATATAGCAGCAAAGAGAGTGTGCTGATTTTTAAGCAGACAGTGACCTGTCTGTATATCAATTAGAGAAAAAAATTGATAGTCCATAGAACATGTATTATATTATGAATCCCAGGTCCCAGTACGGGTAGGACTAAAATTAATTTGCAATCAGCTCGTATTTTTTTATTAGAATGTCTTTTTTAACACCACAAACCTATTTATCATGCTGCGGGATACATTATAGTCCGCTGATAAATTCTTACTGCCTGTACCGCTCCTGATTGACTTAATCATCTCCTGAGGAAAAACAACCCCTGAAGGAAAATTAAAACCTTTAGTTCAAACTCAAAAATTAGATTGCTTACCCGAACAATCAAACAAATCCCTTCTCCGCACACAAGTTATGCATGCGTCCACCTGCTCGTGTCTGCCCACATCCCCTTAATTATCTAGACGAAATTCTTAATTAACACTAATAAGCAATTGGAATATTAACTAGAGTTCACTGGTTTCTTAGGAACCAGACGAAGGAACATGACACTTTTGTACCTGGATTTGTTCTGGTGTCTCGTAAATTAATGTAAGTTTTGAGAGGAAATGCTGGAAAATGGAAGAAGTGTCTTAAGTTTTAACGTAAGGTTTTATGGCTTCCACTCGAAATAATGAGCGGTTCAAAAAGTACATCCTCCATGGAAGAGCATGGCTGTAGCACTGATGTAACGTTAACTTAAAGGGAAGGCCCACCATGTTTTTTTCACCAAATAGATCCTACCTTGCTAATTTTCGTTGTGAATATTTTTCTTATACATAATTAGAGATGAGCAACCCAATGTTTTGGTTCAGGTCCGGCCACCTGACCCAGACATGTTGCCGAACAGCACATGGGAATTGAGGCCCCTAGAAACTAGCTGTGGCTATGATTGGCTAGGGTGTGTCCAATGTAGCCATCTCTAGTTGCTGTGGTGTCAATTTGTCTTGTCAGTATTGGCCAACCCAACATCAGGTTCTGCTTATCTCTAAACATAACCTTTAAGAAGCCCTTCAATTGAATTATGTCTATTTCTTGCCCCCTTACCTAATTGCAGTGTATTTCATACAAGAGAAAAGTGTGAAGGACACTCATTAATCTGCCACTCCAGGATCTTGTCTACTCTGTCAGATACGATCTTGACTATAAGGTTTTGCCTTTGGGTTGTTTGCTATCAATCCTTATGCCTCAGCACAGCATCATAGGGCAGATGAATTGTGCTATATTTCCTGCTGGGGAGGACAGTTCTTACAACTCCTATATTATACCCTAAATCTACAGACCATAAGTATACAGTCAAGGAGGCATCACTGGCGTCCCTCTTATTATAACGTGTGACTGGAGAACTTCTATCACCAGCCGTAGCTGTTACATAGTTTGTTGCACTTGCTGTGGAGAGGCTTAGGGCAGTGGGTGGCGAACCTATGGCACTGGTGCCAGAGAGCGGCACTCAGAGCCCTTTTTGTGGCACCCGGGCCATCACCCCAGCACACCAGACAGGACCCAAAGATCTTCCGGCAGTTCCCAAGCAACTTAAAAGAGGCTGCTTTCAGCCATATATTAAAGTGATACTTACTGCTATTTGGGAATGTGGGAGAGGGAGAATGATTAGACAGGCAGAATATCTTTGGAGGATTTCCTACTGGCCCCCGATTCCCTGAGACGAGAAACACTGGAAAGAAGCTAAAATGATGCAAATTTCCCATCTTGTCCTCAGGAGGCCAATATAATCGAACGTTGTTGAGGAACAGGGAGCAATACATTTTTAGTTTTGGTTTGCACCCGCAATAAATTTTGGAATGCACTTGGGCACTCGGCGGCTAAAGGTTCGCAATCACTGCTTAGGGTATTGTGAATGCAATGCCTGGTGCCTGAGATGGTAACCCCTGAGACAACGGAGAGGATATAATTCACAGGGGGTCACCATGAGATCCCATGACCATGGAAGAGAAGGTTCTCAGAAACTGGATAATGTAATAGCGGCCGACTTCTTACCTTGAAAAGGTCATCGTTGACCCGTCTCTGACAGCCCCATATTCGATCTTTGTTGTTTGGCCAGTCATCTGCGAATCAATGGAGACTCCATTTCTTTCCACCGTGAGGAAAGCCGCCAAGTTGGCCGGGTAGGAAGAGAGGATGAACAAGGTAAAAACCACCAAATACCTCAACTATTCGGGTAGAAGGCTTTGGGCATTTAGCTCTGACCTGTTTCAAGACTAGGTGTTATAAATCAGACTTCAAGTAACATATATAATAGTATTGTTAATGGAACCTGCCTGAAATGGTGTGGACCCCTTTCTTCAAATAGATTTAATAGAATTTTATTTAGAGACCACCGGTTATAAAACTACTGTTACAGCGTGTAAAGAACACGTGTTAAACTATCTTAAACTATTTATAGACGGGACACGTGGTCTTGTGTTTTCAGGTATGGGTTATTATAACTTATGTATGTTAAATAAATGAAATATCTATTTTGTATAATTTATGGCTTTGAAAATTTTAAAGATGTTAAAAAAGTAATGGCGATTTCGAAACGGGCTTCTTTATGCCTAACGCTTCATCATTATCATAGATAGGGATTCTTTATGTAAGAGCAGTGAGTCTATGGAACCCTCACCACAAGATTTTGTGAGGGTTATACACGAGACAAGTTCATTCAGGAGGGCCTGGATGTCATTCTTGAAAGAAAAACTATCCTTGTTAACCCATTTGTTGGGATTACCGTCATCTAGAATTTCTTGGAGATCGGGAAGACATTTTCCGTAATATAGGCCAATCAGCAACAGCCTTGTGTATTTTTTTGCCTTCCTCTGGAATAAATTGTAGGATAGTAGGTTGACCCAATGTATCTAGGTCTTCTAGGTCGAAGATGGTGACCCTTTAAAACTGCAGTGAATGGGTGAGGTTTGCATACCCTGTCATATCTGGATTGTCCTTAAAAATGGAGACTGTTGGCACAATAATTGGGGGCAAATTTGACAAATGGACCAACAGATTGTTGTTGTAAAGGGGTTGTCCCAATTCTTTGTTACATAAGGGGGAGAAGAAAAGAAATTTCAATCTTCTAGCACAGTCTAGACGCAGATAAACTCTAAAATCAAGAAATTGACAATTCTCTCAAAACCGGTAACCATAAGATCTGCCCCTCTATTCTAGAGAAAGTTTTGTGATATTGTATAATAAGAAGTGAAGTGTTTTTTGGGTTATCCGGGAGATGTTCTTCCTTATGATGAAGTACTCTGTTATAATTATCTGCTATAGTTTCTGGGAAATGAACCTCTGTGCAGTCACTTATGCCAGCTTCGGGCACAAGCATGTTTACACTTTCATGCCGACTTCCCTGATTTGATCCGAGCTCAAGCGCTTTGCGGTCTCATTAACCGTCAACAGGTTTGATTGGTACCCCTCCTATTATGTACACCGTGAAAGATCTGAAGAAGTGTCCGTGAAGAGCATCTATGGTGCCCAATGGGTTCTTAGTCTTATCAATGTCTTGCTAATTGGCACTTTGTCTGGAGTGTTTCAGTCTAGAGGGTTTTGTGAATAATACACTTTTGCTAAGAAATCAGAATAATTGCCATAGTGCATTTCGGGGCTGTTTGAGACAAAAGCCCCTAATAGTGCGCTAATGTCACTTAGGACTTTTGTTTCTTGGGCGCACCCTACTGTTTAAAAGACTACAACACACAGTTAAAAAAATTGATCACAAGCATCCTAGGCAGGACCAGCTGAAAACACCAGGCTGAGAACAGGCAATTGCAGCCTGCAGTGCCCTCCAAGGCAAATTAAGTAGACAAAAGTTCCTTAAATCACAACTCTCTTTGGATGGTCCTTCTAACTTGGTCAATCCTTAGATTAGTTTACCTACTTTTTAACTTTTCAATATGTGTTTTACTTTTCCCATTTCTTGTCATTGGTCATTTAAGAATCCAGTCCCTCAGAGATCCTCTTTGAGGTCTGGGTGTGAGGCTATTAGGAATCTCATTCTCCAAACCCCGTCTCTTTACTGTAAGATTGACATAGACAGCTTCTACTGTGATACTGGCGCCGGTAGCTAAGCTGGAAATAGGCACAGGTTGGAGAAGGTTTTAGGGGATTTCTGCCTTTGGACTAGGTGGTGATAAGACCACATCGTTGGCATGCTGCCATATTTAGTTATAAAGTTAAACATTTAATGAGTATGGAAGAGCCCAGATCGAGATAAGTGATCGAAGTTTATAGGAACTCCAATTGTCAATGAAATGGATTCCATAATCAAAAATGATAGCGGGACGAAGATGGGGATAGAGAAGCGCTCATACGGTAAATTGCAGAGGTGAACAAATATTACATTGTATATAGTCCTCTCACCTAGAAGTGTGAGGCACAGTCAAGCACAACTTATGAGGTGTGTTTTTTGCGGATTTGCAACCAGCTGGAGTGTAGACAATTGGAGTGGAAAGGGGGGCAGACAGAAGCCAAGCGTTTCGAGACACATACGGAAACCCTTTTTCAAGTGGAAAGTTTTTTTGCGCTCTCCAATGTCAGTCGGCAGTGTGGGAGGAGACTATCTCTCATTTATTCCAATCTGGTGTGTGCCCCCCTCTTCCCCACTCCCAATAATAGAGGAAAGCACATTACGTGGTATGAACACCGTATCTATAGTTGTATGAAAAAAGAAACCTTTTTTATAAGGCATAACCTATGTACAAAACCTTGTTATAAATTGTATACTAGACAAGACCCATGGCCACAGATAGAGGCCACACTTATGTTATTGTTGACGGTTTTATAATACTGAATTTATTTTTTGGCTTTGTTATGGGTTATTTTTTTAAAAGTTTTTGTACTATTAACAATTTTTTTTTTATCCAAACACACGATAGGATACACAAAATCTAGTCTAGACATGCAGTTGTTGGACATCTGGCTCTTCAGGCAACATGAAAAAAGATTTTCGGCAGTTTCCTGAAAGAGCCGGATGCTCTCTAATACCTGGTCTGAATCCCAGACCATTGTAAGTCAACATATACAGGACAACATCACATGCAAGCGTTTCTTCAGGAATCTGGGTCGAGACATACTGCTGAAGTCTCTTTAATATGGCAGACATGACAGCCAATCCTGATCCAGACTTTTGCTCACGCTCTGTAGAAAGAGAAAAGTCTGATCATCACACTTAGAATTGAACAAAACGCTTCCCAAACACAACAATGCAAGAAAGCATGACACTAAGTGTAGGAGTACACACCGATCCATCTTTAATCTCGATCACACTCTATAGGCCAACACCTTCATCCATGGAACAAACGGCCATTTTGAAAAAAAATAAAACTTGCGCCCTTCCAATGATGAAGGAGCTTATGGCGACCCGCTTGCCATCACAAGAACAAGGATGGAGACAACGTCTAAGATTTTTTTCTGAAAGACAACAGAGTCTGGTTGGGGGCTGACTGTCATGTACCCAAGGTAATGGTAACTAGCGCGGACACTGCATCCCACAGTGTGCTTGTGATGGCTGTAAACTCCAAAGAGATGTGACTTGGGTATTGTAACACATGGAAACGAGGTTCTAATACCAAAAAGTGGACACATTCTAAACAAAACCCTATTACTGTAACACTTATGCCACTTAAGCAGGATTTGAGTTTCAAAAAAAATCTAATTAATTTGAAAATATATATTTAGATTTTTCTTTTTCTGTAAAAATATATTCCTAAACATTTTGAGACTCCACCATGTTTACACTGAATAAAGCACGTGCGCAATTGTCAAGTATGGTCAGCAAAGTAGACTTTGATGTTCACCTAAAATAATTGTGTAGGTTAAAATTTTACATGACTGGTCAGTGCATGTAGTGCATGGTCATGCATGTAGATGATGCGAAAGGTCTCTCCTGATTAATGAAAGCATAGTCAAAGGAATAGTCATTAAATTTATATGGCCCCTCAAGTTCATTGCATTGTCTATTTCTAAACCAAGCTGGCAAGCTGCAAGAGCAGGTCACTAGTCTCCAAACATTGCCAGAGATAATGTATAGACACAAGACATCACTAGCCTCCTGACCGGGACAACTTCACCTCAGTGGAAAGCTAATATGTTATATAATATCTTTAACATCTGAAGACACCCACATCTTCTAATAACCCATCAGCTCACCATTAGAAATGAAGATGTGATCAACAGACATAATGACATCAATAGCCATTGGCCGGGACCTAGGACATCTGCACTCAACGGAGAGCTTGTTGTCCAATGTAGTAACTCTTATTCCCTATCATTAACCAAAGTAGAACTTGTGAGGCTTGCTCATCTACAAGAGGTGAGTTTTTGGAACGTACGATGGAAGCAGATTTCCTGATCCATGGGTAGATCTCATTGACATTAATTATCCTTCCATGGTGGTCTCCAGGATAAGGACCTCTACGATTAACCATATGTTTTGTGAATTGTACTAGTAATTGATAAAAAATTGCAATCGGAGAAAATCTCCATTCAAGGACAACTTCCATATATTATTCTCCATTCGCTTGCCCTGTATACGGTATATATACTACACTAAATATGCCACATAGGGTTGAATTAGCTCTTCATGCAATAAATGCCTACACACCATCACATCACTGCACTTCAAGAAACAAACAGAGTCACCTTGGAAGTAAAGTTATGAGAAGGTGAATCTCAGCTCGCACTATTCATCACTCTGTAATTATCATTCTTTCTAAGTCTTGTGATTACCAAAAGTAAATAAGGTAATCCGACATTTTTCCTGAATTCATTATTCCCGGTTAGAATGTAACCTTGAGTCGTAAAATAAGATTTGTCCTCCAGAGTTGACACACGATGGTCCAAGGACACATCACGTCCTTCACCGGGTGGGGGGGGGGGGGAGATATTTCATTTTTAAGCAAATTTTTAATTGGTTTTTTAAAATAAGACAGTATTTTATTTAACCGTGTGCTGTCTTCTGTATGGGGGGAGATACTGTATGGCTACGATGTCTTCTAGATGTCATAGACTCTATAAGAGTCAGTGGGATCTATATGGTTTCATTGGATTCTTCGTGAGATGACTTTATGACTGTATATAGTTGATATGCTAATTGTATGTAGGAAGACGACATTTTTTTCTAGGACTGTCTTTTAGAATAGGCTATAAATACAATGGATGGTTCCCACACTCAACCATAGACTAATCACAAGACTCTTGTGGGGTGTCAATGTCAAGGTAAATAACTCATTACCAGAACCACATGATATGGATCAATACTGGTGTTCAATAAATTGGCCTTCAACCTCACTGATTGCCATGGAGATTTAGGGTGGGCTAAGTCTCAAAGGTAGAACCCAAGTTTCCTAAAACCGATGTCCTATCCTAAGATATATTTAGCCCCTTTAGAAAAGAGTCCATATGATATTGTCATCATTCCATCAATTTTCAGTCCACTTAAGAACGGCAAGCCATGACAGTAGTTTTATTAATAGTCTATGGTTATAATGTCTCTTCTTAATAGAAGTTTTTGGCAAATATGATTGATGAGTAATTAACTGGATGATGCCTGGTTCGCATTCTGCTCCTGGGATAGGATCATTTATAATCTTTGTTGCGTAGACACTCACCAACATGGAGAACGCCATGCACTCTGGATTATTACTATGTACATATAATAAATTAGATACCAGAGATTGAGCTTTTTAATATAGAAATTTATGAGTATAGAGTTGGTTGGTCCGTGGAAGATTCCCCCTTATATTATTATCATTTTTATGCTAATCTATAACTCATTACTCTAGTGGTGTTTAACGCTGATCACTTAGCCGACATCCCTCCGCTAATCCCTTCTCTATCAGGATCGAGACAGATGTCCCAATCAAGGATCAAAGGAGATAAGGGTTCCTCAATAACTATGTGGTAATGTCCATGCGTATTTAATGCATTCTGAATACCATCAAAAAAGGCCTCTGTAAAGGATGCTCATATCTGGTGGGGCCTGTTTGTACCTCATCCTGAAAAGGGTCTCCTAAGGAAGTAACTGGAGTTCAAAGTTGAAACATTTAGTGATGATTTAAAGAGTGGGTTACAATATGGACCTTAACATTGGGTCTCTTTTATCCAACGCAAAAGTAAGAGGGGCTCTCTATGCGGAAGTTATATTGACACCATCCACCATCCCATGAACTGTGTCACCTTCTCATCTTAGTTCCTCCACTGGGTTGATGAAACCATGGAACTACACGTCTGATATCTTCCCTACATAAAGATTGATGGATGTAGAAAAATAATGCTCTTCTTATATCACAGGGTCTTCAGTTTTCAGAGACCTTCCATGTTCTTTATATATGTCGCCCATACACGGACTATAAATTGGTACCCTAACGAGCTATAAAGAACTTACTCAAAAGGAGAGTGTTTTGTAAAGAAGACATGTATTATGAGTAGTCATACAAATGACAGAGACCCTAAGGATTAGTCTTAATTCCAAGACGGTACAAGGTCCACCACCAATTCTGAATTGTTACAAATAGCAAAAAAGATATTGGGAAGATGTCCCCAACACTTGGCATTGACATCGTGGAGTATGATTGACCGTAATGATGATACTAATAAAGGTTGGCATCCTGTTAAGCTGGCATAAGGGTTTACAGTTCCCACATGGGGTATGGCAGTGGAGTTTACCAGCACAGAAGGCCCCAAGCAGACTGTGGGAGGTGTCCGACCCAATCAAGTTGTGACCTTATTACCTTGTTGCATGAGAGCTCCAACTCCAAACCAGAACCTATTTAGCAAAGTAAAATTGTTTTCCACGACATCTGAGTCGGGTTGCACGGGTGTGGGTTAACCACCGTATGGGGGTGAACCTGTGGTTTTTAACAGAGACAGTCCTGTAAACATCAGATAAAACAAAGCATCAGCAAACCTGCTAAAACAGTGCAAAGAAAGAGAAGGAGTGTTAAGCTTACTATAAAATAGGCAAGTTTTATAGTCAATGCGTAAATCAAGAATGTTAAGCTTAGTTAAAGCGAACCGTCACCAGGAATGTAATTTTTAGCTGGTGACAGGTTCCAATAGCCTATGCTATGCTACAAAAATCCCTTTGTCTCAGCATTCCGAATCATTTCAGTACTATTAATAGTTATTTTGCATACTGTTGCCCGGCCAGTAGCATGTGGTGAGACACGGAGTAAATGAGGGGGCAGCTGCAGTCTGTGTGTGCCTGTTCATCCTCTTCTCCACACCATCCCCTCCCGCGTCTACTCAAGCACAGGAAGAGTGGCGAGTGTGAGGGAGCTGCATTGTGTGGGGAGGAGAGGCAGAACAGACACAGTCACACACAATGATGGGAATTCCGGCCCTCTTCTTAGTGAGCTGGCTCATTAGGCTCAGCTCACTAAGAAGAGCCGGCTCTTATGGCCCTGAACGTCTCTCTATTATAATATTATATGTAGGGAGCCGCAGCAATCCGTCACCACCCACACACTCCACTTTATAACCCGATTTTTAATCAGGTTAAAGGGGGTGTGGTGAGCCATTTAAGGGTGAGGTTTAGTGAGTTGGCTCACGTCATTCACCGCGACCGAGCCGGCTCCTTCGTAAACGACCCATACTATCACACACAGGTTGCAGCTGCCGCCCTTCTTACATACTCGAATGCCTGGAAGGGAGTCATGTAATGTGAAATAAACTATAAAAGTATGAAATGATTCAGAATGCTAATCATTAAAATCAGCTAGTATAGGCTGTTTGGAACCTGTCAAGAGGTAGAAAGTGACATCCTGTGACAGGTTCCGCCATGCATGAGACCTAACATGTCTGGGTTTTTCAAGAAGACAAAGGTTTTTCTTAGTTAAATATTATAAGATATTTCAAGGTTTTCCATTTTACTCTGCAATGTTACTGTTGATGTCTTGTCAAATGAACAATCTTGTAATATTATGGTCTACACGGACCACTTACCCTCACAGACTCTGTACAATTCACCAGGAACAGTTCCTATGGGAAATTTGACTTTTTAAAAAAAAAATTTGGCAAAAAGGGCAAGCAGGAGCACAACTAAAGACTGATGGACTCCACAACAAAAGTTTACCACCCAACACAACGAATCCCATTTCCCATCGTACCTTTCAACAACACATATGCTTTAATGATACAGGACTGCATACCAGGCTCATACCAGGGTAATAAAAAAAGTTGGGCTGGACCAGATTTACGTTTTGTCCTACACTACCCTAAAAATTTGGTATTTTGGAACAAATACAACATTGTTTTCTCTACCAAGCAACTCGGACACGCAGCTCATCCTATGTAAGGTCGATGCCTATATAATGGCAGCTTAGATACAGTTCTGTGGTAGGGTAATATATCTACTATTTATATTATACAGTCTCTCACACAAGAGAAGTGAGACTCTTCCAGTTACCAATGATTCTTCTCTGATTGCAGAGAGAAGAGTAGAAGGAGAAACTGTCACGTGCAGCTGCAGATTTCTCTATAGCCTCAGTTAACTTGACTAATACTGACTTACTTTTAATTATTAATTCAAAGGTTTATAATCTAAAATCTAAAGGTTCTAAGGGAGGTTTGGGACAATCTGACAGCCTCAGTAATAAATCCATGCCCAGAGTAAGGTTGAAGGATTTATGATGCCCGAATTCAAGAATGCAAAGAGTCAAAGTGTTCACAATGAGCGAACATTCGAGCCTCTATAGTGGGTCTATGTTGCAATGAATTTCAATCTCAAATTTGGTTATAGACATGTGATCATTACTGACATTTCGGGCCAAATGTCTTTTTTATATAGCGCACACAGATTATCCACGCTGCCAGAGCTTGCCAATCGTCCCAATCTCCATGGGGCTCACAAGACATTCACCTACAGTATGTTTTGAGTGTGGGAGAACTGAAGACCCCCGGAGAAACCCCCCAAACATGGAGAGACTACAAACTCGTTGCAATGTTTACCCTGGGACTTGAACCCGTTCCCCCCGCTTGCCAGGCTGTAATGATAACGCACTGATCCACCATGCTTTCCCCCTGATTCCTATGACCTGACTGGTGGATTCGGTATAGGGACCCCTTTCCGATAATATACAAATCATATGTGTATAATACACAATGTGGGACTTCACGGCGTCTTAAGAGTGTGTTGCTAACACGGTACTTAAACACAACATTCCATTACAAACACTTAGCATCAGCCTTACAAACGTATGACTAAAAGTGATCTATAGCTCATACGATGTTATAAATCCAGACACTAATTCTCCTGTCCTCAAGTACGACCAAACTTGTTCCACTGGGAGTACGATCTCCGCTGAAAGCTTTTCCATGACGTCTAGGATACGGCTGATGCATAATCAACACCTGCAATGGGCTCTGACCTGACCCGTTCCCTTTGGGAACTGCAAAACGGTGACACTACTCAGGAAGGTAATACTCGCTGATATTTGCTTCACGGAGGAAGCGGCAGCCACATTCCTTCCACATGTATTATGTGTCCCACCTAATAGGCACGTACTGGAAATTCAATGGTCATTCTCTTCCACAAAAAATCGGAAATGGGAAAAAAAAGTTGTTTTTCTAATATAAAAAATTGTAGACTTGTTTTATTATGTCGTGTCTGTGCCAGATCTCCGTTAAGCTGAAACAACTATAGGATTGCGGAAGGGCATCTGCCTCCTACACAGACGTTGTAGGCAGAAGAATCATATTTTCTGCTTATTTACCAATGCCCTGAATTTTCGGGAAGTCCCCAGTTTTTTTCGGCTTTCAAACCTTCCTTATAGTGGGCATTTGCATTTGGTTTAGGGGCCGAGTAGGGCGCAGCAGGTGTACGCCGCACCCATATTCCTCTTGGAATTGTGGATCGATATCAGTTTTCCTGAGTCTTATTTGTTTGTTGGGAGTTGCATCACCACATCAACCTCAAGATTGTCTTGGCACTGTCACCAATTCATACAATGGTGCACATTTCTTACCGGGTAAAATGCGATTCATAATCCCGACGATATAATGACTGTACCGCGTTTCAACTAAGATTGAGTCCCCATATCCTTCATGTGTCGCTTTCCCCCCCGCTTTCAGTTCCAATCAGTCGGAACAGTCGACAGCGTCTGCCCCGAATTTGATTTGCAACGGAGACCAGCGCGCTGGACCCCAAAAAAAAGGGTCCCTGCCCACAATCGATTTCCGAGATAGTTTCCTGGTTTCTTTTGATCTTCCACATGTCCCGAATCTTATTTGATCAAAACTTGCCCTTGAAGCAAGAGGGCGGCCTGTGTCCGGACATACCCTAAACACCTAGACCCCCACCACGCCTCAACTTGCCAGGGTATAAAGACCTGTTGTAAACAAACAGCAGCGCGGCACTGACAATTTGTTTGTTTTTTATACGGTCGCCACCGCACCCTCCAGCCGGTTGTATATTTTTTTTACCCAGTTTACTGTGGGTCTAATTATGCGCGTTCAGTTCTAGGGATGTGGGGGGGCCACTTTTTATGTGTCGTCTGGGCATCTATAATACCAGATAATAACTTTGTACAACAGCCACGAGCGCTCAGGCAGAAGGCGCCAGAGCCCTCTCAGCTTCACGCGTTATTTAATGCACCCCCCTGTCTGCAAGACTCCCGCGACTCCCTGCCTGGGAACTAGTAAATAGCGCAGGTCCCGCTCTCTCCAATCCCCAGCACCGGCTCTGACGTCACCGGCCGGATTACAAATTCCTTGACGGAGAGGTTCAGCGTGGGCGTGCATAAAGTAAGTTTGGGGAAGCTGATAGGCGCTCAGGCCCTTCTGCTGGGAAAAAGGGGTGGGGGGGGGGGGGGGGGGGGCCTCCAACTGTTTACAGAGTTTTATCTCATAATAAAGATGCCAGAAAGTGTTAAAATCGGTTCCCCCATCCCCTAGACCAGTGATGCGAACCTTGTAGCTGCCGAGTGCCCAAACTGCAACCCAAAACCCCCCTTAGTGCCAACACAAAATTAAAGCAGTAACTTATTGCTCCCTGTTCACACAACCTTTCAATCATATTGGCCCCTGGGACGCACACAGTAGAAGATGGAAAATTTTTCCTCATTTTAGCTTATTTCCATGCCCTCTGTACGCAAGAATCGTGTGGCCAGCAGGATTCCTCCAAGCTAATTTGGCTTTGTCTCTCCTTCTCCTCTTCCTACAGTCCCCCATACGAAGTAATTATCAAAATATGAGTATTAACTCACTCTTATACTGCTGTTATCATACCCATGGCCTGACACTGCCTGAGCAAATGCGCCCAGGTCACTTCCCCCTAAAGATTAACACACTGTTATACTGCTGCTTTAATCCTTTCCATTGCTTGTGTCCAGGTCAGCGTCTTGCTGGAATTTTGACTGCTCATGATAATATGTCCTGTGTTACGCAGACCTGTCCTGCAGTCCATATCCTCAAGCAATGAGTGTACGCTGTATTTTTATTGGTGATTTTGCATGGAGTGGTCGTGATGAACGGTTTAATACTGATATTTTATGGTATAGTGAAACGGAGGCACCGACGGTCCACAAATGGTAATAAATCATGAGGGAGTAAATGGGAATGTCTCTTCTCCGGATATTTATTATCAGCCCTGGAAACAGATTTCCTTACGGTATAGAAAACACTGAAGACATGAATGAGATATTATCGGCCTACGAAGCATCTGACCACTCACCTCCAACCAAAACATTGTCTTATCAGTTGTTAAAGGCGCAGCTATCCAGACATTTCTGCAGGCACAGGATTATATAGTGGCCATAGGCCATCATAACACAGATGTCACTGTCCCGATGGGGCATCTTAGACAAAGCTTGGAAAGTTTGAGGAACAATATCTTAGGAACAATATTTGTAGTTCCTATTGTAACATAATTAATAATAATAATCTTTATTTATATAGCGCCATCAAATTCCGTAGCGCTTTACAAATCATAGGGGCCTGTATCAAACTATATATAATGCAAAGACAGAAACAGTCTATGAAGAGCTATACAGACTATGAGGATGAGGGGGTGACACAAGAGCTACAGTATATGAGGATGAGGGGGTGACACAGAGTCTTAACAGACTATGAGGATGAGGGGGTGACACAAGAGCTACAGTACTATGAGGATGAGCTGGTGACACCAAGAGCTTACAGTCTATGAGGATGAGGGGGTGACCAAGAGCTTACTCTATGAGGATGAAGGGTTGACACAAGAGCTACGTCTATGAGGATGAGGGGGGACACAACGAGCTTACGTCTATGGGATGAGGGGGTTACACAAGAGCTACAGCTCTATGAGGATGAGGGGGGTTGACACAGAGCTTACAGTCTATGAGGATGAGGGGGTGACACAGAGCTTACAGTCTACGAGGATGAGGGGGTGACCACAAGATTTCTGTCTATGAGGATGAGGGGGTGACACAAGAGCTTACAGTCTAGGATGAGGGGTGACACAAAGCTTACATCTATGAGGATGAGGGGGTGACCAAAGCGTTACATTCATGAGGATGAGGGGTGACACAAGAGCTTACAGTCTATGAGGATGAGGGGGTGACAAAGAGGTTGTATAATGGTCCGGCCATTCTTTATAAGGGAACAATATAAAATAATTTAATAAATAATTTACTAAACAACGATGTTGCTGCTTGAACCAGCCATCAGCCGCCATCTTATTTACAGGGTCCTTGGTGAAAAAGACTCCAGAGAAGCCTGGAGCTTGGTATATATCTGCTGTTTGCTGGATAAGAGATGGGAGATAGGACATTGGATGGATTAGTAAAGGGAGAGCTGACATTTCATGCAGTTAGCGAGTGTGATAGGCTGCCTGAAGAGATTGGGTATTAGTCTGAGAGTCTGGGGAAGATCATTCCAGAGAATTGGAGCAACTCAGGAGAAGTCCTGGATACGTGCATGGGAGGTTCGAATTAAGGTAGAGATTAATCTAATGTAATCTAATGTAATCTAATAATTGCTTGAAGGTTACCTTCAAATCATAAGGGCTGGACTTTGAAGCCTATAATTTTGTGTCAGACCTTTGGCCTACTGGGGGTTCCACTAAGGCTCTACTGAGTCAGTCCAACTCAGGGTAGGGGTCGGTCTGGCCCAGGGGCACTTGTAGACCTTGTGCTGTTTTTGACTTAGTGTTTGCCTACAAATTGTCGGCATGCCACCCTCATCCACATAATAGCCGCTGATGGAGGAAGGTCCAACGAGACATATTTATCAGATCCCTCAAACACAGTGAATATTGTCATAGACGTCCATAATGTCTGCACATGTCCACATGCCCTGATTTCCATCTCTTCCATTTTTTGAAGTTCATTGTCAGTGATTACTTTTCAATTCTTGCAGAAATCCAAAATTTCCACTTATGAGAAGATGTGGGCCTTCATGAGTAGCAGGCAGCAGACAGCACTTGTGAAGAACAACGACGAGGGCATTCAGCGGGTTCTCACCACAGATTACGCGCTGCTCATGGAGTCCACCAGTATTGAATACGTCACACAACGAAACTGCAATCTTACCCAAATTGGAGGGCTCATTGACTCAAAAGGTTATGGCGTTGGCACACCAATAGGTAAGTTAATACGGGGGTCAGTAGTGGGTTAATATATAGGCGGTTTGTGCAGTAGCCCGGTGCCCAAGCCTTCTCATGGACCCATGGCCACCCAAACCACCCACCAAATTTTATACTGAGAAGGATCTTGACCTTGTTCATTTGTTCATGTTCTTAATACACATGTACACATGAGCCATTTCAGGACTTTTGAAGGTCCTCCAAAGCTCCAGAAACCACAGATTGAAAGCAACAGAAGGGACATGGGAAATGGAGGTGATCCTAGTAAGCAGACACTGGGGCTTATTTACTAAGGGTCCCACATACCCATTACCTGTCCATTACGCGATCCCCGGGCGATAGTGCGGTCCCCGGACCCTAAGTAGATGAGCCCTCATATGTAGGAGGTTGTTTCCTGGCTAGTATGGGGCTATAATATTCATACAGCCCAGGGCAGTCTTAATCCACCCCTGATGGGATTCCATAATCTAAAGGTACTCTGAAGCTTAACTGAATATGGAAATGTGGACCTACCATGCAATATGGTAAAAAAAAAATTGATACCAAACATGCAACTAGGTTTAGCTTCACCCACATTCTCTCCTAAAACTTGTTGGCTTCCTTTTTGAAATTATGCATCTAGGGCACCTGCTTGACCAGTTTCGCTCCTAGGGAAAACCATGGCCTCACCTTCATAGTGGCCAGCTTTCAGAAGAAGTTTCTAGTAATTCCTCTCCACTTACTTTTCTTGTTTCATGAGTTCCATTCAGGAATTTTTGCTGAGTTTTTTCTTGCTCACGAGAGAAGATCAGAAGATCAAGTAGGTGTCAGTCTATGGAGAGGGTAGGTGGAGGAGTGAGCCACAGCCGAGAGGACTCCACCCACCAGTTTTGAGAGGACTGCAAACTAAAGATGTAGAGGGCAGAAATGGAGGTGATCCTAGTAATCAGACACTGGGGCTTATTTACTAATGGCCCCATAGCCACATTTCCATCCGGTTTTCCAGCGTTTTTAGGAATCGGGTTGCTGGGACTTGTGTCTCAATCGCGCCAGCTTTCATGCAACACAAATCGGGGGGCAGGCCGTCGAATGATCCGACGGATTCGAACAAATTGTGTCGCAAGCCAAACACTTACATGCACCGTGAGTAAGATGGTGAGCTCCGGCGGGCCTGATCCGGGAAGGGACACATGCACGATATCGGGCGTACAATCTTCTTGAATCTTCATTGTCGTCAGACAATGCACTTTCGGGAACTCCGAGGGACCGGGTAAGTAAATGTGCCCTGCTACCTTTGATTCTGATCATCTCTACTGGGTATGCTGGTGGTGTAGGACTTGGTACACTCAAAGATCTGAGTGCAGCTGATCAAAACCAAAGGGGTACATCTTCAGATAAGTCCTTCTTATCAATCGGTTGAGATCTCATCACCTGAACCCCCTGATCGAAACTATTCCTATTACTTGTAAGGTGTCTGCTAAAACAAGAGACTTATCCAACAGAAGATTAAGGGACACTCAGGGCCAAGTGTGATATTGAAGCTCATAGTTATACACGAGAATGAGGTGGATCAGTACCATTTGCAGCTTATACATTAAAGTGGTGGCATTTCCATGCAGGTCCCGTTCCGTGCCCCTCTAGATCACACATTCTGCCACTTGTATATTGAGATGCAAACAATCCAAGGCACTTATCATTTCATGTTCTGCCCATTGTGTGATACTACAGTCCATTATATGGACAGGGCTGTTATATGTGAGGCCTCTCCGGTCACGAGGAGCTCTAAACATAAAATTCCCTTCTGAGTGATTGCTTTTTGTGGTGTCTGTATATATTCGGACCGCCGATGGGAGAAAATTATTGTTTTCTACTCTCATAAAACTCTGTGTTTGCCGTGGGAATGACAGTGACTGATCCTTGCCGGACCCCGAATACTTTTTTCCAAATGTATAAATTATGATGTGTTTTTAACATAATAAACGGTTTCTGGGAAGTGTTGTTAGAAAATGCTAATACGGGTGACAGTGGCACAATGACAAATAGATTTTCAGCACTTGGACAAACAGAGGGAAAATAAAGGGCAGGAGACGTGATTGATGGCGCCGGGAGAAATTCTAACGAAAGCCACTAAATTAATTAGCGCATATTGTTAACTCTTTCAACCCTCTGCTGGACCACATCCCTAAAGTAGAATGTGTTGTCTAAGGTACTGATGTCTTTGTATAGGAAAGAGACAACTTATTGACCCCCTAATGTGACCACACCTTAAAGGACACCTACCGTGAGGAATCTATCATCAGAAGTAGATGTGATGGTACATTCTTCCAGGTGGCCTCTGCCCTAATATGTATCTTAATAGTCTCGTAACACAACCTAACTTGTTAGAAACTTGATTTTAGTAATATGTAAATTACCTGCAGAGGCTACTGGGGGCGTGTACTAGCCTTAGCTCCCAGTGCCCGGCCAGGCTAGTACACGCCCCAGTAGTCTCTGCAGTTTATTTACTAAATTAAAGTTTTTAACAAGTTAGGTTCCAGGATTATTACGTTACAGATTAGGGCAGAGGCAGCAGGAAGAATCAACCATCAGATCTACTTCCAATGATAATTTCCTTCAAGACAAATCTACCACATGGATGCAGTGCTTCTAAAGCAAGCACACTTACATGCTGACATGTGCCTCCTTTAACAGGTTCCATTCTTCTTTTCGCTTTTAATAGCTTAGTTTTTGAGACAAACATCTTTAAAATTGGTGCAAATGAGCCTCAGGGGCTCCTGGCTATGTCACAGAAGCCAATTCTGGCTCTGTCATCTCCTAATTATTCACTCCTCCATCCAGCCCTCTGGCTGGGGTAGGAGGGGACGTGATTAATCAGTAGATGACTGAGCCAGAAGGGGCTCCTGTGATGTATCCAGGAGCCCTTGTGGTTCATTTGCATATTGTTTTAAACCATAATTTATAATAACGGATCCTGTTTCATGAGGCATACACCAGCATGTAAGTGTGCTTGGTTTAGAAGCACTGCATCCATTTGGTAGATTTCCTTTAAACACTCTCTGAAGTGTTCCCTGATTCCTGGTTGCTGGGCAGTAGTTATCTGCTACGATCAAGGTGGCCAGGGCCGACATAAGCATTGGGCATACCTGGGCAAGTTCTGGGGCCCAGAGCTAATGGGTGGGCCCACATAAGGCTGTACATAAGGTATCCATGGGGGTGAGGGCGAATGTATCAAATGAATCCATAGGGGGGCTTTATATAAAATAACCATGAGGGGGCTGTTTGGGATGATAAACTAGGGAATATTTTAGGGAACAGGAGATATGTTATAATTTCTGAATTTTTAATGCCGCCACGTGCGTTCAGAGGGGCCTACTGAGGCTCTGTCGCCCAGGGGCCTACTGAAACCTGAAGCCGACCCTGAATGTGGCTTTCAAGAAAGTTGGGTAATATACTGGCATAGGGGACATCATTTACAGAGGTTGGCCAGGATTTATTCTTCTGAGAGACCATCAATACTTGTCCATGGGCTGTATCAGGTCTTTAAAGTATGTAGAAGGCCCTTACCTGTAGGACATTCCTACAATCCTGTGATGTATAACTTTTATATTCCTCCAGGTTCTCCATACAGGGACAAAATCACCATCGCTATTCTCCAGCTACAAGAAGAAGGGAAATTACATATGATGAAGGAGAAGTGGTGGCGAGGGAATGGCTGCCCGGAAGAAGACAGTAAAGAAGCCAGCGCCTTAGGAGTGGAGAACATTGGTGGCATCTTCATAGTGCTCGCCGCAGGGCTCGTTCTATCAGTCTTTGTGGCCATTGGAGAATTCATCTATAAATCCAGGAAAAATAGTGATATAGAACAGGTGAGAAGGAGATTATCTGTGGTCTGATGAACATTAAGTGGACATGATAATGGGATGGGGAACCTATGTGCACCTAATAGTCATTGGGGGGGCATTCATCAACTGTGGTCAACATGGTCTGTTCTTAGTGCACAAATTGTGCGGTAATTTAGACTGAGATGTGAGATTTTGGCACAATGGCTTTATGAATTGGTGTACCAAAATGGCTTTGAACTGTCTCCACATTCATTGTCGTGAAATAGAACTTGGTAGACCAGTTTTAAGAATTTTTTTTAAACCAGGGAGCGGAAGGTGGGGGATGTAGCTGAAATGGTTTAGTTCCAAAGCCCTGTCCCTAACTGCAGCCACTCCCTTAGTGTACCCACAAAATATAATACCCCCTTTCTGCCCAACAGACTATATAATTCCCCCTTCCTGTGACACCCCACTCATTACTGTAGCCACCTCCTTATAATGCCCCCTTTACTTTTGGGGCCCATTTAAAATTCCCCCTCCTTTTCTCTACTCCCCACTTATAATGCACCTCAATTTATGCCCATTTTAAGTAGCACCTATAACATCCTCATCTTTATCACCCTCATCCTTATAATTCCCCCGTTTCTATTACATAAGCCCCACCCCCATCTTTCCTGTTTGCTGTAAAAAAAAAAAATTAGATATTGGATGGAAGGTGTGATGACATCATCACATGGCGCCAACCGATTTCTGCCTCAAATGGACTGTGGTAATGGGATCTTGGCTTGTTATACAGTGTCACACAATCCTGTTGCTTTGGAGAACCATTTACGCTTATTCCGTATACTATCACTGCCCTTTATTATTGTTATTATTTGTGCATGTTTTTTATATCATTGAGATATGTTATTATAATTTATGCATGTTTTTCATTATATCATTGAGATTTTTTATTTTTATAATTTATGCATGTTTTTTATGATATCATTGATATTTTTTATTTTTATAATTTATGCATGTTTTTTTACATCTTTGACATATGTTATAAGTTATGCATGTTTTTCATGATATCGTTGAGATTTTTTATTTCTATAATTTGCATGTTTTTTATAATGTCATGGCCATTTACTGATGTTATAATTATTTATGCATGTTTTTAATGATATCATTGAAATTTTTTATTTTTTATAATTTATGCATGTTTTTTTTACATCTCTGAGATATGTTATTATAATTTATGCATGTTTTTCATGATGTCTTTAAGATATGTTATTTTTATAATTTATGCATGTTTTTATGATATCATGGCCATTTACTGATATTATTGTTATTTATGCATGTTTTTTTTCTTTCGTTCCTTTTGCATGCAAAGGCCTTTTGTTTCTTTTATGGGCTGCAGTGTAAACCCACTCACCCGTCCAACTCCACGTCGGGGACCACTCTATCCACGGAATTAGACTGTGGAAAATTGCTTCGGGAGGAGAGAGGAATAAGAACACAACCCTCTATACATACAGTATAATGTACATGAAAGGTGTGTCCCAAGATCTGCGTAAATGTTGGGTTTTATTGGAGTCCAGCTTTTGAGTGGTCATAATGTATATATATATGTAACCTATATAAAAGGAACACATCATAGTCTGGGTTACAATGCAATTTCATTAGACAAAGTGCAAAAACTATTTATATATAAATTATAGTTCTGAAGAAGGTAGAAGAGGAAAGTAGCCTGGCAAGTGGAGAAAGAAGCATTTTTCCTGATAAGAAATTTTAGTGATTAATTTGTCGGGCCACCATCAGCCCAACCCCTTTTATGCAACCACATTCCAGTAGTGCCTCAATCAAAAATTCTGAATGATCTTTATGCAAATTAGCACAAAGGGTGGGGTCATGTCTGCTGATGCCCCTCCCTTTCTCCTGCACCTTTCGGCCTCATGCACACAACCACGTGTAGAGTCCGCACAACCTATAGCCTTCTATAGTGCACATTCACGGTCTGGTGCAATCAATGGCACAGAGCTCATTGTTTGTGGCCCACGTGGCCTCACAGTGGAGTACATGAGACCTTACACAATAACTTACAGCCCTCTTATTAGAGAAGGAAATGGGTGCACTGGCATATACAGCCCCACTGAAAAAGCTCATTTGCATAAAGATAAAAACGAAATTTTATCTAAAAATGTTCTACAGGTTTAATGTATCATTTTGTGGAGAAATTAGCAAAATTATTAGTTGAAAAAAAATATTCACACCCATCATATATCTGTTTTTTTTTTTAATCTGTGGGGACCCCATAGACTAAAGACTGTGTTTTTATTTGATAACATCTTGATGCAGACCACCCATGGAAAACGGGCATGTTGCCCCGATATGTCCTTCCGAAACTTTCATTTAGGGGGCTGGATGATATTTTGCTTAAATTGAAATCAAGTTTTTTTTCTTTTAAAAGTACATTTTCAAGTTTATTCTTGGTTTTTTTATGAATTCCTTTGTCTCTTGTATCACTCAAGCTCCCAATTTCTCTACGTCTTATCTTATTTCTGTGCCCTAGCTCTCTGTCGCCACTAGTTTTTATCTAGGCCCTCATCCAGGTTGCCCCCTACTTATTTCCGTGCTCCGAACTAACTTTGTAGCCCCATGCATACCGTATTTCTCCGTGCCCCTCATCTTTCAGAGTTGTCTGTAATCTCTCTGTAAGCAAAAATGTACATTTTCTAGGAACCTGGAGGGATCATCTTCCACCTCCGATGTTACCTGTGCCCCGTTCCACCATGAGCTCCGCCCCAGAGACATAAATGTTGTGATTCTGATAAAAATCTGAAGTTTTCTTTTTGTTTAAAAACTTTGATGAATCGCCCGGCCCTACTGACCTCTAGGCCCAAGATATCTCAAGATAAATAGTTCGAGTTTCGATAGAACAAGGTTAGTGTAACGCCCAGTGTTTAACTTTGACCTCTCTCGTCCAGGAGGTCTATCGGAGTCCCAGGGTTTATATCTACGGAGATATTTGCCGATGGTTTCTCCGTCGTCAGCTTGGACGTTCTCCATTAGCTCCGCTTCTCTCGGTTTTCTTCCTCCTAATAAGCAGCCAGTGAAAGGGCAGAGTTCACATTTATCTTCTCTCGTTTCTCGGCCCAGTATGAGGGGGAAAAAAAAACCTTAATGTGGATCAATTTTGAAAAACAAATGGAAAGGTTGTGTTGATCTGTGAAAGGTCACATGTAATTGCTGCATAGAGTGGAAAGGTCTGCGGGTGCAGCGCTCACATCTAAGTGCCGGCTCCCTGCAAGAAAGATCCGGAACATTTATCATCTCCACAAGATGTAAGAGCTTCCCATGATGAACACTAACCAACACAGTCTTAACTTCTTCATGACCGGGGTGTGATTTCACCTTTTGAACTTTTTGATGACATTTATGTTTTATTTTTTATGGTTTTTTTATGTTTTGTTTTTGGATAGATATATTTTAATTTTCAATCTATATAGATTTTTTTCTTGGCTTTATTTTGGGTGCCAAGTCCTCTCTTAAATTAGATTAGTTTAAAAAAAATACTTATATTGCTGCAGCCATAGACTTTTTTTCCTATCACAGGACGGGAAGTAGTTAAAGGGGTTGTCTGGTGAGAGCACGTTGGATAGGGCCTAAGTTGCTGATGGTTGGGGTCTCAATGATGGGACCCCGACGGATCAGGAAAATGGGGTTTGTTGTACCCTTGTTGCATCTGAGATGACTGGAGCAGCCCGTTGCGCATGTGCCGGTTCCTCCGTTCATCTCTATGGAGCTGACAGAAGTAGACAAGTGTGGCGCCAGCGATCAGCAGGTTTGGCCCTATCCACAGGTTTGTTCTTAAGTTAAATTTGTATGGAAGTCGAAACTGTATATTTTATAATGGTAGATCCAGACAAAAAATTTTTTTGCCCCAGTGACAATTGGAGTTTCCAAATTTTTTTGCTGTAATGGGACCAAGGATTATCAATAAATCTTCATTACAGACACCTTACAGCTGATCATTGCAGCCTGGGACTATAGTAACATCCAGACCTTCACCAGAGGTCACAGTGGTCAGAGGGGTCCGTCTTTCACTAGGGGTTGTCTGTAGGTCGGGTGTCCTTAAGTAGGGCACTGCCTGTACGGTGTTTTAAAAAGATTAAAACACAGAAGTGGCAAAATATAAAATATAGGCAGAGTTCCGTCAACTATATTGGACACATGAAGGATAATACGTTTTGGGGTTGAGCTACCCCCTTCATCAGATCCAGACCACTGGGGCAGTTTTTGTGTTGTCGCACCAAAGTCTTGGGGTTGTCAGTCTCCGGCATATTTACCATATTTACCACTCGCCTCTCTTTGGTCAGAACATCCCCTAGTACAGTGATGGTGAACCTTTTAGCGGCCGAGTGCCCAAACTGCAACCCAAAACCCCCCTTATTTATCTCGAGGTGCCAACCAAAAATGAAAGCAGTAACTTATTGCTCCCTGTTCAACAACTTTCAATCATATTGGCCTCCTGAGGACACCAACACAGTAGAAAGATGGAAAATATTGATGATTGTAGCTTCTTTCCAGTGTCCTCTGTACACAGAGAATCGTGGGGCCAGCAGAAGGTCCTCCAAAGATGGTTTGGCCCTGTCTACACATTCTCCCTCTTCCTACAGTCCCAAGTAGCAAAGTAAGTAGCAAAATATGACTGAAATACGACTGAAAGCAGCATCTTTTAAGTTGCTTGGAACTGCAGAAAGATTCTTTGAGTCCTGTCTGGTGCGCTGGGGCGATGACCCGGGTGCCCACAGAAAGGGCTCTGAGTGCCGCCTTTGGCACCCGTGCCATAGGTTCGCCACTACTGCCCTAGTATATATGTGCCCAGGGGAATGGAAACAACTTTAAAAACAAACACACGTGGCGCTCCATTGGTTGTAGGTCAAGACTTAGTGTCCTACTTAAAGTAAAAATCAATGGAGATGATCAGCTTTATCGTCCTTCAATCACGCCATGACATCGATGGAATATCTTTAGGTCATGGTTGCTGATGGCGATGCTATTGTAGTTGAGGGGTATAGTATAGAAGATTTATTTTATCAAGCCCCTCTTCATGGTTTACCCCTCTAAAGAATACAAGATATCCATAAAGGACATCTACCCTCAGATTCATTGATGGTAGCCTAGTCCTACTTACAAACTCCAGAGGAATCTCTGTTCTCCAAACTTCTTTTATTACAACCCTGCAATCCGCGATTTCGATGATACAGAGTTATAAAAATTATGCTAATCAGTTTGGGGTGTTCTCGCTACGTTACTGAAGCACCTCAGTGCACCTTCACGTATACTTTATTCACTCCCTCATTGCTCTTCTCAGTCCGGGACTGGAACTATAATGGGGAAGTAATTAAATTATGAGTCGCGGTGTTCCGGTAACGTCTGATTAGCATAATTTTTATACCTGCTTATCACCATAATCGTAGCATATAGAGTTATATTATAAGAAGTTTGTAAAAGGGGGTCCCTCAGGAGTAGGTCTAGGCTTCCATCAATGAAACTGATGGTCGATGTCCTTTCAAATATAAAAAACGTAACAAATTTTTGAAAAATCTGGATTTATTTTCCCATAAACTCTACTCCTATAATAAAAAACGTTCTTCTTTGCTCCGTGCTTTGCGTTGCATCTCTCCCGGTTTCCGAGCGGCCTCTGACTGCAGCGGTCTGTGATCTAGGCTCGCTCGAGGACATACACGTTCGGCCCATGAGACTTCCCTACGCGTCTTATACATGCGCCATATACCACCGATCCTCGTGTATGACACTTCAGACATGTTATATGATTGAACGCATCGCAGATTCCATCTCCTCGGCTGATCCTTACACCCACATCCAGCCGCTTCCCAATAACCTCTCACTTTTTATTTTTCATAGCTTGTTTCTTTCATATGTATTGTAGCTTTCTCCTGTGACCTGGCGCCGTCCTGCATGACCTCAGCTACATTTACTGTGGAATTAGAGGATGAAATGTTCTCTCCCCCGTAAGCTCCGGCTACAGATAACTCGGCCGCTGCCTTCAGTGAACCAGACCAAATCAGACGCATCAAAAGGTTTCTTTCTCCAGTAATGTCGCTGAACATTCAGAGAGGAGTCTTATTATTCAGGCTACAGAATAGAGAGGCCCAAGTAATATTCAAGATTTACACATTGTCATATCTCTTACCTTATAATATTATATAAATCAATTTGTTTCTTAAATATTCTGGGTCTAGAAGCCTTTTCCTCTATCAGGAAGTCACAACTAATGAGTGAGAAACATCAGCAAAAAATACCAAAGAGGAGAGACAAGGAGAAGGTACTATCTGTGTCTACTGTGCCTTATAAATACAGGAATACATCTATGCAATCTATGTCTACATCATATACATAGAAAGACAGGGAGACAGTGCTATCTGTGCCTGCATAATTTACAGTGCAAGACGGAGTAACAGTTCTGTTAACTTTACAGAGAAAAAAAGAGAGTACTATTCTTGTCTGCATCATTTAGAAAGAAAGACAGGGAGGCAGTACTATCTGTGCCTACATAATTTATAGTAAAAGATGGGGTAACAGTTCTCTATAATTCAATAAGGAAAATAGTCAGAGTGTACTAAATGTGTCTATATGATTTAAAGAGGAAAGTCAGGGATGCAGTACTATCTGTGCCTACATAATTTACAGTGAGAGACGGGTAATAATCAGCTGGAGACTCCATAACATGGATGCAACCATCTCTCTGTTTCTCTAATAGAGAGATGGTCGTATCCATGTCTACATAAATTACATTGGGGCACATTCACTTACCCGATCCCTGCGAAATCCCCGAGGTGCATTGTCCGACGTGGTTAAACTATGCCGCGATTCAACAAGATCGTGCGCCCGATATCCTGCATGTGTCGCTTCCCCGCTCAGGTCCGCCGGAGTTCACCTTCTTCTTCCCGATGTATGGGAGTGCATTGATTTGCGACACAATTTGAATTTTAAATCCCGCGCTCAGTCCGAATCAGTCGGGTTGTCCGACGGCCACGCCCCCCGTTTTGTGTTGCATGAAAATCGGCGCATTTGCGCAAAAATCCAATCACGTGCGCCAAAAACTCCTGTTAAATGCGGCACAAATCGGAAATAGTCGGGAAACTCGACAGAAATGCAGTGTGCAGACCCTTAGTAAATGTGCCCCATTGTCTTCAGAGAACATGAATGACTATTATTGAAGTCTAGATAGTTGAAATGAGAGAGAAGGGAACAGTACTATCTGTGCCAGTATAATTTATAAGGAGAGATTGCAGCACGATTTGCCAAAAAGGAGAGACAAGGAATGAAGTAAAATCTGAGCCTGTATTATTTGAGTGACTCATAGGGAAGCAGTCCTGTTTAAGAATATATAATATACAAAGAGAGACAGGGATGCAATACTATCTGTGCCTGTCAAATTTATAATGAGAGATTTCTGGAGCACTCCAGATGTATGGCCGTAAACACTGGGAAAGATAGCACATGCTCTATATTCTTCCTGAGCTCGGTACCACCACCGGGCACCTATCAGTGTCTATGGGGACGTATATTTGGCCGCAAGCTTGCAGCCGGATACACCTCCCCACAAGGCATGTGTGAAAGGGGCCTTACCATTGAGTAGGGACAAGGATGAGGATCTCTTTCTACATCATTTATAGTGAAAGGCAGGGATACTGTATACTTTACCATTAGGGAGGGGAGTGCAGTACTATCTGGGCCGGCAGAATTTACAGTGAAAGGCGAGGAAGCATAAATCATAAGCAGAGAGAGGGATCCAGTACTATCAGAAAGGCAGCACTAAAATATCATGAAGTTAAACATATACATTTACCACAAAGCACAAGCAAACAAAGCAAATACCATGAACCTTACATCCAGTCCAGAGGCGCGCTCCTCCCCCGTCCTGCCAGAATGTCACTGTATTTCCTTTATTATCCAGTCACCATTGTACCAGAGCCCTAGAAGATCTGGCGCTCAGTCATTTCACCTGAACCTCCCTGTACATTTCTCCAGCTGCTGATTAATGAACTGATACCCAGGAACGTACAACCTCCTCACCTCCAAAACGCCCATTAGACGAGGCGCAGCCAGCACCAGCCGAGGTCTCCACCGGGGACACGAAATACTGGAGGAGCCAAATGCTGTAATGTCATCATGTGAGCGGCAAATATAGCATCTATTATCTACCTCCTCCCTATATATCATATCTACATCTGTCATAGGTTATAATTTATCTTTCTTTATCTTATCTATCTATCTATCTATCTATCTCTATCTATCTATCTATCTATCTATCTATCTATCTCATATCTATCTATCTATCTCTCTATATCTATCTATCTATCTATCTATCTATCTATCTATATCTATCTCATATCTATCTATCTCATATCTATCTATCTATCTATCTCACATCTATCTATCTATCTATTTATCTATCTATCTATATCTATCTCATATCTATCTATCTCATATCTATCTATCTCATATCTATCTATCTCATATCTATCTATCTCATATCTATCTATCTATCTATCTATCTATCTATCTATCTATCTCATATCTATCTATCTCATATCTATCTATCTATCTATCTCATATCTATCTATCTATCTATCTATCTCATATCTATCTATCTATCTATCTCATATCTATCTATCTATCTATCTATCTATCTATCTCATATCTATCTATCTCATATCTATCTATCTCATATCTATCTATCTATCTATCTATCTATCTATCTATTATCTTTCTTTCTCTTTAAATTTATAAAGATATTTACACAAGATCTCTCCTGGTGTAGATACCAGGTATAACCTGGCTGGGCCCGATGACTATTGTAAATGCATAGGGTCGGGCTGTACCTCTCCCCGCCCCTCCTGTGTCCTGCTCCAACAAAAAGTTGCACAAGTGGTGGAAAACTTTTCCAAAAGTTGCAACTACTTAGCTGAAATTGCAACTTTTTCGTGCCAGGAAACTGCTGTACACAACATGATAAATACCCCCATTAGCGTCACATCTGTAGATTAGACATCAGTCTACGCTTCGGGGGACATATAGCGCCCCCTATTTGTGCTGGCAAGGACTGGTTCATGCCACCCTTGTTTCTTTCCACAAAAGCGATGGGACGTGAGAGTGGAAAAGGCGGCCATTGGTGACCCCTCGTATGACGCTCGCCCCAGTTACCTCCCAATGACGTCATTTATTGAGAGGACGACTGAGGGCGGGCACCTAATTTGTGAGGAGGCCTAACCGGGGCAAAGGGGTATCGACACTGGTGTGAAAAACGTTGGTCTAGATACTTGCCCAGTCGTCATGAAGGTCATGAGCAGAGTCCTACCACCCCGACCATCCAATTACTTACCGATTCTCTAATAGGGTGCAGGAAATTTTTGTCTTCTAAACCCGACAGCCCCTCAGAGCAACTCGAATGTGAAGATTAATTCCTGTGTTTCTCTGTTTAACCTTATGTTTAACTGGAGGAACCAATTATACAGATATGTGCGGCGTCTCCAGGCGACTCTATGGGACAGTGCAGGAGGATTGTGCAGCTTCAGCATTTGGAAGCAATTATTATTAGCCCGGGCCTCGTCTGTGCGGCCAATTATATAAGATATATGTCAGGGATCTCACAGACGCTGCTTCATTTCTGCCGTACAGTTATACTGTGCTGATGGCGTCCTGTAACTTCTGACACTGGTTTAATTGTGTAATGAGTTGTCAGAAAATGAGTTATTGTTACCAGTAATTTAATTATATACATATATAATATATCTGCTATATTCTCTACCAGTCACAGCTTATCTCCTCCCCCTCCCTGTACAATGACCTCTATATAGATAACACTGACCCATCATTACATCACTACTGACAATAGATGATGTCACAGCTTATCTCCTCCCCCTCCCTGTACAATGACCTCTATATAGATAACACTGACCCATCATTACATCACTACTGACAATAGATGATGTCATAGCTTATCCCCTCCCCCTCCTGTACAAAGACCTCTATATAGATAACACTGACCCATCATTACATCACTACTGACAATAGATGATGTCACAGCTTATCTCCTCCCCCTCGCTATACAATGACCTCTATATAGATAACACTGACCCTTCATTACATCACTACTGACAATAAATGATGTCACAGCTTATCTCCTCCCCCTCCCTGTACAATGACCTCTATATAGATAACACTGACCCATCATTACATCACTACTGACAATAGATGATGTCACAGCTTATCTCCTCCCTCCTGTACAATGACCTCTATATAGATAACACTGAACCATCATTACATCACTTACTGACATAGATGATGTCACTAGTATCTCTCCCCCTGTACAATGACCTCTATATAGATAACACTGACCCATCCTTACATCACTACTGACAATAGATGATGTCACAGCTTATCTCCTCCTCCCTGTACAATGACCTCTATATAGATAACACTGACCCATCATTACATCACTACTGACAATAGATGATGTCACAGCATATCTCCTCCCCCTGCTGACTAATCTATTTGTATGCCTTTTAGTTTAGGTCATACAATGTATAATGGAACCTTTATGGTGCTCAGGGTAGCAACTTTGGTCATGCCCATTTTCATCCAGGTCCACACCTGTTTTTCTTACTGGTTGCAAACATGTATTAAAATTGTGTACAGAACCGGAAAAAAAACTTGTTAAAAATTTTAACCAAAATTCGGGTACATTTTGGTTAGTTTCTGAGAAAACGAAAAGTAACAGATTCCGAAAAAATCACCTAATTGTAGATAAGTAGGTAATGAGCTGGTAGAACTTCTAAATGCCGCTCCAGGAATCTCCAGGAAACGAGAGGAACAAAAAACAGACAAAAAGCACTGGCCTAGTGTAGTATGTTCAAACAAAGAATGACAAAAAGGTAAAAAGGTACAACCTTCTTGTATCAATAAATGCAAATTCGCAGAGTGACAGCCGGCAGCCTCCAGAGTCATCCGCGTCTCCCGTTCCAGGGGACAGGATCGCACTGTTTAAGGAGAAGAAACCCAGAGGAGATGAGGAGGGGTTCCAGCGCTTAGACCAATCTTCAAGAAGAAGCCACAAATTTTCTGACTCTTTTAATTTATTAGAAAATAAAAAAGCAACACGTTTCAGCTCACGTACTGAGCCGAAACGCGTTGCTTTTTTATTTTATAATAAATTCCAAGCGTTAGAAAATTTGTGGCTTCTTCTTGAAGATTGGTCTAAGCGCTGGAACCCCTCCTTTCTTCAAGATTGGTTTGAGCACCGGAACCCCTCCTCATCTCCTCTGTGTTTCTTCTACTAATTGCAGATAAAAGTCCTCATCACCTCTTCCTTTCTGATCACAGGAGTAGACGAAGGTTCTGAGAAAACGGCACTCAAAAAAAAAAGAAAAGTTTTTTCCTTTTTTATCAACAGAACAAGATACTACGTTAAGATAAAAGATAGATGTTTCCTTCTTTTGGGGCGGGAGGTGGGAGCTCTCACATCGGGGATTATTGTGCAACGACCCAGTTCATCACGCTAAGTTTTGATATTTAAGGGGACCTTTCACAACCCAACCCTTTAGATCCTGTAATGGACTTCGTTTCACCGATTCCGGCATAATTGGAATTGGATCTCATCTTTTTTCCGAGAGATTATTGTCATTAAGTCCAGATCTTTACAGTCAGATGGACAGAGCCAGGTTGTCTTCTCCAGCCAAAGACCACCAGACCGACACCCAGAGCTGAACCAAAGAGGATCCAGGTTGTCCATACCAAGTTCTCCACCATGGCTCATAGATAAGTGCCCTAAACATAGGGATCCCTCTCTATCAGCTCCATTGCCGTCAGGAACATCGTCTTCCATGGTTGATCATTTCCTGTTTTTGGCTTGAGGGAAACTCAACTAATGGTCCCCTCACCGGAGGAACTTTACACCAGAATAGGGACCCCTCGTAACACTACAGGGCCTTTCCTTTACTCCAGTTACACAGAAAAAATCTAAATCTGTTACATTTTTTTCAAGACTTTTTGGCCGCAGTGTGAAATGTTTTTGTCAGAACCATAATAAACCTTCTCCCCGCACGCCGGCTACAAAGCCATCTCGCATACGGTGCGGACATATTTGCCTTTATGAAAGACTTAATTACGACATTTCCCACCGTTGGCCCTTTTGAATCCGCGATCCGGCGCAGAGTATAACCGAGGTCCCCGCCATTCATCAATTCTCTTTCTTATGTAAATAGCCATTTAACAAGCCGCGTCGCCCATAATCTGCCGCTACATCGCCGTGCCAGATACCTTTTCACGAAACGTCTCTGTAGGCTTCGTGGCATTGTATTGTTTGTGATATTGATTTACTTGGCAGGGTAACATCCGCAGAGCAGAGAAATCCTGACATTGTGCCAGCTCCAATACCCAACCACCCACTTACCGGGAGCCGCAAATGGTCCGAGCTGATGTTTTGCAATTCGCAGTAATTGATTATTCCACACCTGATCTCTTCCCATTTTTTCTCATCCGCGATGATATTCAGATGGATATTACACTATATTAATGCTGCAATATCAGCATCCTTCTTCCCGGAGCTCATCTCCTCATTACACTATACATAATACCGCAATGTACAGAGTACAAACCCTCCTCTACCGAATGATTTAATACATGCAGGGTCACATTGAGTGAAAATGGTGTTCACTGTTTTGCTTTGGGTTGTTTCATGATTTTTACTTGGGGAAAACCTGCTCAAAAAACAATAATCAAAAATGTATGTGCCCCATGTACCAATTGTACAAGTCCCCCAACAATTAATCCCCAAATTGAACCTTTTTGGGGGAAGAATCAAGTAGTTCAGCAGGCCTGCTACTTAATTTAGTGCTGTCTGCAAATTCTCCATGGATCTTTGTTTACATATGTGAGCTCTGATGAATAGGAGGAGCTGTAGCAGGAGATTATGGCTCATCCTGTTTCCAATCCCCTCTTACTGTGTCTGTCAGTGAAATGGACTATGAGAGAAAGAGGTGCAGTGGGTGACACCATTAGGGCAGACTGAATGAGTGAGAAACAGGAAGGTGTGTTTACATACAGTAGGCAGCATGGTGAGAACAAGGAAAGGCTGAAGCTCACAAAGGAGGCAAAGACTCAGGTACATGTACATGTAGAGACATGTGTTTCTTGTTTTCAAGTGGTTTGTTGTTTTGGAGCAAACACTGCCTCCCACTACCCCCTGCTTCCTCAGCACTTGTGCAGTGCAGAACTTTCTACTGAGGGAGCAGGGGGGTGGAATAGTGTGAAACAATCTGTAAAGGCAGGTCACAGAGGGGTTAGGGTAGCCCATCATGCATATTAGATCATTTTAAAAGTTGATTTTAGAAGGAAGGAGGCCATGGTTAACAAATATGAGAAGATACCACAGTCACAGTGTCTGGATCTGGTTTATTATGATAGATTTTGATGGTAGATTTCCTAATGATGGGGTCAGCCATTGATAATAAACTTTGTCAGGGTAATTATAAGACCCTAATAGTGTCAGCCACATCATACTTACCCTGGTAAAGTTACCCATTAGTTTTTATGTCCATGCCTAGGACATCTACACGCCACCCCCTCTAACCACTGATGTGGGGTTGGCTATCACAGAGGGGCGGGCAGATAGTAATGAAAGGCAGCAGGACATGGGAGGTCACAGCAGATCCCGAGTCCTGCTGCCAGTGGGTTACGTGAGCCGTGACTCCTGGGACTAAACTTTACCAGGGCAAGTACAATATTATGGCCTTACATTTACCCAGGTAAAGTTACTTTTTAGTGACATTTGAACCCAAAACTCCCATTGACTACAGTTGAGCTTCCAGAGTAACTGGATTTTCTTTAACCATTTTAAACGGACTTTGCTATAGAACCTCCAGTGCAACATACTGTAGCATAAGTAAAGCCAATATGTCACCAGGATTGTCATTTTTAGCTGGAGACAGGTTCCAATAGCCTATGTTTTCCTGAATAACAGATGCCTTTCTTAGCACTCTGAATAGTTTCAGTACATTATAAAACTTCATTTCGCATAAAATGCAGCGTGTCCTAAGTCCTGGGTGAGGGGGCAACTGCAGCCTGTGTGTGCCTGTATCTCAGTCTCCTCTCCTCTACACTCATCCAGCTCACTCCTCACTTCCTGTCATTTGTATTGAGCAGGCAGGGGAGCAGGATGGTGTGGAGTGGAGGAAGAATGCATGAGATTTAGAAGCTGCCTCCCCTTCCCCATAACTCACCACATGTTAATAGCTTATTTCTCATTACCTGACTCCCTGCCAACAGTATGTGGTGAGCAGTGGGGCAGCTGCAGCCTGTGTACCTGTGTCTCCTCATGCATTCTTCCTCTCCTACCCTACTAAATGCACATGACAGGAGGGGGGAGGAGCTGCATGTGGTGTGGGTCTTACCACATGTTGCTGGCAGGGAGCCAGGTAATGTGAAATAAAGTTTTATAAAGTACTGAAATAATTCAGGAATGCATTTTTTAAATCAGCACAGCATAGTCTATTGGAACCTGTCACCAGGAATGTCATTTTTAATAACATACAAGAAGAGATGATATACACACAGTATATAGACAGTCTGTACACTGCCTAGAACATTGAGAGAACGGGGGGCATGCACTGAGCTCTGAACTTGCAGATTCACAAGCAGGTATTGTAGAATAAGCAGGTCTTGTACAGCAAATAAACTTGTGCCAGAAGTAATCACATCCTTTGACCACGGTAAATAAAACCTCTTACATAAATCAAAGTCCAACATTTTGCTTGGACCTAAAAATTGCACATTTCATCTACTTAAGTGAATCGTTTTTTTGCTTTTCTTTTACCAAATGACACCGCAGTATGAAGCCTATGATTGAGGTAAAGTGCGTCTGATAACATGTTGTTTTCCTATCACCAGTGTCTCTCTTTCAACGCCATAATGGAAGAACTTGGAATATCGCTAAAACATCCGAAAAGGCTAAAAAAGAAGTCAAAGGTCAAGGGTCGGGCGTCATTCACCAGTATGCTGACCTGTCACCAGAGGCGGATAATCAGAAAAGAGACTATGGCGTAGATACTGAATGTCACTCTGCTGGGACTGTATCGAGGGTTTTTTTTAAAGGATTGTGTCTCCTTTTTTTAAATTCTTTACATGATTTTTATAAAAAAAAAAACATCTAGGATCTACTCAACGTGGAGAATGTGGAATCCAGCAAGGGCTCACTACACACGAGACTAGTGAGGATCTGCACCAAGCATCTCCGGCCTCCGCCGTCACCCCATGTACAAATGACCCCCCGTGCTTTCTAAATAAAACACATTTGTTTTTTTTTTCATTTCTCTGTCTTTTTTTTTAAACAAGTTACAAAATTTTCAGCAAACTTGGCAAAGTACCCGGATGCCTCCCTTTCTGGTAAATGTAGTTAACATTCAGACTTCATTTTTATCTTTAGTGGGGATAAGTCAGGCAGATTCTCAACATACAATGTATCCTACTGTATGCACTGTGGGATACATCATTGTGTTCCTCAAACCCAGGGTCGGCTCCAGGTTTCAGTAGGCCCCTGGGCGACAGAGCCTCAGTGGGCCCCATTGCAGTGAACTCATGTGGCGGCATTAAAAATTCTGAAACTAAAACAGTCTCCTGTTCCCTAAAATATTCCCTTGTTTATCATATCATACAGCCCCCTTATAGTTATTTTATATAAAGCCCCCCTCTCCCCCGTGGATTCCTTATGGACAGGCTTGTGTGGGCCCCCCAGTAGCTCTGGGCCATGGCACTTGCCCGCGTATGCCCAGTGCTGGCACCGGCCCTGCTCAAACCTCCTGTCTGAAAGTGTGAGGAGCAGTAATTGGCTGGACAGTGGGCCTATCAATCCTGCTGAGCAACATATATACGTTCAGCAGAGGCCGGGGGAGGGATGTAATATGTTGCATCTGTCTCCCACATTCCCTATAATGGCCTCTGCCCAGCGTATATGTCTCTTACCAGGAGGTTGTCATGACATCTACTGTGCAAATAGGATGCATTCGCCAGCCGGGAGCTTTCCAGGTGTATATACTGAGCATAACATAAACGTGATGTGAACCTAGCCATAATTTCACCATGAAACCTGATAAATTCTATTTTGACAGCAACTCCCCCAGCCATTTAAAACTGGCCAATCAGTGACTACATACCAAATTCTGCTCATGTTGGCCTCTGCCCACTGCTGAGCCACAGGCTCCAACCCTCTCTAGAGTATTCAATGTCTGGCTAGAATTTATAGGGGCAGATTTACTTACCTGGTCCATTCGCAATCCAGTGGCGGGTTCTCCGACGCTGAGTCGTGTCTTCCGGCGATTCACTAAGGTAGTTCCCCTGATGTCCACCAGGTGTCGCTGCTGCGCTTAAGTCCGCCGAGGTCCACCGGAGTTCACCAAGCTAGGCTGGGTGCAGGTAAGTGCCTGTCAAGCGACCAATTTTTTAAAAAAATACTGCGGTTTTTCCGAATCCGTCGGGTTTTCCGACGGCCATGCCCCCCGATTTCCGTCGCGTGCATGCCGGTGCCGATGCGCCACAATCCAATCGCGTGCGCCAAAAACCTGGGGCAATTTGGCGCAAAATGGTAATTTTGGCTTCATTACATAATGAAGTCAAGATATACTTCCCCCAGTTCATGGAAGCACCAGGAGCATCAGGGATGAGTCCAATGTGGTTCTTCGGAATCATCTCTAGGTAAGTATAAGCATTTATTTTGTTTAGGCCAGGCTCATACAATGTACCTATACAGTGATTTGGGACAATAAATCACTGGTCATTTAGGCCTCAGGGTGCTCTAAGGTAAGTTAAGATGGTGTTATCTTACCCAGATATTCCTCCAGGGTATGTGGGTCAATTAACTGCTCAAAATCTGCTGTTGGGGTTTCTAATGTGGATCTTGACCAATCTCCCCTGTATTCTTAGAGGCATCCAAATTTTGCCAGAAAATTGTGGCATATTGCTACTTTTTTGTGGCCTTCAATTGATTTCGATGGACAAGATAATTTGCCCTCTAAAAAAAACTTTGGTAAAAAGCTTTTGTGTGAACGATGTTAATCATAAATCACCTGTAAATCGTGAGGCATTGTTATCATGAATGGGAATAGTTATTCTGACCCATATCAGATCAAGATCTGGGGAATTAGGAGCCAAGACATCAACTTTGTTTTTCATGGTCCTCAAACTGTTCCTGAAGAAGGATTTCATTGTGGTCGGACGTATAATAACAATGAAAGAGGTCACTGCCGTTGCAACAATCTTTAGTTTGGTTATAGGTGGTCACAGGAGCAACCACCAGACAAGTCCTGAGGATTCCCAGTAGAACATTGCCCAAAGCTTCACACGTTCTCCACCGGTGCCTCCTTATCATGGTAGATCCAAGTACTAGCTCCACCGCAGGTAAGTGTCACTTACACCTAGCTGTCCACATGGTGTCAAACATGGTTCATCCGAACTTCAGGTCTTTTCCATGGTCCAGTTCTGACTTGGTGAAGGAGAAGGGTCAACACGGGGACACAACTCTCTAATAGTCTAAAGCCGACTATTCAGATTTTTACAATTAGTCAGCAAATGAACAATAATAAAATTCATTCAGTCTTATAAAGTCAAGAAATCAGCAACTTTTATGTCTTCACTTTCGCTGTTAAGAATCTTGGAACATAAAAGAGATAATGACAAAGCGGAAATAACGATGTGCCCATATGTGTGGTCACTGCGAGAAGCGGCAATCAGCCAGTACATTCACCGCCGGAGACAAACCGGCCAATCAGTACAAGACAATACATAGAGCGTCTACACAAAGAGAGATAATGACCACCGGGCCCACGCCAAGATCTAGAGAATTAGTACAAAAATACTGTACACGGCAGCAAATGTTACAGATATATATATTGTGATTTTAAAAAAATCTGAAAGTTTCACTATATGTTTTTGCCAAGTGTAACTTTATTATCTTATTGAATTTCTAACATTTTCATCAACTGCTTAAAGTATCAATGACCCATCTGTTTTTTTAATATCTGTGACCTTATGTAACTTAAATCCATATCTTTTATTTATGCAAATTATCTTTAGAGGGTACTGGGACATGTCTGAGCGCCAGCAGCTGAGGCTACTCCCCGCCCTAGTAGCCTCTGCCTCCCACCACGCTGCTGTTAATGACCGCGCATGGACAGTAAGTTCTGGCGCAGCTCTTGCTTCTGTTTAGTCCGGCGCAACACCGATAGACTGATACCTATGCAGGATGGCATGTAACCGAGATGTACCCAGCAATAGGGGAGGACATGAGGGGAGATGGAGGAGGACAGGAGGCCACTATATGGGGGGAGATGGAGGACAGGAGTGCACCATATAAAGGGAGATGGAGGAGGACAGGAGGCCACTATATGGGGGGAGATGGAGGACAGGAGTGCACCATATAAAGGGAGATGGATGAGGACAGGAGAACACTATATGGGGGGAGATGGAGGAGGACAGGAGAACACAATGGGGCACATTTATTTACCTGGTCTGCGGAGTTCACAGAAAGTGCATTGTCTAACGATCATGCCCTGTGCCGCGATTCACTAAGATTGTGCGCCCGATTTCCTGCATGTGTCGCTTCCCCGCTCAAGTCCGCCGGAGTTCACCTTCTTCTTCCTGGTGCATGTAAGTGCTTGATCTTGCGACACAGTTTTAATCTTAAATCCTGCGCTCAGTCCGAATCAGTCGGATCGTCCGACGGCCGCCTTTCCAATTTCTGTCGCATGAAAGCAGCTGCGCCAAAATCCGATCGTGTGCGACACAATCCCAGTGCAAACCCCTTTAAAATACCTGTCCGAGCCACGCAAATCCCGAAAACGGTGAACAGTCAGACGAAAGTGCGATCCACTACCTTTAGTAAATAAGCCCCAATATGAGGAATATGAGGACAAATGGAGGACATGAGGACACTATATGAAGGAGATCATTGCCATTAGGGAGTATCACAATCACAATGTCACAACCTTTAGCTTGGTTGTAGGTGGTCACAGGAACATCCGCCAGACACCAAGTTCCAAGTATTCTCAGTAGAGCATTGCCCAAAGCATCACACTTCCTCCACTTATCATGGTAGATTCTAGTGCTGCTATCTCCTCCGCACGCAGAGCTGTTCATCCACATGGTATAAACATTATTCATGGGGTCTTCTCCATGGTCCGGTTCTGACAGAGGTCAGCAGGGGGACACAGTTTGGGACTCTGTGATTGTAAAATTTGAGACTTGAAGAAGGAGTAGATCTCATACCACAACTATTATCTATCGCTGCTTCCATAAAATGCTGCTCTTGTTAGGGCGGCACGGTGGCTGAGTGGGTAGCACTTCTGCCTTGCAGCGCTGGGGTCCTGGGTTTAAATCCCACCTAGGTCAACATCTGCAAAGAGTTTGTATGTTCTCTCTGTGTTTGCGTGGGTTTCCTCCGGGTCCGCTGGTTTCCTCCCACACTCCAAAACATACTGGTAGGTTGATGAGATTGTGAGCCCCATTGGGGACAGGGACTGATTTGGCAAACTCTGTGCAGCGCTGCGTAATCTGTGTGCACGATATAAATAGAGAATTATTTTTATTCTCGTTGTTCCTCGGACCTTCTTCTAGAGTATTTTCTCCTATATCACATCCCGGAGCCAGAGCTTCTCTGCTCGATGCCTTTCACATGGGGTTAACTCAATAGGCCAAAGTACAGGCAGCAGGAGCCATCACGTTCCCGGCCAGTAGACTTTATTAACCTTCCCGATAGCCGTGGGAGTCTGATTTGTCTGATTTGTCCCTCGCACTCGCTGCCATTTCATTACCCTGATGGGTTTGTGTTTCTTTCGCTCCCACGTTCTCGTATAAGGCGGCACACTACATTAATCCGATGTTTGCGCCACGTTCCATTATCGTGGCAGCGGATTATTTATTACCCGTAATGATATGATGTGATACAGGAGACGCAGCGGCGCCCTCACAGGTGACGGAAATCACGGAGAGAGACGAAAATTAATGAGTGAAATAGGAAGATGTCACTGCCGGCAAAAGGGATTGGCTCCGAACCCGACAGTGAGATTCCAATCACGGTGTATGTGAAGGAACGGGAGGGGATTGTGAAGATTTTGGTTGTTACCCTATAACAGACACATCTATGGGTCACCCAAACAAAAGAGGCAGTCAGATGAGTGGACCCATTGGGGCATATTTACTAAAGGTCCAAATCGTTTTTTTCCGCCGGGTTTCCCGAATTTTTCCAATTTGAGCCGAATTGCCCCAGGATTTTGGCGCACACGATCGGATTGTGGCGCATCGGCGTCAACTTTCACGCGACAGAAAACAGGGGCGTGGCCTTCGGAAAACCCGATGGATTCGGAAAAACCACAGAATTTTTTAAAAAATTTGCGTCGCAAAATCAATCACTCACATGCACCAGGAATAGGTTGGTGAACTCCAGCGGACCTCAGCGGACTTCAGCGCAGCAGCGACACCTGGTGGACATCGGGCGCACGACCTTAGTGAGTCGCTGGAAGACCCGAATACTCGTCGGAGAACGACCCCCATTGTTTTAGTTCGGGTTCATAGCCATGACTAGTAGCAAGGGGTGTCAATTTGCCGGATTGACTGTTCGACCGCCAATCCGGCAATAGATCCAGGTCATGACCCGAACACCAAACCCATAACCAAACCTACAGATCCACTTATCTCTATCTAGCACCTAACAACATTACTGCACAGCGCCGCCCAGGGACAAGTGGCTTATTCTTATTATTACATCTAGTGAAAGGTAGAAAATCGGAAACTTTTATAAAGAAGGAAAGAATAGAAAAGTGGGAAGAAAGTTGTAAAAATTATGTCTTTATTAATGTCTAAAAAATTCCATCCTGCTGTTTTTTCGTCATGTAAAACACCATTGAAAGAGAACGAAACCTGAGAAGAGTCAAGTTTGGAGGCTGCAGGAGGAGTTCAAATGCCCCAATTTTCTGTTCTATAGCACCGAGAAATATGCTAATAATTAAGATAATAAATCTCATCATTCAGGATTGTGGTTCAGTTATTGGACCCATAGTTAGACCCAGCTGCAGATACAAATCCAATTGTTTAACTCTCTTTATCTCCAATTCTGTAGCTCACCACAAATGATCTGGAAGACGAGATTCTAATCTTTAATATGACATCAAAACCAGGTGCTACAGAAGCAAAGATAGTGGAGTCTAAAGTGACACTCTTCCTGGAACCTTCACTCATCTCAGGCAAAGATGACTCTTCTCTGCTCATATGACTTTGGAAAAGAATTTTTTATAGGTATATGGTAGAGATTTAATACAAAAGAGGGAATTCTAGAATGGAATTCTACCCCCAACCTGAGGGGGGTGGTAGTAAAATGGGGTAAAATTATGTGACAATGTCTCTTTATAAAGTTCGAGCGGTCAGAGTATAGTGACAGAAATGTAAAAAACGACTTAAACAATTAAAAAAAAAGTCTAAAATGACCTCTGTGGGAGGGCTCCTGGTATCTGAAAGGGGTCTGTCTGTGAAAGAAAGTTCTCAATTTTAACCCCCCAGTGATGTTTACACCATAAAGCTCTTTTTAACACTTTACTTTACAATGTTACTCAGTTTTATTCCTGTTTTAGCTCCTATCACTCAGCGGTGGTCAGTGTAAGATTCCTAAGTGTGGGCGGGGCCTCTCTAAGCAGACACTTCATGATACCTCTGGTGCTATTAGATGCTGTGTGCTGACAATGTGCTTTGATTATCAGGGTACAAGGTTTATATACACTTTTATTTTGCTTCTGAACATTCACTAGTATCTGACACATAGAAAGATGATGAGACGGATCAGAGATGAAAGATGATGCCATCCATAAGATGGATCATATCATTAGATCTTATGTCATACTATATCATTTGGTATATGCATGCTTGAGGAGGACGTATACATTACCATAGAAATTCCATAATCACCTGACTATTTCCGGACAGCAAGTTGGTTGATTACTATCCAGTTCATTTCTGGTTTTTAATTGTTCTTAATTTGTATGTGTATTACATTTAAATAAAATACCTTTGTCCGTATATACATCTTTTTTGATTTGTTAGGAGATCCATGAGATGGATATAACACACAATAACACTCTCAGCGCTGCTACATCTTAGCTATGACGCACACAGAGTCAGTTCTGCTTTATGCCTTCAGCCAGACAAGATAAAGATCTTGTCTGTAGACTGTATAGTAAGTCCATGCATGCTGCTTCTTGCCGGCAGGAAGTGCCTGTGTCTGAGCTGGTCTTGTACTGCAGGAGGAAGGGGCAGGAGGCAGAGAGCACTGCAGTGTGCAGACAGGAAAAGCTATTCGTAAGAAGAACCCGACCATAGTCAGAAATTTTACGGCTGGATCCCGGGGCAACAAAAATTGTAAACAATTTGTTGGAAATATAGCTGTGAAATGCTGTATTTGTTTTAATAACAGTGAATTAGATAATTGGGGGATTTATAAACGCACTTGCGGCACAATTCTGGTGGTTTTGCGCCTAAAAACAGTGTCTAAATTGCCTTACATCACAGTTATCAAGGCTTTTAGACCTTTTTTTTGGCACTTTTAAGACTTGTCCAATTAAGGACCGTGACCTTGGAGAAAATGGGCGTGGTCTTGTGAGAAAGGGGTGTGGCTTGCAGGAAATCATCCGTGCAACCAAAATTCTGGGGCACAGTTTAGACCAACTAAAAGTAGGAACCGATAGTCTTATCCTGCACCAGAATACATCATCACAGTGATAAATCTGGCGCAGCATAAAACGAGTGAAACTGGCGGAGCCTGAGATACATTGTTATATCCCCCCCAATGTGTCATTTTGTTATCCTGAGCATATTTAAGAATCTTATCTTCGTGGGAGGAATATCCCTATAAGGCAAGAAGGAATGGAAATGTCAACTCATTTCCCATAACACTTAGAATTTTCTAGAGATTTTTCGGAACTTTCAGCAGCGCGAGCCCCATCCTAACCTTGTTTCCTACCGTTGATAATTGAAACCTGTGATATAATATAATTTCCATGTAAATGTTTGTCATAGACGCTCCGCAATGATCTCCCCTCCGTACAGCGACACAAGAAGAGTTTACTCAGTAATTTCACTAAATAGGCAAATTGTAAATGCAAATGAGACAACTTTTGGAACATAATGTATTCACGGCCCCGCATTGCGCCGGCGGTTGATCGTCTCGTCTTGTGTTTTTGTGAAACATTGTTGATCACATTGGGCAAACACGAGGTGAGAGGAAATGAGATAATGTCATGCAGGAGATGGGGGACGATTCTCGAGACGACTTCTGATTTACACTAACAATCACCAGGAATTTCCATCTCGTGTTCGGGTCTTAATTTTCCATTTAATTTTAGGAAGTAGTAAAAGCTGTAATATAATTAACCCTGTAGACGCCTTAAACTAAGATCTTTAATACCTTAGTGGACTCCAGTTTGTCAGGACGAGGAGTGCTGAGGACGGTCAAGGCTTTGGCCAATCAATTGCCTCAGTAGACCTAGGACATCATGTCCTCCATGTAACGTGTCACGTCCTGCTGATTGACTGAAGCAGGTCCCTTGAACCCCCAGTATTTTTGGCCCTGCCAGCAGTGTTGGAAAATAGCGGATTACCCTCGAACCGGAGAACAGTTCAAGTTCAGAATTTCTGAAGACGCCCTAGCACCAGATTTAGCGTGATAGACTCTCCCCACTCACACGCTCAGCACCTTAGGGGCTACTTGACACCGTTTTTCTTATCCATTTCAAGCTTCTTTTAGATGAGAAAATGACTTTATAAAATATGTGAATACCTTCGTTCTGCCCCCAGGTGGCATGCACAATACTTACTCTTCTAATTTCCCGTTGCAGGAATTACTTCCTGGTTCTGAAAGACTAATTCGCTCTCTTGGACCCCCTCTTCCACTGCCATCCAACATTTCACCACATTTCCTCAGTCTACGCCGCCAGTCTGGACCAAGGCTCTATCCACAAGAAGGTTTAAAGGCTCTCCCAACTTAGACTGTGACTTAAGCTGGACTTGACTCAATTGCACTTAAGCTTTACCGCTCAACCCCTAAGTAGCACGAGCATTATTGATTTATAGAGTTTACTGGATAAGTTACTTCCAGTTTTGAAAGCCTAAGCAGCTCTCCTGCACATGATGCTGTGATAGACCTCCACCACCACCTAATGGGGCAGATTTACTTACACGGTCCAGTCGCGATCCCATGGTGCTTTGTCCGACAACGATTCCGGTCTGCCACGATTCACTAAGATCGTGCGCCCGATATCCTGCTTGTGTCGATTCTGCCCCGAGGTCCGCCGGAGTTCACCTGCTTCTTCCCGGTGCATGTAAGTGCGTGTCTTGTGATGCAATTCTAAATGTTAAATCCTGCGCGTTGTCCGAATCTGTTGGGCTGTCCGACAGACCCCCCCCCCCCCCCCGATTTCTGTCGCATGCAAGCCGATGCGCCAAAATCCGTTCAAGTGCGCCAAAATCCCGGGGCAATTTGGCGCAAAACGGAAATTGTCGGGAAACCCGATGAAAATGCATCCGGCAGACCCTTAGTAAATGAGTCCCAATGTCTATGCTGCCAAGTGAGCCTTAGGGGCAGATTTATCAAGCTGTCTGAAAGTCAGAATATTCCTATTTGCCCATGGCAACCTATCACAGCTCCCCTTTAAAATATTCATGAGCACTGGTAAACTGAAAGCTGAGCTGTAATTGGTTGCCATGGGCAACTAGGAATATTTTGACTTTCAGACCTCTTGATAAATCTGCCCCTAAGGCTCTATCCACAAGCAGGTCTAAAAACTCTACCAATGCTGAATGTAGACTATGACCCAAGCTGCACTTCGGCTCTACACCTCTACCCCCAAGTTTCATGTATATTACTGAGTCATCCAGTTCCACATTGCAGAAAATTCCGACGGGTTATCCGAATATTTCAGATTTGCGCCGATTTTCCCTGAATTGCCCCAGGATTTTGGCGCACGCGATTGGATTGTGTCGCAATGGAAATGGAAATCGGGGGGCGTGGCCGTAAGAAAACCTGTCGGATTCGGAAAAAACGCTGCATTTAAAAGGAAAAAAGTGTTGCTTGACAGCAATGGACCCCGTGTCATCCCCAACTTTAACTCTATAGATCTGCCTCCTCAGGACACACATGGGGGGAGTGGGGGGGGGCTGGGACTGGGATTTATTATTTTTTTCAGGAGCTAGTTTGCTGTGAATTTGCGGTTTTTCTGGCACAGGTCTGGATTTTACGCCAGAAGTTTCTATATCTATGTCGCACAGTATAAAGCTCACACGTTCATCTAACAAATGTAGATGTTTATCAGTGGCTGAGCCCCATTTACTTTGAGACAACGCACCTATGTTTCAAATTTGACTTAAATAAAAAAACAATGGGTCACATTTATCAAAAACAATGCAGTGAGTACTATGTGTAGTCTGGTTGAGAGATTTGATTGACTACCATCAAACTGAATGACGCTTCGCGCATGTTACCTGGTGTATTGACCTGAGTGAAGTTGGCCCCCCCCCCACCTTGTTCAAATGAAACAAAATTGGTGTCAAACGTTTGTGCTACGTTTGTGCTGGTTTGTGCAGCAGAAATTTTTGTTTGTGCCGCCATCGTTTTCGAGATTTTAATGAAAGTTTCCAGAGGTCATCAGAGGTCAACCAGCCCCCCCACATTGCCCAAATCAAACAAAACTGGTGCCGAACAATTCTGCTACGTTTGTGCTGGTTTGTGCTGCGCAATATTTTGTTTGTGCTGCTTTTGTTTTGAATATATGAACAAAAAATTAAAGTTCAAAAGTTCAAGCGGCCCCCCACATTAACCGAATCAAACAAAACTGATGTCAAACGTTAGTGCTACGTTTGTGCTGGTTTGTGCAGCAAAAATTTTTGTTTGTGCCGCTATAATTTTTAAGGTATGTTCAGGTGTTTGAGGTGTTTAGGATGAACTGGTAAAAAACAAACCTAGTGACACTTCCCTGGTTTGATCACCAGGGGGAGCTAGCAAACACATTGTACTTTGGAAGAAATGAACTCTGATGACCTCTGCAAAAAAGTATGAATATATTAAAAATGATAGTGGCACAAACGAAAATTTTTGCTGCACAAACCAGCACAAACGTAGCACTAACGTTTGACACCAGTTTTGTTTGATTCGGTTAATGTGGGGGGGCTGGCTGAACTTTTGAACTTTAATTTTTTGTTCATATATTCAAAACAAAAGCAGCACAAACAAAAATTTGGGCAGCACAAACCAGCACATACGTAGCAGAATTGTTCAGTCCCAGTTTTGTTTGATTTGGGCAACGTGGGGGGGGCTGGTTGACCTCTGATGAACTCTGGAAACTTTCATTAAAATCTTAAAAACGATAGTGGCACAAACGAAAATTTCTGCTGCACAAACCAGCACAAACGTAGCACAAACGTTTGACAGCAATTTTGTTTGATTTCAACAAGGTGGGGGGGCCAACTTCACTCAGGTGGTGTATTGTGCCATGAACATCTACAACATAAACCTGCTGTGGATTCTCTATTGAAATGTTGCCCTTCAGTGTCCTCAGTGTCCTGGATAAGGCATAAAACTCAACTAATTTATGATCATAGTGGCTACAAAGAACATTTCTCGTGCTGGGTCACTGGTCATGTCTGGGCATTACAATGACAGTCCATTGACTTTAATAAGAACTTTGTAATACCTCCAATATCCTGCAGGGGTGCTAGAGAAAAACTGAGCACATACTGTCAGTGCCTTTAACAAGTTTGCCAACGAGTCCAGCTGCAGGAAATATTGTTATCCGTGTTTTATCTGGGTATAATGTGTACAAAATAGGAATTGGCCGGAGCAGAGGACCCCTTTAAGAGCTCTAATTAAGAAACGCCAGAAATTGTATATATATATTAATGTATATCTTTGACTCCTACAGTGAAAAACAAAGGCGAGCCAATGTCTCCTAAGTGCTCCATTAGGGAAAGTCATTTTAAAGTTCCATCTATTATGCAAATGTAGTCATTTTCTTCCTCAATTTAAAACATAATGAAATCTTCTTTACATTCCTGAAATGAACCTCCGTTTCTGGTAAGAGGCTTCTGCCGGAGCCCGGGCCAGAGATGTCATCTTCATTAGGAGAAAGTCATGGGATCCTATCTAATTAGACATTAGCGCAGAGGAGGACTCGGAGCCCAGAGGGCAGGGACGTCACTGCTAATAGTATTAATTACTGATATTAGTGCAGAATTAGGCATCGGCTACATGATCCTCCATGTTCCGGGTTATTCTCCGGGGCACATTCTGTTTATTACATAACAATATAATGGAATTCTCACTTATGAAGATCTAGAGATTTATTTAACATTCCTTTAAAGGACCATAATTGACACGTGATAGGTGGTAGATGACCTGGATGGTGAACAGAAGCAGCAAGGGTTGTCAGAAAGTAGTCAAGGGAAAAGCAAAGGTCAGGGCAATGCTAAATTTAGGCATAGCCCAGGAACAGGCTCTAGGTCAGGGCTGGTATTACAGATTCAAAGTCAGGACAAGCCATGGTCATCATGAGAGGTCAGGCACAGCGTACAGAGACAGAGTCAACTAATGAGCAGAGGTCAGGCACAAGATACAGATAAACAGTTATAGAACCAACCAAGGACAATAGCTGGGTACAGAGACCGAGTCATAGAACCAGCCAAGGTCAGAAACAAGATACAGAGACATAGAACCAGCTAAGGACAGGCACCAGTTACAGAGACAGATTCATAGAACCAGTCATGTCGTAAAAAGAAACAAGAGACAGAGTCCCCCCCGAGAACCAGCTAAGGACAGGCACCAGTTACAGAGACAGAGTCATAGAACCAGTCAAAGTAAGACACAAGATACAGAGACAGAGTCATGGAACCAGCCAAGGTCAGGCACAAGATACAGAGACAGAGTCATAGAACCTCTAGGTCAGAGTTGGCATTACAGATTTAAAGTCAGGACTTCATGGGAGTATAGTAGGTTAGGCACAGCCTACAGAGACAGAGTCAAGAAATGAGCATAGGTTAGGCACAAGATACAAATGACAGAACCAGCCAAGGTCAGGCACAGAATATAGAGATAGAGCCACAGAACCAGTCAAGGTCAGGCAGAAGATACTGAGAAAAAGTCATGGAACCAGCCAAGGTCAAACACAAGGTACAGAGATAGAGCCATAGTACCAGCCAAGGTCAGACACAAAATACAGAGACAGAGTCATGGAATGAGCAGAGGTCAGACACTAAATAAAGAGACAGAGTCATAGTACCAGCTGAGGTCAAGCACAAGATACTGTGACAGAGTCATAGAACCAGCCAAGATCAGGCACAAGATACTAGGATAGAGAGAGAGAGAATAAGCAGAGGTCAGGTATGTGGCAAATGCAGAAATACATTGTAACTTTTTAGAACTTGCTAGGAGCAGTCCAATTCTGCAGATGATGGGGGTCATTTACTAAGGGTCCGATTCGCGTTTTCCCGACGTGTTACCCGAATATTTCCGATTTGCGCCGATTTTCCCTGCATTGCCCTGGGATTTTGACGCACGCAATCGGATTGTGGCGCATCGGCGCCGGCATGCACTTGACGGAAATCACGGGGCGTGGCCGAACAAAAACCCGACGGATTCGGAAAAACCACAGCATTTTTTTAAAAAAAGTGTTGCGGGACTCGCGCTTACCTTCACTAGGAATAGGCCGGTGAACTTCAGTGCATTCCGGCGGGCCTCGGGGAATTTCAATGCAGCAGCGCCACCTGGTGGACGTCAGACCTTAGTGAATCCAGGCCAGACCCGAATCCACCGCAGAGAACGCGCCACTGGATCGCGAATGGACCGGGTAAGTAAATCTGCCCCGATTTGTCTAGAGAACATACATTAGTTGTCGGCTTCTAGACCCCCAGAAAAGATGAGAAACCTGACCCTGTGGTTCCCTCTGCACCCAGACCATGCCCCGAGTACACAGAGGGGGTCCTGATGCCAAGCGGAACAGGTGAGCATCTGGATGTCTGGTCTGAGGTATATTAAGAGAATTTGGGGTCCATAAAGAAGATGGTTCTGATGTAGGTCCTTCAAATCCCTTAAGAAAGAGGGGTTTAGTTTAGGGACTGGTTTTATTAGGAGGTCTGTATTTTTAAAGGGTTCGGTCTGGTGTCTGTTTTATTTTTTTTTTGGATTCCTTCCAAGGTCCTTGTTTATTAAGAGGATTTCGATTTTGTATCATTTGTGAGGGGGGGGTGAATTTATTTATGCTTCTGTATTTATCTAGGGTTCTTCTCTCGGATGTGTATTTTTTTAGGTGGTCTGTATTTAATTTGGCTTCTGTTGAATGGGGGCGGAGGGGGGGGATTGTGGATTTTGGGTGTCACCACTAGGGGGAGCCTCCTGCATACACTTGTGTATATATGTAAACCATCCAGTAAGCTCTTAGACTCCCCCTAGTGGTGGCAGTAGACATCCCAAATGTGAACATCTAAGAGGGCTCCAAGCACTCTAGTTGAATAAAGTATCAACACAAATTTACAAACCAAAAACAATGATTATTTCAAAAATCTAGCGATCACTAAGAATCTCCTTGAGACGTATGAACTTGTCGTCTCCATGTGATGATTTTTCTTCTGTTTCATAAACATCTTCTTAATGAAGTCAATCTTTTAATTCCTGATCCAAGCGAAATAAAGTCCCCATCTGGGTGGTTGATAGGAGATTAATGACTCCCTCCCCCCCCCCCCCCCCCCCCCCGTGCATGAATGATAAACAAACCTGGGGGACAGAGCTAATGACTACATTATGAGGATCTTATAATGAGACAAATGGCTTCTAATTATCAATGAGCGACGCCGTAAAAACATCTTTAGTCTCAGAAGTGATCATACAAAATATAAAATGTGTGTGATACAAAGAACATAGAAAATGAGACACTATGTACAATCTGCTCAGCTCCTCCTGCTCTATAACATACTGCCTGCAGATAGGACACTATGTACAATCTGCTCAGCTCCTCCTGCTCTATAACATGCTGCCTGCAGATAGGACACTCTGTACAATCTGCTCACCTCCTCCTGCTCTATAACATGCTTCCTGCAGATAGGACACTATGTACAATCTGCTCACCTCCTCCTGCTCTATAACATGCTGCCTGCAGATAAGACACTTTGTATCTGCTCATCTCCTACTGCTCTATAACACGGTTCCCAAAGATAGTAATCTATGTACAATCTGCTCAGCTCCTCCTGCTCTATAACATGCTGACTGCAGATAACACAATGGGGCAGATTTACTTACCCGGCCCATTCGCGATCCAGCGGCGCGTTCTCTGCGCTGGATTCGGGTCCGGCCGGGATTTATTAAGGTAGTTCCTCCGCCGTCCACAAGGTGGCGCTGCTGCGCTGAAGAGCATCGGAACGCTCTGGAATACACAGAGCCGGGCTGAGTGAAGGTAAGTGCAATTTTCGCGACACATTTTTTTTTAAATGCGGCGGTTTTTCCGAATCCGTCGGGTTTCCGTTCGGCCACGCCCCCCGATTTCCGTTGCATGCATGCCGGCGCCGATGCGCCACAATCCGATCGCGTGCGCCAAAATCCCAGGGCAATTCAGGGAAAATCTACTCAGTTCCTCCTGCTCTATAACATGCTGCCTGCAGATAGGACACTGGGGCTCATTTACTAAGGGTCCGAACGCTGCACCTTCGTCGGGTTCCCCGAATATTTCCGATTTGTGCCGAATTGCCCCGGGATTTTGGTGAACGACGGATTCGGAAAAACCGCGAAATTTAAAAAATAATTTGTGTCGTAAGATCAGCACTTACATGCACAGGGATGAAGAAGGTGAACCTTGGCGCAGCAGCGACACCTGCTGGATATCAGGCGCACAGACCTTAGTGAATCCCGGCAGACCCGAATCCTCATCGGAGTACCCGCTGCGGGATCGCGACTGGACTGAGTAAGTAAAAGAGCCCCAATATGTACAATCTGCTCAGCTCTTCCTGCTATATATCATGCTGCCTGCAAATAGGACACTCTGGGCCACATTTATCACTTCTGTGCGCCTAAGTGTAGTAGTTGCGCCTAAATTCGGGCGCACTGTTTTGCCAGAATTATCACAAGCTACAACCATCTGTGATAAGTATATTTTCTGCCTCTTATTAATCACTTTACTTTAACACAGTTTAGGCGCAGTTTAGGCGCACTGTTAGATTCGGGCACTTACATGTGATCCTGCTACAAGCTCCTCTCTGCTTCTCCCACAGCCCAGAATGAAGATAACACTCACAGCAGCACCCAGGTGTGTGACACCCAGCACCCAGTGACCTCCTCCGCAGCACCCAGGTGTGTGATACCCAGCACCCAGTGACCTCCTCCGCAGCACCCAGGTGTGTGACACCCAGCACCCAGTGACCTCCTCAGCAGTGGCTTCTCCTGGAGGGGATCCCCCAGTGCTGGTCTCCTGCTGCACCCCTGTAATTCTGCACAATATCCCCCTCAGACACTGTGCAGAATTACATGGGGGACACTTGTATGTAGTATCTGCAACATTCTGCAAACTTCTGCAAACTTCTCTTGCTCTTGCTGTGAGCTCAGCGTTTTGCAGAATATTTAGTAAATAGAAGGTGATGAACTGTAAATAGAGTCTGCAGCTCCTGTCTGCAATGTATCTAATGTATCTATTATATGTTCCAGTGTCTGGCTGAGCTCTGCTGCTAGAAATGAGCTCTTCTGCAAAGGGGCTCAGTGCTTTCTTCTCAGATAACGCCACCTTCGGGCTGGAGTGTTTTTGCGCCCGTTTTTGCGCCTAAATGCAAAAGTCGCACATGATGAATATCATTAGGCGCAGCAAAACATCTGGAATTGAACGATAGATGAGGGAAAGGTGGTTATTTCAGCTGCGCGGCTAATTTGACGTTTAATTGCAAAAATGGCGCAAAAACGGTGCGCCTAAACGAAAAGGCGCAAAAACAACAGAAAAAACAAGTGATAAATGTGGCCCTCTGTACAATCTGCTCAGCTCCTGTTACTCTACAACATACTATTTGCAAATAGCTTAAAAACATGTGAAATTTGGATAAGAATATTTCTCTTATAACTACCCAGTAGATACAGTAGATAGATATGAGACAAATAGATTATTTCTGCTTCTCGGATTGGAGAATGAATGTTCTAGATGATATACACATTACTCCCCCTGCTCCGTGTTATTCCAGGATAGTTCTCACATCCCGCCGCTGGCTGTAATGAATGGATGGAGGTAACGCCACTGATTGAGAGTAAATTCTCACGTCCTGATTTTCTGCAGACAGTCCACTGTCTGGAACACAAGACGTCTTGTCAGGTTTTAATTTGCCGCGTTCTCTGTGATATGTTCATAAAACTGTGTGATCGGTTCTCGAGAGGAATCTCTCCGACTCGGGAGAGAAGATGGAGGCAGCACTTGTAATAAGATTGTCCTGCAGTGAGATGTGCGGTGCCTGCGGCTCCTGAGGAGAGGCTATCATACACCGTTTCAGGATACAATGTTCTGAATTATTCGGGCACTTACCTCCGGAGTTATTCCAACCGCCTGTGAGACGCTAGACAGTCTGTAACAATAGGAGACGTTTTATCGTGATGATAGAGATTGCCAACCGGGGGCGGCCGGGCTTAACCGAGTGCAGAGAGTCTTCTAGGATATAATAAAACCCAGAAGTTCCTTGTGTCTATTCCGTAGGGGTCGATGGAAAGTGGGCCTCTAGTTTCATCTTCTCAGGAAGGTTCAATCAACCCAAGTCTGACCTTGACCAGTTGCGAAAGATATCTACTCATCTGCCGTAGCTGGTCCATGTATTACGAGAAGTTTCACTTATTTGTTTCAATGGCACTTTGAAGTTGAATTTTTGGAAACTAATCAGCTTATCGGTAGTTAGACAAAGGGGTTGCCCTGATTAGGCAATACCACAAGGCCAGGAACTTGAAGAGAATTCGGCAACAATAAAAAAAGCATCAGGTCAGGAGTATATGTAGGTATAAATATTACAGCTCGAAACGCGTAGGTCCGTCATGTTTCTTCATCCTATTTCAATTATGCATCAATAAAGGAACCAAGTTTGTGAGCGCTGGAGATCTCTTTTTTGTGCATCCAAGCTGCTGCAACCATTGCTGACGCGGTGCCAGAATTTGGCAACACTTATTTACTTTTACATTCCCTTCACATGCTGTGAAAAGAAGTCCTACAGCAAGATTTGCTGCAGTTCCCATGAGGCCTTAGTTGAACCTGTAGGGTACGACATAATAAAAAGTCACCTTTAGGCTAGAAATGGCAGGTTCAGGGCAAGGCCAGTCAATCCCACGGTGTTTATGTTCAGGTAAGGATAGTAATTGGCTGCATTGTTGAGAATCGGTAAGAGCACAACCATGCTGCCATGGAGGTGATTTTGTTTATAGATTATCTCCATTGTTATAGGTACACTTTTATTGGGCTAGGCCTCGTTCACACAAAGGTTTTTGGGGGTCATGATCTAGCCACAAAAATGGAAGCTAATTCACGACCCCCATGAGGTGGCGAGGCCTGGTTCATGCACACTGTCTCACCGCATCATGAGCAAAGTGAATGTGCTGCAAATTAGAGAAGGTCCTATTCAATCTCCGGTTTATGGCATTGCCAATGATTTCCTTTTGATGTGTCCACCTGGCCAAAACGGGGCGAAAACAGAGGATCACTTTCCCCTGTCTGTGGCCCTATATTACACACCATGAAATGCATGAGGCCTTAAACAAACTGCGACCGCACCCTCTGCACCCCCTCAAGTTACACCCCTGGACCCATGTCTCAGGTCGAAGGCTCACCCGTGCCCCTTTCCCTGCTCCAGCGCACCCTCTGCTTCACTCACCTGTCCTCGTTCCTGCTCCAACGGTCGTGCGTGCGCATCCCCATCTACTAAAGGGGTGTGCCGGCTGGCTCCCGAAGATTTAAAGTGCCAGCACACCATTAATTGATGCTGGCCATTCCTAGAATCCCCCATAACCCAGCCTCTCCCTCCACACCCTGCTGGATCTTTGTGCCTCACAGGCTAAGAGAAAGCTTGTCTGATGCCCTGTGCTAGTGTTCTGAATTCCGATTGTGACCCCGATTCTATTGTTGACTTCGATCACATGCTGCCTATCCTGACCATCCGCTACGTCCCCGGCTCTGATCCTGTGCTGCCTGTCTCGATCCCTCCTGCCTGTCCTGGACCACGATCTTGCCTTACGACTTTGTAGTACACCTTGGCCACCTTGGAATTATATTTATTTTGCACATTATTTCAACCAACATGTATATTTTATATTGTTGGCCAAGCCTAAAATTCTTCTTCTGTTCCCCTGGCATGAAGTCAGAAGCAGTACAGTCACAAGACGTCACAGTGATGACCTTGGGTTAGTAGTAATATTTTTTTTCTGAACACTCCGATACACTTTTCAGGAATTTGATATTTTCCGACTAAAAAGTCAATGCCCATATCTAATCCCATAAGCACAATAATATCCATAAGCATGGGGGGAGGGGGTTTCGGAGGATGAAATCTTGGTTTTCGATGGATTTATGGCTTTTCTTCTTTAAATCTAGAAATGTCATAGCTATGCAAAGCAGCCGTGATATCAAAGTGACGGTAAAAATAGATCTAAAAGAGAATACTGGCATCAGCCGCACTGAAGAGGTATAAATGATTTATAGAAAAGAATAATGATGTGGAGTCATTTCCAGACTGCAGTCCAGAAGTCGTCATCTTCTTCTCAGTCAATCCAATTAATGGACTGTTAACATTAATGTCTGATAATCAGTAGTGTCTGTAATAAAACACATTTTCCAGCATGATACTACATCATAAGTCGTATTGATTCAAGGATTGGATCTCACATACAGTACCCAGAACTTATCAAAGGTATAAAATGGAGCACCTGTGCCGCTATGGGAAATGTGGCTCCGTTTACCATGTGCCATTTCTTATACAGGCAGTCCCCGGGTTACGTACAAGATAGGGTCTGGAGGTTTGTTCTTAAGTTGAATTTGTATGTAAGTCGGAACTGTATACTTTATAATTGTAGATCCAGACAAAAAAAAAATTGGCCCCACTGACAATTGGAGTTTAAACATTTCTTGCTGTAATGAGACCAAGGATTATCAATAGAGCATTACAGACACCTTACAGCTGATTATTGCAATCTGGGACTATAGTAAAGCATTCAGAAAGCTTCACCAGAGGTCAGAGGGGTCTGTCTGTAACTATGGGTTGTCTGTAAGTCGGGTGTCCTTAAGTAGGGGACAGCCTGTACTGTTGTCTTCTTATATATGGCAATGGTTCTTTTATATTCTACATACATACAGTTAGGAGATGGGACCTAGAAGTTATGATTCACTCCTTCCCCCTCCCCTCTCTTTAATAGTTATTTTTAGTAGGGATTAAACAAGATATGTTTCTGCATCAGTGAAGCTACAGCATTCTCAAGGTATGTTTGGTTCATAATGCATAAAAATCAAAACTTAGGTTTCCTTTAAGTAATTTTTGTATAAAATAAAATCTGAAAAACATAGTCAATTTTTATAAGACTTTTTTTTTTAGTAATTTTGTCCCACATTATACTGGATGCAACCAGTACTAACCAGTAGAACCAGTACTAAATTCTACTACTACAATGGCCAACAGTATAAAACTTGCCACAACTGTCTGCAATATGTAGTAACAATGCTGCAAAACATGATGCATTGCATCTGTTTCGAAAAGAGGCGGGGCATTTTCAAGTACCACCCCAGAGGAGCAACTTCTACTCAAATCCTACCCAAAATGAGTATCATTATTAGGGTTGTTCTGGAGTATAAGACCTTAAAGGAATTAATATTTTTATATATACATGGCTGGGGTATGTAACAATAAAATAAAAACGCCTCCTCTGACAGGCAGCTCAGCAGGACAACTGGAGCACCGGAGGAGGTGAGTATAAGATCCCTCCCCCAGCCGTGTATAAATATAAATTCATGGACAACCCCATCAAAATCTCTATTTCAAGGCCTAAAATTGTACTTTAAATGAAACCATCATGCACTTACCCAGGAGAATCTGAGTGGCTGATGTTAGGGCGCATGAGCTAATCATCCAAACTGATCCCTGCAGGTAAGTGTCCCAGCTGTGGCCATGCTAGCAGCACTTAGCACTACTCATTTAGAGGACAAGGCAAGAATGGGTTAAAGCAGTGACCATCCCCTACAATTTGCGGCAAAAAACAGCCCCTGTCGCATTGTATACATATCATAAATACGTTTAATGGTGTGGACATGACCTGTGAACCTCCTAAACTCTTATGTTAACTGGAAATCTTACAACAGCCTTCAGAATCTGCTACCCTGGCACCTTGAAGTACCAGACGACAGAATGATCGGAAGTGAAGACATTTTGATTATGTGAGTGTTTTCCATTAGTTTAGGACAAACCTAAAGACCCCATAAAATATCCCGGCATTGAAATTAAGATCATAATGACTTGCTCACCCGCTTCGTCTAGCTGGGTCATGGAGCAAAACACAGAATTATAGCTAAAGCTGCTAAGTCGTATTTCACAGTTTTTTAAGGATGCAATAACTTAAGATGGATGAAGGCAGTGATTGGGGGGGTTCATAACCCTGGTGACAGACATGGCCTGGCATCTGAGGCTGGTGACCACATCAAATATTGTATGTACTGCACTGTTATGATGAAGGGAGGGACGAAAGGGCTGCCACTAGGAATTTTGGGGCCCCTGACTGGAAGATTTTTGTGCGCACCCCAACGGTGTCCATTCCCACATTGATACATAACATTATACACAATTTTTTTTGACTGAAACATTTTTTAGCCATAACAAACCAGCCACGAGCCCACTCAGTATATAGATGTCCCCTGCACGAGCCCACTCAGTATATAGATGTCCCCTGCACGGGCCCACTCAGTATATAGATAGCCCCTGCACGTGCCCACTCAGTATATAGATGTCCCCTGCACGTGCCCACTCAGTATATAGATAGCCCTGCACGTGCCCACTCAGTATAGATAGATAGCCCCTGCATGTCCCTACTCAGTATATAGATAGCCCCCTGGACATGCCCACTCAGTATATAATAGCCCCTGCACTTTCATGCGGTTAGCAGTGTGATAGGCTGCCTAAAGAGAGGGGTTTTAAGAGCATGTTTGAAACTTTGGAGGGTGTATTAGTCGGATAGTCTGGAGAAGGTCATTCTAGAGAATTGGTGGAGCTCAGAAGAAGCCCTGAAGATGAGATTGAGAGGTTAGAATTAAGAAATAAGAGTAATCTAATATCATGACAAATCGAAGAGCACTGGGTGGGTGATAGACTGAGATGAGAGAGAGAGATAGGGAGGTGCGCAGCATTATGCAGAGCTGTGTGGATGAGGGTTATTATTTTAAACTGTATTTGGAGAAGAAAGCCAACCAATGCAGTGACTGCATAGACTGGAGGCATTTATGTAGCGTTTGGTTTGAAGACGAGCCTGGCTGCTGCATTAAGAATAGTTGGAGAGAGTTTAGTGGGGAAGACGATTAGTAGGGAGTTACAGTAGTCTAACAAGAGTGAATCGAGCAACAACTGGCATTTTTGATGTGTAAATTTTAAGAAATAAGCGGATTCTAAAGATTTTTGTTGAGATAAAGCGTGAAATACGATGCTTAGAGAGGTCAACTAATTGAAGTGAAAGAGTGCTGAGCTATAGTACTCAAGCATGGCCATTACACAGTGGATGAAACCTTTTGGCTCCACCTTCCTCCAGCGATGTAGTTCCAGTGCTGGAGTTCTGTTGAGGGTTGGGTATTGACCCCTTAGGTCAGCCTATGGCATTGATGTGCTATTACAAAAACATGGGCATTAATCACACTTTACACCCGGAAAATAAAAATTGACTTGCATTAGATAACTTTAAAAGATAGTGTCAACCAATGACTGTTTCCACCACATTTTACAGTAGGCACCTACACTTTGGTATGTAATGTTCCCAGTTGACCCGCATGACTCCCAACCCATTTCTCCATCAGACTGCCAGGTAGGGAAACACGATTCCTCACTCCAGAGAAGTTTCCATTGCTCCATAGTCCACTTGACCATTGTACAATGTGTTGCAGGTAGTTCCCCCGCTATGGCATTGCATGAAGATCCTGAGATCATTAGTTGCTGATGATGAACACATTAACATAAAATGGTCCAACAACACAAAAGCTAAAACTGCTAAACTCAATTTTGCTTTACATACTGTAGATTGTAGAAGGACCATTCATATCCCTTTGTTAGAAAGCCTGTAATAATCCAGGTTGTTACGACAGCTTAGAAATTGACTACATTGATGAATTTGGAGATTGGACTTAAACCTCTTTAATTTCACAGAATTTCTTTATCTTTTTACTTTACTTTCTTAATCAGACTCTGAGCAGATTCTTACTGTGGCAAAAGACAGAAGATTAGATACGCTGAGCTATTTCTAGGACACAGATGTTTCCTAACTCTCCTTTCTCTTTATTTCTATCCAATGCATATTTTAGTTTTTGAATTAATATCACAAGTTCCAGAGAGGAAATCAATGCAGAAAAAATGTGAAAAATATATTTCTTCAGCTCAATGTTGTGATGGATGCGGGTAATGAAATTATAGAGAATCATCACGAAGAAAGAATTTCGGAGGAGCCAATACATGAAGTTTATAGATACGAGCTCTCGATGTTGACACATTTAGTATGAGTCTTATATGTATCTTCAGAACTTTAGACATTGGGCACATTTACTTACCCGTCCCGTTGGTCCTCCATCCAGAATGTCCGACAAGGATTCGAGCTGCCGCGATCACTTACAGCGTGCCCCGATTTCTTGAATGTGTCTCTTCCGCCTCAGGTCCGCTGGGTTCACCATTTTCTCCTGGTGTATGTAAGTGGTTGATTCTGTGACACAATTTGAATTTTAAATTCCGCGGTTTGTCCGAATCATTGGGTTGTCCGAGCCCCCCCCCACGATTTGTGTCGCATGCAAGCCGGGCCGATGCGCCCATCCGATCGTTGCCCAAAACCGGGCAATTCAGGGCAAATCAGAATATTCGAGAAACCCGACGGAAATGTGTCCGACGGACCCTTAGTAAATGTGCTCCATTGTGGCTAAAGTTCAACATGTCACATAAGGTTCATACATTCCTATTTTACAAGTTGATGGAGGAACGCAAGAAGGTTCTTGAGCCACCCCTAAATCACCTGAGCCTCTAAAACATATGGGTCACCCAATGTCTGCTGACACATTTTTACACAGGGATTTGCCTAATCGACCACGACTGTTTGTGAAATACAGACATGTCCTGCCCCATCCCACGCACAATTTGTTTCTTAAGGTCTATTAGCGTATGATGGTCTTCAAATCCACCTTGAAAAGGAGTTGTCTCCTGCTGGGCCTATAGGCCCCTTCTACACTGGCGTTTTTCACGCGACGAGTTCTGCGCGTGACATTTGACGCGCAGAACTTGCATTGCACTCTGTCCCATTGTATTCAATGGGTCTTTCTTCATTTGCGTTGTTTTGCACCGCGTGCTTGCGTTCGTTTGCACGCGCGTCAAAATCGCGCATGCTTGTCTATTTTTGCGGAGTCACGCGCAATTTTCACGCCCATCAAGTCTATGGGTACGTATCAAAACAACGCATTGCACTCGCAATCATTGCAAGTGCAATGCTAGTGCAATGGTTTTAAACGTAAGGGTTGCTAGGTTGACCAGTATAACAGTATTTCCCCTGCTCGCGAACGATCATTTAATTAAAAAAACACAATGAAAACAGTGAAGAATAGAAAAAACCAGTTAACACAGTGAAAACAGTGACCACGGATCTTTAAGAGAAAAACAGTGCAGAACACAGTGCAGAATAGATTACAGATGTTCGGCACATCTTTCTTACTATTGTCGGGAATAACCGCGGAGCGGTGCGAACAAAATAGCATGTGAAGAAATATATAGTGTGTAAAGAACCATTGCAGATGTTTCCATACATCTGCAATGTGTTCTTCAACACATATATATGTTCTTCACATGCTATTTTGGCCGCACGTTGCCGCGCGTATCTCCCGACAAGTAAGCAGATGTGCCGAACACTGTAATCTATTCTGCACTGTGTTCTGCACTGTGTTTTTCTCTTAAATGATCTGTGGTTCACTGTGTTTCACTGTGTTCACTGGTTTTATTCTATTCTCATGTTCTTCACATCTGCTAACTGTGTCGGGAGATAATAACGCGCGCGGAACAGTGACGAATAGATCGCAGATGTTTGCAACTTATCAGAGACATTAGTTTTTCAATTAAATAAAACATTTATTCCCGAACCATGGTCCCTTTGAAAAAGTCCCATTGACTTAAAACGCGCGTGAAAACGCACCGAAAACGCAAAAAAAAACGCGAACAAAAATGAAACAAAACTCAGCAAAAACGTCAGTTTTCACGCATGCACCCTGACGTGAAACGCACGCTAGTGTGCAAGAGCCTAAACCTTTTTAAGCATTGCCAGAGGAGGATCTTTGGGAATTGATTCTTGCTTCCAACTGACATCATCCATCAAAGGGGAGTTATACTCTACTACAAACACATAAGATCTTCAAACAGTCAGGGGGTTTCAGCCTTTCACTGTTCAGTAGAAAGGTTGATAGATATTTTCAGAGTCAACTTACAAGTAAGAACCCGCTAACCAGAATGTCAGACCTTATAGTCACCTTTGAAATTCTCTATGCTAAACATAAAGTGGCAATGTACTGTACCCGGTTCCATGTCGATCAAGCGGCGCGTTCTGTTTGGATGATTGGGGTCTTCGGCGACATTCGCGCTAAGGCAGTTCCTCCGACGTTCCACAAGGTGTCGCTGCTGACCGCTGAAGTCTCATCGATTGTCACTGAAGTTCCCCGTCCTACCCTGGGTGCAGGTAAGCGTTTTGTGTTGACGCTACACGTTTTTTTTAAATGCGTGCGGTGGTTTTTTCCGAATCCGTCGGGTTTTTTTTTAACGGCCATGCCCCCGATTTCTTTGGTGCATGCCGGCGCCAATGCGCCACCAATCCGATCGCGTGGCTTCGGAAAGGGGTAGCTCAGAAAGGTTTTGTGGTCATCAATGTGGGAACTTAGCTTTGAAATAAGTTAGCCAGGAAAAATGGTGAGTAAGTAATGATCTATCTCACTTGAGTTTAGCTAGTTGTGGTTGGAAATCATACTGATGCACACATAAGTTTCGAAGGTCAGAGAAGACCTTCGAAAGAAGCTACAAAAACTTCCACATAAGTTGTTTTGTGGTCATGGTTATCAGTGTCAGTATATTTATATATTGTGAAATTATATAGTGAGATAACTTAGAAGATGTAAGTGATGGTGACACCTTTGTGAGACTGGGATGAGCTTTCCACCACATGTTTTCCACCCCATGCAGGAGATAAAAATGGTAAGAACCTCCACAGTTTCTCCTAAATACACCTACAGGGTGTTGCTGTTGATGGAGCACCCATCTATGTTCACCTCAGTCATGAGAAGTCATATTTCATGCACCGTGACATCAGTGTCTCCATCTCCAATACTCTAGAATTTTATCATCCGAAGTAGCAGCTGTTAAGAGTTGCGCTGTTAGACCAATTTGGCTAATTTGCGTGTATGAAAAATGCACTCCCTTTGGTTGTAACTTGCCATTAGCAAGCAAGAACATATTTATGAAGGCGACAGTTTTCCATCAAACATATTTTTTCGCAACCCATTTCTGAAACGTACCAGCTCTTCATCTCCAGCGTCATCCAATATTTTGATTAGACTGGCACACATCAGACTCCTCATGGATGAGGCTCGTAATAGCAGCTTGGATGACTATAAAATATTGAACACACTCGATGGAGACAACCATGATAAAGCAGCCAGCTCCACCGAGGATTCAGTCATCTGATGTGTCTAGAACATGACTGTCCAGGATCTAAGACAAGTCTCGGAAATGTATTCATACTTCTAATAACACTATAAAACAACTAAGGGCCACATTTATCACTTGTTTTTTCTGTTGTTTTTGCGCCTTTTCGTTCGGCGCACCGTTTTTTGCGCCATTTTTGCGATTAAACGTCAAATTAAGGCCGCAGCAAAAATAACCACTTCCCTCATCTATTTTACCAATTCCAGATGTTTTTGCTCGCCTAATGATATTCATCACTGTGCAACTTTTTCATTTAGGCGCAAAACGCGCAAAAACACCAGCCCGAAGGTGGCGTTATCTGAGAAGAAAGCATGAGCCCCTTTGATAGATCTCATTTTCTAGCATGAGATACTCACCAGACACGGAACAGTATAATAGATACAATTATACATTGCAGACGGAAGCTGCAGACTCTATTTACAGTTCATCACCTTCTATTTACAAAATTTCTGCAAAACTTCTGAGCTCACAAGCAGAGAGAAGAGAATTTGCACAAGTTTGCAGAATGTTTTTCAGATACTACAACAATTGTCCCCCATGTAATTCGTTGCACATGTGTCGTGAGGGGGATATTGTGCCAGAATTACAGGGGTGCCGCGAGACCACAATCCAGGAGATAGAGCCCCTGCTGAGGAGGTCACTGGGTGCTGGGTGTTCACCACACACCTGGGGTTCGCGTGTGAGTGTTATCTTCATCTGGCTGTGGGAGAAGCAGAGAGGATGCTTTGTAGGCGGATGACATGTAAGTGCCCGAATCTAAATTGCGCCGAAACTGCGCCAAAATGCGCCTAAACTGTGTTAAAGTGAAGTGGATAATAATAGCAAATATTACTTATCACGATGGTTTGTAGCTTGTGTTTAATTCTGGCAAAAAAGGGCGCCAGAATTAGGCGCAACTACTACACTTAGGCGCACAAAGTGATAAAGTGTCCCAATATCTTTTTTTTTTGTATTGTTTTACCTTTGTGCCCCAGAATCACTATCCGTGTTTGCTTGAGAATAAAACATTCTTGCTGGAAATGGTTTTTCCCCTGCATCAAAAAGCTGCTTGGCTCAAGACCATTCTGTCGCCGGCTGTTGTTGTCAGGAGACCCTTTATCAACAGTATTAAGGTGGGAACCTCATTTAATTTTCCTGCAAGGTGCCAGGAGTTCATCCAAAATAATTCTTCGGATGTGGGGTTTCTGACTGTTCAGTACACTCAGTGAGATTCACTTAGTGGTGTGAATGTTCCCTCGCAGGTTCTTGGACATACATTTTGGACTTCCACGGGAAGAGTTGTTTGTAGATCCATAGATACTTTGTTCTTTATCCACCATGTTCTGTGATAGTGCATAGGTGGATTCTCATTTAGTATAATTTCATGGAGTAAGATGACCTACCCGACTAGGAATCTTATGATGGATATATTTTCCCATATACTAACTTCGGCTATATCACACTAACGTATGGGGCGTATATCGGCCCGATGTACGTAAATATTCGGGTCCGATACGTCCCCCATGAGGCATGACATGGGGCGCACGGCACCCTATGGGAGCTTGCTTGCTGGTACGTTCTGTACCGGGAAAAAGATTAGGACTTTCTTATACTTTTCCCGTATATACGGCGCCGGTGCGCCATGAGTTGCTTTATGGAGAGGGGGGTGGTGAGCTTGCGTCTACACTCACCTCCCTCCTACTCTCCCGTACCACTGCCGTTGCCCGCTACGGGGGCACGGCAGTGTGAAGGTAGCCTTCTTATTTATCTACATTCCACAGGGATGTAATGAAAATGTCGCGTTATCCGTAGACGTACCGGTTTTTACGGATTCTCGGTGCACGAGTTCATTTCATGGAAACCATACGTCTGACTCATTTATATGCCATTGGTTAACTCCGTTTCCATTGTGTCCTATTTTTCTGCCTATATTCAGTTCCGTATGCCCTAGAAGTCTAGGGGACGTATACAATACTGGTTGACATACTGCTGCCATACTGTTGAAAAACGTCCCGTATTCTACGGCCCGTCATACGGGACTGGAGAAATCATACCTGTGTGAATGTTGCCTTACTCTCCCTTTTGATGTGTCCACCTGGCCAAAACGGGGGCGAAAACAGAGGATCACTTCCCCTGTCTGTGGCCCTATATTACACACCATCAAATGCATGAGCCTTAAACAAACTGCGACGCACCCTCTGCACCCCCTCAAGTTACACCCCTGGACCCATGTCTCAGGTCGAAGGCTCACCCGTGCCCCTTTCCCTGCTCCAGCGCGCCCTCTGCTTCACTCACCTGTCCTCGTTCCTGCTCCAACGGTCGTGCTTGCGCATCCCCATCTACTAAAGGGGTGTGCCGGCTGGCTCCCGAAGATTTAAAGTGCCAGCACACCATTAATTGATGCTGGCCATTCCTAGAATCCCCCATAACCCAGCCCTCTCCCTCACACCCGCTGGATCTTTGTGCCTCACAGGCTAAGAGAAAGCTTGTCTGATCCCCTGTGCTAGTGTTCTGAATTCCTAGTTGACCACGATTCTATTGTTGACTTCGATCACATCTGCCTACCTGACCATCCGCTACGTCCCCGGCTCTGATCCTGTGCTGCCTGTCTCGACCTCCGGCCTGTCCTGGACCACGACTTGCCTTACGACTTGTAGTACACCTTGGCCACCTTGGAATTATATTTATTTTGCACATTATTTCAACCAACATGTATATTTATATTGTTGGCCAAGCCTAAAATTCTTCTTCTGTTCCCTGGCATGAAGTCAGAAGCAGTACAGTCACAAAACGTCACATGGATGACCTTGGGTTAGTAGTAATATTTTTTTTCTGAACACCCGATACACTTTTCAGGAATTTGATATTTTCCGACTAAAAAGTCAATGCCCATATCTAATCCCATAAGCACAATAATATCCATAAGCATGGAGGGAGGGGTTCGGAGGATGAAATCTTGGTTTTCGATGGATTTTGGCTTTTCTTCCTTAAATCTAGAAATGTCATAGCTATGCAAAGCAGCCGTGATATCAAAGTGACGGTAAAAATAATCTAAAAGAAATACTATGGCATCAGCCGCACTGAAGAGGTATAAATGATTTATAGAAAAGAATAATGATGTGGGTATGTCATTCCAGACTGCAGTCCAGAAGTCGTCATCTTCTTCTCAGTCAATCCAATTAATGGACTGTTACATTAATGTCTGATAATCAGTAGTGTCTGTAATAAAACACATTTTCCAGCATGATACTACATCATAAGTCGTATTGATTCAAGATTGGATCTCACATACAGTACCCGAACTTATCAAAGGTATAAAATGGAGCACCTGTGCCGCTATGGGAAATGTGGCTCCGTTTACCATGTGCCATTTCTTATACAGGCAGTCCCCGGGTTACGTACAAGATAGGGTCTGGAGGTTGTTCTTAAGTTGAATTTGTATGTAAGTCGGAACTGTATACTTTATAATTTAGATCCAGACAAAAAAAAATTGGCCCCAGTGACAATGGAGTTTAAACATTTCTTGCTGTAATGGGACCAAGGATATCAATAGAGCATTACAGACGCCTTACAGCTGATTATTGCAATCTGGGACTATAGTAAAGCATTCAGAAGCTTCACCAGAGGTCAGAGGGGTCTGTCTGTAACTATGGGTTGTCTGTAAGTCGGGTGTCCTTAAGTAGGGGACAGCCTGTACTGTTGTCTTCTTATATATGGCAATGGTTCTTTTATATTCTACATACATCAGTTGAGAGATGGGACCTAGAAGTTATGATTCACTCCTTCCCCCTCCCCTCTCTTTAAGTTATTTTTAGTAGGGATTAAACAGAACGTTTCTGCATCAGTGAAGCTACAGCATTCTCAAGGTATGTTTGGTTCATAATGCATAAAAATCAAACTTAGGTTTCCTTTAAAGTTTTTGTATAAAATAAAATCTGAAAAACATAGTCAATTTTTATGACTTTTTTTTTTAGTAATTTGTCCCACAATATCTGGATGCAACCAGTACTAACCAGTAGAACCAGTACTAAATTCTACTACTACATGGCCAACAGTAATAAACTTGCCACAACTGTCTGCAATATGTAGTAACAATGCTGCAAAACATGATGCATTGCATCTGTTTCGAAAAGAGCGGGGCATTTTCAAGTACCACCCCAGAGGAGCAACTTCTACTCAAATCCTACCCAAATGAGTATCATTATTAGGGTTGTTCTGGAGTATAAGACCTTAAGGATTAATATTTATATATACAGGCTGGGGTATGTAACAATAAAATAAAAACGCCTCCTCTGACAGGCAGCTCAGCAGGACAACTGGAGCACACACGGAGGAGGTGAGTATAAGATCCCTCCCCCAGCCGTGTATAAATATAAATTCATGGACAACCCCATCAAAATCTCTATTTCAAGGCCTAAAATTGTACTTTAAATGAAACCATCATGCACTTACCCAGGAGAATCTGAGTGGTGATGTTAGGGCGCATGAGCTAATCATCCAAACTGATCCCTGCAGGTAAGTGTCCCAGCTGTGGCCATGCTAGCAGCACTTAGCACTACTCATTTAGAGGACAAGGCAAGAATGGGTTAAAGCAGTGACCATCCCCTACAATTTGCGGCAAAAAACAGCCCCTGTACATTGTATACATATCATAAATACTTTTAATGGTGTGGACATGACCTGTGAACCTCCTAAACTCTTATGTTAACTGGAAATCTTACAACACCTTCAGAATCTGCTACCCCCGGCACCTTGAAGTACCAGACGACAGAATGATCGGAAGGAAGACTTTTTGATATGTGAGTGTTTTCCATTAGTTTAGGACAAACCTAAAGACCCCATAAAATATCCCGCATTGAAATTAAGATCATAATGACTTGCTCACCCGCTTCGTCTAGCTGGCCCTGCATGTGCCCACTTGGTATATAGATAGCCCTGCACGTGCCCACTCAGTATATAGATAGGCCTGCATGTGCCCACTTAGTATATAGATAGCCCCTGACGTGCCCACTCAGTATATAGATACCCCTGCACCTGACCCCTCAGTATATAGATAGCCCTTGCACCCAACCACTCAGTATATAGATAGCCCCTGCACATGCCCCCTCAGTATATAGATAGCCCCTGCACCTCCCCCCTCAGTATATAGATGCCCTGCGGTGCCCACTCAGTAATATAGACAGCCCCTGCACCTGCCCACTCAGTATATAGAGTCCCTGCACGTGCCCACTCAGTATTAGATAGCCCCTGCACGTGCCATCACTCTATATGATGTCCCTGCACGTGCCCACTCAGTATATAGATAGCCCCTGCACGTGCCCACTCAGTATATAGATGTCCCCTGCATGTGCCCACTCAGTATATAGATAGCCACTGTACGTGCCCACTCAGTATATAGATAACCCCAGCACGTGCCCACTCAGTATATAGAGAGCCCCTGCACGTCCCCACTAAGTATATAGATAGCCCCTGCACGTGCCCACTCAGTATATAGATTGCCCCTGTGCTTTTTATGCAGAAGCTGCCTAAAGAAACTTTGGAGGTTGGGTATTAGTCTGATAGTCTGGAGAAGGTCATTCTAGAGAATTGGTGGAGCTCAGAAGAAGTCCTGAAGATGTGATTGGGAGGTTAGAATTAAGAAAAAAAGAGTAATCTAATATGCAGAGCTGTGTGGATGAGGGTTATTATTTTAAACTGTATTTGGAAGAAGAAAGCCAACCAATGCAGTGACTGGCATAGACTGGAGGCATCCATGTAGTGTTTGGTCTGAAAGACGAGCCTGGCTGCTGCATTAAGAATCGATTAGAGAGAGTTTAGTAGGGAAGTCCGATTAGTAGGGAGTTACAGTAGTCTAAACGAGAGTGAATCAGAGCGACAATTGGCATTTTTGACGTTGCAATTTTAAGAAATGAGTGGATTCTAAAGATGTTTTTGAGATGCAGGCGTGAAAATACGATGCTAAGGAGAGGTGAACTAATTGAAGTGAAAGAGTGCTGAGCTATAGTATTCAAGCATGGCCATTACACAGTGGATGAAACCTTTTGGCTCCACCTTCCTCCACCATGTAGTTCCAGTGCTGGAGTCTGTTGAGGATGGCGTCTTGGTTATGGGGCATAGGTCATCAATGTGTAAACCCCTTTAAGGTCAGCCTATGGCAGTGATGGTGAACCTTTTAGCGGCCGAGTGCCCAAAACCCCCCTTATTTATCGTGAGGTGCCAACCAAAAATTAAAGCAGTAACTTATTGCTCCCTGTTCTTCAACAACTTTAAATCATATTGGCTTCCTGAGGACAGCAACACAATACAAAGATGGAAAATTTGCATCATTTTAGCTGCTTTCCAGTGTCCCTCTGTGCCCAGAGAATTGCCCAGTCTACTCAATCTCCCTCTTCCTACAGTCCCAAGTAGCGAAGTAAATTTCAAAGTATGACTGAAAGCAGCATCTTTTAAGTGGCTTGGAACTGCAGGAAGATTCTTTAGTCCTATCTGGTGTGATGGGGCGATGGCCCGGGTGCCCACAGAAAGGGCTCTGAGTGCCGCCTCTGGCACCCGTGCCATAGGTTCGCCATCACTGGCCTATGGCATTGATGTGCTTTTACAAAAACCTGGGCATTAATCAACTTTACACCCAGAAAATAAAATTGACTTTGCATTAGATAGCTTTAAAAGATAGCGTCAACCAAAATGACTGTTCCACCACATTTTACAGTAGGCACCATATAATTTGGTATGTAATGTTCCCATTGTGACCCGCATGACTCCCAAACCCATTTCTCCATCAGACTGCCAGGTAGGGAAACACGATTCCTCACTCCAGGGAAGAACTTTCCATTACTCCATAGTCCACTTGACATTGTACATTCCGGCAGATTTACTTACTCGGCTCATTCGCGATCCAGCAGCGCGTTCTCTGTGGTGGATTCGGGTCTTCCGGCGATTCACTAAGGTAGTTCCTCCAACGTCCACCAGGTGGCGCTGCTGCGCTGAAGTTCCCCGAGGCCCGCCGGAATTACCTGAAGTTCACTGGCCTATTCCTAGTGAAGGTAAGCGCGAGTCCTGTGACACTTTTTTTTCCGAATCCGTCGGGTTTTCGTTCGGCCACGCCCCCCCGATTTCCGTTGCGTGCATGCCAGCACCGATGCGCCACAATCTGATCGCGTGCGCCAAAATCCCGGGGCAATACAGGGAAAATCGGAAATATTCGGGTAACCTGTCGGGAAAACGCGAATCGGCCCTTAGTAAATGAGTCCAATGTGTTTGCACGTAGCTTCCCCGCTATGGCATTGCATGAAGATCCTGAGATACATTAGATGTTCTGACGATGATGACACATTCAACATAAAATGGTCCAACAACACAAAAAGCTAAAACTGCTAAACTCAATTTTGTTTTACATACTGTAGATTGTAGAAGGACCATTCATATCCCGTTGTTAGTAAAGCCTCGTAATAATCCATGGTTGTTACGACAGCTTAGAAATTGACTACATTGATGAATTTGGAGATTGGACTTAAACCTCTTTAATTTCAGCAGAATGTATTTATCTTTTTTACTTTACTTTCTTAATCAGACTCTGAGCAGATCCTTAATCTTGTCGGCAAAAGACAGAAGATTAGATACCGCTGAGCTATTTCTAGGACACAGATGTTTCCTAACTCTCCTTTCTCTTTATTCTATCCAATGCATATTTTATGTTTTTGGAAAATAATATCACAAGTTCCCAGAGAGGAAAATCAATGCAGGGAAAAAAAATGTGAAAAATAATATTTCTTCAGCTCAATGTGTGATGGATGCCGGTAATGAAATTATAGAGAATCATCACGAAGAAAGAATTTCTGAGGAGCCAAGTACATGAAGTTTATAGATACAAGCTCTCGATGTTGACACATTTAGTAATGAGTCTTATATGTATCTTCAGTAACTTTAGACATTGGGGCACATTTACTTACCCGTCCCGTTGCGTCCTCCCATCCAGAATGTCCGACAAGGATTCGAAGCTGCCGCGATTCACTTACAGCGTGCGCCCGATTTCTTGAATGTGTTGCTTCCCTGCTCAGGTCCACTGGGGTTCACCATTTTCTTCCTGGGGTATGTGAGTGCTGATCTTGCGACACAATTTGAATTTTAAATTCCGCGGTTTGTCCGAATCAGTTGGGTTGTCCAACGGCCACAACCCCCCCCCCCCCATTTGTGTCGCATGCAAGCCGGCGCCGGCAATCCGATCGCGTGCGCCAAAAACCGGGGGGCAATTCAGGGCAAATCTGAAATATTCGAGAAACCCGACGGAAATGTGCCCGACGGACCCTTAGTAAATGTGCTCCATTGTGGCTAAAGTTCAACATGTCACATAAGGTTCATACATTCCTATTTTATAGTTGATGGAGGAACGCAAGAAGGTTCTTGAAGCCACCCCTAAATCACCTGAGCCTCTAAAACATATGGGTCTCCCAATGTCTGCTGACACATTTTTACACAGGTATTTGCCTTAATCGACCACGACTGTTTGTGAAAATACAGACCTGTCCTGCCCCATTCCCAACGCCAAATTTGTTTCATTAAGGTCTATTGGCGTATGATGGTCTTCAAATCCACCTTGAAAAGGAGTTGTCTCCTACTGGGCCTATAAACCTTTTATAAGCAGTGCCAGACTGAGGATCTTCTGGAACTGATTTTTCTTTCCCCTGACATCATCCATCAAACGGAGTTACCACACCTGCAAATACATAAGATACTCAAACAGTCAGGGGTTTCAGCTTTCAACATTCAGTAGAAGAGGGATAGTAGTTCAGAGTCAATTACAAGAAGACCCTAACAGAATGTCATGACCTTCAAAGTCACCTTTGAAAGGAGTTCACTTCTGCTAAACATAAAGGGTTTGTTAAAAACTGGGGCCATCAAATGACTTCATCCTGACATCCTCCACCAAGAGCAATCAACACATGCCCAAAAACAGATAGATAGTCAGTAAGGTGTACATTCTAGAGCAGTGGTGGCGAACCTATGGCACGGGTGCCAGAGGCGGCACTCAGAGCCCTTTTTGTGCGCACCCGGGCCATCGCCCCAGCACACCAGACAGGACTCAAAGAATCTTCCTGCAGTTCCAAGCAACTTAAAAGATGCTGCTTTCAGTCATATTTTGATACTTACTTTGCAACTTGGGACTGTAGGAAGAGGGAGAATGAGTAGACAAGGCCAAATTATCTTTGGAGGACCTCCTGCTGGCCCCTACAGGTCTACAGAGGGACACTGGAAAGAAGCTAAAATTATGCAAATTTTCAATTTTTCTACTGTGTGGCTGCCCTGAGGAGGCCAATATGATTGTTGAAGAACAGGGAGCAATAAGTTTCATTTTTGGTTGGCACCTCGCAATAAATTAGGGGGGGTTTGGGTGTCTTTTTGGGCACAGGGCCGCTAAAAAAGATTTGCCATCACTGGTCTAGAGGAAAGGGGTAGCTCAAGAAAGGTTTTGTGGTCATAAATGATGGCTTGAAATAAGTTAGCCAGGAAAAAGGTGAGTAAATAGTGATCTATCTCACTTGAGTTTAGATGATTGGGTGTGTGGAAATCATCCTGATGCACGCATAAGTTATTACGGTCAGAGAAGACCTTCGAAAGAAGCTACAAAAACTTCCACATGAGTAGTTGTGGTCATGTTTTGTGATCATGGGTATCAATGGTACAGTATATTTTATTTATTGTGAAATTATAATAGTGAGATAAATGAGAAGTTGGAAGTGATGGTGACACCTTTGTAGACTGGGATGAGTTGTCCACCACAGTTTTCCACCCCATGCAGGAGATAAAAATGGTAAGAACCTCCACAGTTTCTCCTAAATACAACCTCCGGTGTTGCTGTTGATGGAGCACCATCATGTTCACCTCAGTCATGAGAAGTCATATTTCACGCACCGTGACATCAGTGTCTCCATCTCCAATACTCTGAGAATTTTATCATCCGAAGTAGCAGCTGTTAAAGTTGCGCTGTTAGACCAATTTGGCTAATTTGCGTGTATGAAAAATGCACTCCCTTTGTTGTAATTGCTCATTAGCAAACAAGAACATATTTATGGAAGGCGACAGTTTTCCATCAAACATATTTTTATCGCAACCCATTTCTGAAACGTATCCAGCTCTCATCTCCAGCGTCATCCAATATTTTGATTAGACGGCAACATCAGACGCGCTCGTGGATGAGGCTCGTAATAAGCAGCTTGGATGACTATAAAATTATTGAACACACTCGATGGAGACAACCATGATTAAAGCAGCCAGCTCCACCGAGGATTCAGTCATCTGATGTGACTAGAACATGACTGACCAGGATAAAGACAAGTCTCGGAAATGTTCTACTTCTAATAAAACTAAAAACACTAAATGTTTTTTTTTTTTGTTATTTTTTAACTTTGTGCCCCAGAGATTCATTTATCCAGTGTTGCCTTGAAGAAATGAAACACTTGCTGAAATTTTTTCCTCCGATCAAAGCTGCTTGCTTGGACCATTTGTGCCTGGCTTTGTTGTCAGGAGACCCTTCTATCAAGTATAAGAGTGGAGAACCTCATTTAATTTTCCTGCCAAGATGCCAGAGCTTCATCCAAAATAATTCTGCGGAATGTGGGTTCTGGACACTCATGATGATCACTAGTGGGTGTAAGTTGCCCTCAGTTGTGCAATACATTTTTGGACTTCCAGGAGAGATTTGTTGTAGATCCCATAGATACTTGTTCTGTTATCCACCATCCTGGTGATAAGTGTCATAGGTGATTCCTCATAGGTATAATTTCATGGAGAAATTCACTACCCAGACAGGAATCTTATGATGGATATATTTCCCTAAATACTAACTTCTTCTTTAGGCTACATTCACACGGATGTATGAAAACGGCCGTATCCGTACCGTACCGTTTTTTTTACGGATTACATACGGCCACATTCATTTCAATGGACAATACATCTGACCATTTATATTGCCATTGTTAACTCCGTTCCGTACCGTATACTAGCCGTATAAAAATATAGAGTGTGTCCTGTTTTCTCCCGTATTTCAGTTCCGTATGCCCTAGAAGTCTATGGGCGACGTATAAAATACGAGTTACATACGTACTGCATACGGATGAAAAACGTCACGTATATACGGCCCGTAAGTACGGGACTGGAGAAATCATACGCCTGTGTGAATGTAGCCTTACTCGCAGTGAAAAACGAAGTAGCAAAGTCTTTATTTCTAGAAATGTTTGTCTTCTCCTGTGCAAATCAATATAAGTTTCTACAAGTTCTTAGATAATTACTTGTAGTTGAGTCTCCGAGGTCTACATTGCTGCGGTCACTTCCTTCATCGTATTGATCTTTCCTTAAGTCTTGGTGGAATATAAAAAAAAAAGAAGAACTAAGAAAGTAGAAATTGAAAAGTAACCAGGTGCCGTGAAGGATCATTAATGTGACAACTAAGGCAAAAGGTTAGATAAAGCAATTGTGGAACTCTAAGAAAGAATATGAAAGCCAAAAGGAATGGAGAGACATATGCAAATACATTTTCCAGGATGGGACAAGGAAACCAATACTTCTTTCACTATGTTGTAAAGCAGCCCCCTTTCCATCAAGCTTGACTTTTGGGAAGCCTAAAGACATGAAGCTAAAACAGTAAAGATCAGATTCCCAACTGTAGATAGCTCTCAGACAATGCGGTTGCGTTCAGGTAACTGGTTTCGCCGAGTGAGAGGCTTTTGACCATGGTCAGGAACTAAGAGTTCTCCTTACAGAGACTTTGCCAATTAAGTCCGCCTTGCAGGCTTGTTGAGACTTGTAGCCATCGATGCTCCACTAGATATACTGGTTTGGCTTTAATCCTGGCATCATGTCATTAGTCTCCCTGAAAGCCATGCTTGATGTTAAGGAGGATGTGTTACAATCCTGGAAAACGTATTTGAATATTTCCCAGAATATCCTAGTGGAGCATCCATAGTTATAAGTCTCCACAAGCCTTTGAGGTGGCCTTTATTGACAAAGAACTTTTACCTTCCCTAAAGGAATAGAGGTAGAGCTTAAAAAGACTCCAAAGGGTTCAGATGCAAACTTTGGATTTGGGCCTCACTCACCATCTCCAATTAAGACTATGTAAATAAATTATATCCCAGCAGTAAATATACTGCATACACATAAATATGTACTTGCGGGGAATATAACATAAATCACATAAACCATGCAGCATGTTCCGAGAGCATATTTGGTTGATTTAACTTGGGTGGTTCACCATCAGTCAAGTTTTTGTGTAAATTATGCATGTATGTATGTAAATTATCAAGTATTCTCAAATGTCCCTCAACCTCTGATGGACAAGCCTCCAGGAAACCAATGAGACTTCCTTGGACTTAACCATCCAGAGTCTGGTGCAAGTCAAAATATAAAAACCTCTATAGCCTCAATGTCTACATGACGCAAACCAGCAGTAGCCATCATGACCACAGTTGTGTGGTCAGGAGTCACAGTCCAAAACCGATAATAGACATGAGTTTGTCTATTTCGCAGCCACATGAAATTTTGTCACCTCCTCACTGCTTTGCTCAGTATGAAGAGATCTTCTCACTGCTAAAACAAGTACAAGGGATTTTTTAAATATTTTTGAGAAGTCAGTACATTTTTCCAAGATAATTGAAAAATACTGCAAAAAAAAGGGAAAAAAAATATGCAAAAAAAATTACCTTTTCTACCCACAGAGGAAAATGTAGCACATAGTTTTAACCAATGTACAAAAAAAAACATTTCTTGGTATTTGGTCTAATGGGTCGTCAAGTCTTTGCTTTCCTTCTCTTTCCTAATCAATAAGATGACAGTGAGATCCTTCTTCTATGTCAGTAATATCACAGCTCGCTGAACAGGACCTATAAAATCAGTGACGGCAAATTGACCTCGGTCTGAACCCAAATTATTGATCGGTCGTAGCAGGAATTCCAGGATTTTATTTTTGTCTAAATTTTTTTTATAAATGGTCGGTGAGAGTGATAGAACAAGTGTCAGAAGTTCCAAATTTTTGCTTTATTTTATTGGATAACTTTTGTTTTTAGCTGAGCGAATTTTATATTCTTATGGGGATTTTCTTGTTGTTAGTTGGTTCCGCCGATAAATTATGATCAAACAGAAATTAACTAAAGACAATGGGGCACATTTACTTACCCGGTCCTGTCGTGAATCCAGCGGCGCGTTGTCCGACGTGGATTCGGGTTCTGCCGGGATTCACTAAGGTTGTGCGCCTGATATTCAGCAGGTGTCACTGCTGCGCCGAGGTCCACCGGAGTTCACCTGCTTCTTCCCGGTGCATGTAAGTGCTTGATCTTGCAACACATTTCGTTTTTTAAATTCCACGGTTTTTCCGAATCCGTCGGGTCGTCCGACGGCCATGCCCCCCGATTTCTGCCGCGTGAAAGCTGTCGAAATCTGTTCGCGTGCACCAAAATCCCGGCGGAATTCGACGCAAAACGGGTCGTGTCATGTCCGGTCCTTCTGTCCTTAGGTTTAGTGGTGACCCCTATAGTCAGGACAGTACATGGGACATGAAAGGTAAAAGCTAACAAGGAATTATCTTGGCGCTTCCAATTTTTTTTTCAAGTAATTTTTTTTAAATATTGCTTTTGGATAGTAGCATTTATGACCAGACATTTTGTTTTTGAGTGCACATGAACACTTCCGATGGGGTTGTAGATGTCTACAGAAGATTTTTTAATACTGCACCATTGTCGTCATTTCATCATGTTAGAGCTCTATAGTAAGTACAACAGTGGTGAAAAGTTATACTTTTAGTTGCATCTCAATACAAGGGAGGCCATATTGGAGGCAGATATTAGCTTTCGGTATTGTCTGTACAGATAGGACATGTGTTTTGTGGGATGAAATAACCAGGAGTCAGTTAAATGCCATAGGATATTACAGTCTCTAGGAAGTAATAAAGAACAACCCCTCCCCAGAGAGCCAGAGGTGTCAGAGGAGATGCAGACAGAAACCTGTCTATGTGTATAGTATATGCCGTTACTTTTTACAATTATCTAAACCACCAGTAGTACAAGAGTTTCCGTCAGATGATTCCCTTTCTGGTGATGGCTCTGCTCATTCTTTCCCAGTCTGTACAGCAAAGCTATATAGAAGTGATAAGTGAGCGACAGAAAAGAGGAAATGTATTTTTAAAGTAACTGCTCTGGAGGTCAATTTGAAAAACTGCAATATAAAATTTTAGGTTACGTGTACAATACCAAAAAAATGAAATAATAGGATGTCTACCCCTTAAAGTTGTTTAGGAGAAAAGGAAACTAAGGGCCACATTTATCACTTGTTTTTTCTGTTGTTTTTGCGCCTTTTCGTTTAGGCGCGCCGTTTTTGCGATTAAACGTCAAATTAGCCGCGCAGCTAAAATAACCACATTTCCCTCATCTATTGTTCAATTCCAGATGTTTTGCTGCGCCTAATGATATTCATCACGTGCGACTTTTGCATTTAGGCGCAAAAACGGGCGCAAAAACACTCCAGCCCGAAGGTGGCGTTATCTGAGAAGAAAGCACTGAGACCCTTTGCAGAAGAGCTCATTTCTAGCAGCAGAGCTCAGCCAGACACTGGACCATATAATAGATACAATTAGATACATTACAGACAGGAGCTGCAGACTCTATTTACAGTTCATCACCTTCTATTTACAAAACAATCTGCAAAACCTGAGCTCAAAGCAAGAGAGAGGAGAAGCTTGCAGAAGCTTGCAGAGGTTTGCAGATACTACAAACAAGTGTCCCCCATGTAATTCTGCACAGTGTCTGAGGGGGATATTGTGCAGAATTACAGGGGTGCAGCAGGAGACCAGCACTGGGGGATCCCCTCCAGGAGAAGCCCCTGCTGAGGAGGTCACTGGGTGCTGGGTGTCACACACCTGGGTGCTGCTGTGAGTGTTATCTTCATTCTGGGCTGTGGGAGAAGCAGAGAGGAGCTTGTAGCAGGATCACATGTAAGTGCCTGAATCTAACATTGCGCCTAAACTGCGCCTAAACTGTGTTAAAGTAAAGTGATTAATAAGAGGCAGAAAATACACTTATCACAGATGGTTGTAGCTTGTGATAATTCTGGCAAAACAGTGCGCCCGAATTTAGGCGCAACTACTACACTTAGGCGCACAAAAGTGATAAATGTGGCCCTAAGTCCCTTTCATCACAGCAGTGGTGGTTTGACCATGAGGACCTGAACAATCCTGTAAATTGGCAGTAGAGTTTCGCTGAGAGAATGGCGCAGCGCTGTGCATGTGTCAGCAGCACTTCACCTTTAAGGGGAAACCGGGAAGGTGCTCCGCCGCAACATAGAAGTGAATGGAGAACTGGCACTTATGTTACTTTGATAGTAAAGTCTGGTAACCCAAATAGTCCCAATTACTGGGAGTCCCAGCAGTTAAAACCCACAACCCGACACTTATTTCTGTCCTGTGGATAAGTGATTCTTTGGTATCACAATGTTCTCTCTGTGTTTGTGTGGGTTTCCTCCGGCTCCTCCAGTTTCCTCCCACACTCCAAAACATACTGGTAGGTGGATTATATTGTGAGCCCCAATGGGGACAGGGACTGATCCGACAAGTTCTGTGCAGCGCTGGGTAATCTGTGTGAGCTTTATATATACATAAAGAAATTATTATTATTATTATTACAACCCCTTTAGGTGTCTTAAAACTGTACTGATGCTTTACTAGTCTGTGGATCACAATTAGGCCTCTTATAGATTTATATCTGGGGCTCAAACCCCTAATCATTGTAAGGTGACTTTCAAATTAAATGAGTCTGTGTCCAGCGCTGGAATTGACTAACTTGAATGAAAAGACAAGACCTGTCCTTGCAGGAAGTTAGCAAACAAGACCGATAAGTTTATTGAGGGACAGACATTTATAGAAAACCATAAGGCACTTTACATAAGGCGTGTAATTAGGAAAGCAACAACTATAATTGGGTGTTCTCACCCAGGAAATGTAATACTATTGGATGTAAGCACACAAAGGAGTCTAATACTATTGGCTACATGCAAATACTGAAACTTCACATAAACCAAATGTCCAGATGTCCACCTGGATACTTTCCACTAGGTGGTGCTAGCGAGCACTAAGCCTTTGTGTGCTGAGTGACCAAACCCAAACTTTAGTTATCACTACACAAAGTTATGTGAAATGGATACTGAATCTTTAAAATGTCCGACAATATGTAAGATGGCGTCTGAGTCCAGTGTAATATCTTTAACATTTCCCCCCTTTTGAGCTTTGCATGGCCTGTAACTCTGTCCTGAGTGACCTCCTCAAACTCCAGGTACATACAGGTAGGCTAAGCCCTTACCTGCTGGACTTTGTTAACTCTTCACCAGATCCCCTGGAGGCCAGTCACTCGGGGGTTACAGGCCTGCATACTCAAATTACATAATTGTGTTTCCATAGTTTATGGGTTTATTAACAGGCTGGTTCTTCAACAAGACGGTATCCTCCACACCGGGACTTCTCCTGTCACGGTTCTTACCACCTGGACGGCCATCTGGGACATGGTGGACTTGATGAGGGGGACCACACAACACGCAATAAGTGACGAGAGCAAAATCACAATCCCCAATATCACCACCACTTAAAGGAAACCCTTCCAATCCCCCAACTACAAAGTGAAGGACAAAGTGTCCACCCCAGAGTTTCTCTCGAGTTCCCTGGACAGTCCTTCAATCTCTTCAAGTGCATGGGTAATGGATCCATAGGGAGCGATGTCATCCGGGATGTACATGCAACAAGCCACTCCCACCATCTTACAGACTCCTCCCTTCTCAGCAAGAGTCATGTCCAAAGCCGTGCGGTTCTGGGAAGCATCTCGGATACAATCACAAATCTCTGTTGATTACAATAAAACCAGTTAACCCAATCAACATCTTTACTCATAGCTCTCTGGGGAATAATGGACTCTAGACCTGCCCATATCTGATTGTGGGCCTTGTACTCATCTGGGACCCCCCTTGGTGCTCCCACTGTATCTATATAAACGTTGTCATCTAGGTGCTTCTCTCAGACCTCCAGAATCCTTTGGGATTCTCTACCTTTACTTTATGTGTCCGATCAAACTTATCCCTGGGGATCACGAGGAAGGAATGTACAAATCTTATCACAGTACACTCACCTTCCCAGCCTCTAGGCCTGACCTGACTCTTCTATCCCCACAAATCCAATACACATCAGACACTGCTAATGCAGGGTTACCTGTGCTGTCAATATTAAAGAAGGTCATTGTCTTGTTGCACCAACCGTAGGTAAAGTCTCCTACCCTGGGGGCATCCTGGTCACCCCTATAGATACAGTGATAGTCATGGTTGGGGTGTCCCTGAGCATACAGTCAGTCAGAAGAGACCAGCTAGCAGGAAGAATAAGTAAGCATGGAAACATGCTGACTTCCCTCTAGCTTCACAGATGTGGCACTGGTCAGCAGCTGCAGATAGGACACTATGTACAATATGCTCAGCTCCTCCTGCTCTATAACATATTGCCCGCAGATAGGACACTATATAGAACCTGCTAAGCTCCTCCTGCTCTATAACATGCTGCCTGTTGATAGGACACCATTTACAATCTGCTCAGCTCCTCCTGCTCTATAACATGTGCCTGCAAATAGGAAACTACATACAATTTACTCCTCCTGCTTTATAACAGGACTTTCTATATATTTAAGTATAAATTGTCAGATGTCTCCTTTTGCCATCAATGTGTCCTGTTGAAGGATGTAGAGCAATCGCCCCCCTCACAGTCATTATACGGGGACCCTAGATCTGCAAATGTTTACAACATCAATGGTTTGTCACATGTGAAGGTAAGAATAAGAGGAACAGACAGAAGCGTAAACTGATTACAAAGTATTGATGTAATACGGTCCCTGAGCTGCTGCCGGCTCCGGCCCCGGGTGCAAGAGCCGGAAAGAGAAGTGATTAAATATAAACACCTTAGAGCCATGAAGACAAGCTAAGCATGGCGGAGGGGAGGCGTTAAAGGGATGGGGAACTGATGAATATTCATCAACACTAACAAAAAAGAAAGTCATTTCAAGAAGTTTTGATAATACGGGATTCTCGAGAGCGGCCAAGGTACAAGATTGCCCTAAAAGCTGGAATCAGCCGGCGTGGGAATGGTGGCATCATGGCTAGTCACATTGGAGACCAATCTGAGGCTGATAGTTTAACAAATTGCCAATTGGTCCAAATCGCCAGATAAGGTCAAAGAAGGACCTATTTCTTCCGGACCTTGTGGTCCTTTCTATAAGAACATGAAATATGGTTGACAAGTAGGACACGTGGATGGCATCCTTGTGCTCACCATGTTTGTAAGAAGACTCAATCACTAGACCCTTCAAGGATATGGGACAAGACAGTAACATCTTTTCCCATCTTCGTTTTTGTGCGGAATGTTAAAATGTTGGTGGATATTCTGGAGATCACAGTAAATGACCCGTTTAGAATGTTATGGGGTGATAGGTAAGGTCATCTGTGGTCACCCTGAAATGGATGACAGGTATGGCAACCTCCAAGTAGAGGCACACGACCAGAAAAATTTCCTTAGATCTCATTTTAATGACCAGTGCTCATAGAGCTCACCACCACTTCTTTCGGAAAACAGAGCACATCCCGTCACACTTGGTGTAGGAGGAGATCCCGGCTACCAGGTCTCTTTCAATTCCAATTCTGGATGTTATCAGTGTTAAAGGAAACCTATCACTATGGATCTATCTATTATGGTAGATCCGGTGGTAAGTGCATCTAACATACGTAAGGATAGCCCTTTTCATGGCTAATCCTTTACTCTCCTCTATCTTTTCTGATATTTTAGCCATGGTTGACTACAGTGTTCCCTCCCCAGTCCAGGCAGTGGTCCTTAAAAGGGATTTTCCAGGAATCCATATCCACAGTGGTTTTCAGTCAACGACATTGAAGTCTCTGGTGGAAGAGGAAGACCCAAACACCATTGCAACGCTAGAATCGGGAGTCCACTTTCCATTGTTTTTGCACTCTTGCCCTCAGGATTAGGGATAAGCCGACCCATTTGAGTTTGGCCAAATAACAGAAGTTAAGTTCGGGTACCCAAACAAACCGCTAACACACGGTTTTTAGATACCATTTATCCTAGGATCAGCACTCCTTGTGATGCCAGCATGGATCTACGGTGTTACCTGTGGGTGTTGAGGCTGAAAACAGAACTTCTGTCTGAAGTCCAGGATTGTGCTTGGGAACCACAGTGTAAGTCGTGTAAGGAACAGAGAACTTAGAATTCAAGAACTCATACCAATTCTGAGACATATAATCCTCCCTACCTGGGGCTGTGTGGTAATTTCATATCTGGTGGTGGGGGGCAAACTTCCAGGGACCATTTGTCTGCAGACCAGCCCTGGCAAGCCATGGATAGACATGATGGTTTTCCAGCAAAACACTAAATTCCTGTGTATTTTTAATCTCCCTTCCTTCTGTGGGTGTTGGGGATTCCTCTACTATGGTAATATTTAACAATAAGTAAAAAAGACAATAAAGTAGAACCAAACAAACTAAGTAAAGACGCCGTGTTTGCTTTCCTTTAAGCACCTGGTGACCCCGACCCTGGAGGGGGCGCAGCGAGGTGAACATAACATGTAATTAACCACATTGAATCTCTACCTCGTTCTGGGTAAGGAATATCGACACGTTGTGTTGCAGCTGCAGAGTCTGACTTTTACTTCCAACTCTCCGGCGCTATTTAATTGCCAGATGAAAAATTCTTTGTGAGAAGCTTCTCCACAATAGTAACGTGCTGCCCTCTATAGCATCTCCAAATCACAACAGATGTTCTGCAAAATGAGAACCAATTACACAGCCAAACAAATGTCCTGCTGGGTCCAAACACAACTGGCGTAATGCATCGGAGATGGGGATGTAATTAGATTGCTGGCCGCTCGCCAAATGCAGCATTATACAAGTCGACGTGGCTGAATGCAGCATGCGGATGGTAATTATCACCGCGGAAAGATCATCGGGCTCCGGTGCTTTGTCTGAGCACCTACAGAACAAGGACAGATGATTGGACCGAGAGATTGTTTATGACTACAAACAATGGAGGGTTCTCCTTAAACAGGAGGGAGTGCCTTAGGTGTAAACGCATGAGAATCTGTAAAACTTGTGTCATATCGAAAAAATTCTACTGAGGGGACACTGAACGAGGAAGAGGGCAGCATGCACCCTGCTACACCATTATGGCTTCACGAGTTTCTTTAAGAAAGAGAACAAATAATTGAGGACCTATTCTCAGTATATTCCTGAAGTCAACTTTCCTTACCAAGACACGATGGAACGCCAATTTTCACCTAAACCTTCAACCTAAACTCTCACGTTCCCTGAGGCGCTCTCTAGAACGGCATCTTCTCCGCCCTATCCTACTGTAATGTATCAGGTTATATTTTAGTACTTGGGTTCTCCATGCAGTTCCTTACACCCATGCCGACATCACTTGGACCAAGAGTTCTGAGATGCAGATGACCACTTCGTTACACACTTCTTTGCCAGGGCAATAAGCAGAAGAAATTTGGTGTTGTGACCTCCACGGTGTGTCCTGCCATGCACTTTGGGTATAGACCAGTTGGCCACCTCTAAGAGTGTGCAGGATCTACAGGACCAGCGGTAACATATGTGCCATAAGACACTATACAGTAGCTATATACTCAATGCACAGAGATGTGGAATCACCTTAAAAAGGACCGATTGACTCCACAAACGTATATTCAGAAACTTTGTTTAAATGTGTTCTATTCCTGATCTATGGATGTAGGCAAGTGGTGAACCACATGTATTGGCACAAGGGCCACATTGTTTTACCACTCAAATTTAAGAGACCGCATGAGTAACCAGCACCCTAGATGCACCAACAACTAAAAAAGCACAAAATGCCACCTCATAAATACCACCCCAGATACCAAATACTGCATTCAGGGCTGTCAATAATAGTGGAGACCCCTTAGCAGAAAACAATAATAATACAGCAGACCCCCAGAGCAAACACAAAAATAATTACTCTCCTGACAAGTACTTTCCACCACTGAAGTACCTCTGCTCTGGGTCCTGACACCGGCACATGCAATCAGCATCAGGATTAATGACACATTGCGGAGTGGAAGGAGAGGACCTTGGAGCAGTGAGGACTTTTCAGCTACGCTCACCACTACCTGGTCTCCTGCACCAATGAGCACTGCCATCAGTTATAGCTCATTGCACTCTGTCGGTAGGGTGCAGGATGCAACACAAGGCTTGACAGGCTGCATGTGGCCCAGCCGTGGATTGTGCATCCTCTTCTAGACTTTTAGTTGAGATGCTGCATTTTGTGTACATGCTCAGGAGTGAAGCTCCTCCACTTCAGGTCAGAAGAATAAGGCACTGAGAATGAATGCCTGCTCTCATCTTACAACTGTATGAATTGTACTCCATTTAGTGGAGTTGTACTTGGAGTCGTAAGTTTGGCTGGAAATTATCAACTCCATAACCCCTTTCCATGCCCACCCTTATCTCATCTTGTATCCAGGTTGGAGGCACCAACATGGTCCTAGAGTCTCTTCACTACTGCACAGTTTTACCCAATAATCTCCTCCTTTTGCCACATCATCAATTTTGGTCAATAAATGGAGCTACTATAAAAGGTTTCGCTTTTGGATCCGCAAAATCAAACTTAAAAGGACATTACCAGGACGTAGGTATGTAAACCAAGCACACTGACACACTGGTGTGTGCCCCTTCTAGCATAATCTGCCTTTTTTTTTTTTTAGCTTCTTATGTCCTGTTTTTTTTTTCTTACAAAGAGGCTTTTAAATTATGCAGATTAACCTCAGGGGCTCCAGCATTCTTATGTGTTAATGGACCCTGGAGCCCCTCAGGCTTATTTGCATCATTTTTAAACAGTGTCTTCTTAAAAACAAAGGCATAGGAAGCTTAAGGAAGAGTGGATCTTGTAAGTGGGGGCACACACCAGGATGTCAGTGTGCTTGGTTCCGGGTGGTAGATGTCCCATTGCAAATTGCAATTGACGTGGTAAATAAAGAAGCAACAAACGACGAGGTCCATGCTTTCATACAATCTTTATTGCATTTATCTGTGCATCCAAAGAACAGTGAGAGACACCTGCAATAATTTGGCATTATTTTGTTACAATACTGAAACTTTATTGTCCTCACAGAAGTCATAGAATGATGGCGGAAAGTTTTTTTTAAAAGTTAATTCGATTATCAAAAATACAGAATAAATGATGGACACCACACACACACACACGACATAGAAAACGGGATAAAACGTGATACACGGGGCCTAGGACTTATATGGGGAATGGTGGTTAATAGGGATCGAGGAGACCCGGTCTTCCTGTTCGGGTTTGGCCGGACAGCCTTGGTGAACAGCCGATCCAGCCGATTGACGCGTCGGCTGTTCGCCGGCAATATGTCCGCATCTCATGCCCGATCCCCGATCTGCCAATCACAGCCATGGCTATTCCATAGGAGTGTCAATTGGCCAAATCGGCTGTCAGCCAAGGCCGCGTAACCGAACCCGGTTGGGAACATCGGTTCCGCTCGTCTCTAGAGTTTCTAGATAAAGAGAAGATGGATGGACACGAGATTCTAGAGTTTCCTCTGAATAGATGCAGCTGTAGGAGTGACCACCCTCCGCGTCACAGGTAGGTTACGGATATAATAAGCGGGTATCGGATTGTATGTTAGTGACATCACATATCTCGCGGTTACAATATTTTACATAATAGTGTAATATGTCCCTGGATCCCTCATTACATTATAAGACACTCGAGTCTCGAGTCATTTTGTGCCCATGGATTATGGATTGTCAATAAATGAGGGATATATAGAGACAAACGAGCCGGAGGTAATGGTCTGCGCCGGCCGATACGCTGCTCACACTCACACAAATCTACGCTTCATCCGGACGCCAATGGATTTGGGCTCCAGGACGTAATGGAAACCTGACGGATCCAGTAATGTAATTGGCTCTTTAAGGACATCAGATATAGTCTTAAAGGAAATCTACCACCAGGATGAGGCATCGTAAACCAAGCACCCTTACCTGCTGGTAAGATGTGTCATCCCTGGCAGGATTCGCTCTTTGAAAGGCTTTAAAAATTATGCAAATGCACTTGAGGGACTCTGGGCTATGGAGCCCCTCAGGCTCATTTGCATAATTTTTAAGGCCTTTTTGTTGTAAAGACAAGGGCAGAAGAACTAAAAGAAGCGGGCACACACCAACATGTAAGTGTGCTTGGTTTACAATCCTTGACCATGGTGGTAGATTTCCTTTATAGGGGCAATGTCGATCAGAGGTATTTGGACGTGGGGGTCCCATTGGTGTCTTTTGGAAAGCCAAAATTGGCGAGCAGAGTTCTTGCTCTGTCATGGAGTTGGATTAAAAAAAAAACGATTGTTCTCCTTCACATATATCTTCCAAGCCCTAGACTTGACATAGAGGTGGGTCCCCGGAGTTGATGATATATCCAATGGATAGGTCAGTGATACCTCAGATCGCCCCTTTAAGAGATTTGCTTGTGTGACCAGTTATCAGCCTTATACTAAGATCATGTGACATATTGCCAGTGTTTCAATGGTTCAAATCAATGAGGTGAATGATGTATGCTAAAAGAGAACCTATCAGCTCTCCGACATGTCTGATTTAGTAAATAGTTGTACCCCCCCCCCCCCCTCCAAAAAAAAAAAAAAAATAACAACAAGGGAAACTTTATCTGTTTTTCAATTTTTCAGATTTAGGACCCCACATTTCAGATGATCTCAACAGATGATACACGGACAGGAAGCAGACAGTTGTACTCTGTGTAGTGGCCATATAGGGTTACTGCAGCTTAAGTCCTAGTCAAATGAATGAGAGTTTATCTGCAGTACCAGGTTTGGCCACTACACAGTGAACGGCACTGCCCGCTTCCTGTTACTTTCTATGAGTATTAACTGCCGAGTACAGCTGATCTGAAGGGGGTGCTTGATGTTAGACAATCAATTTGATTGCATCAATTATCAACATTTTTTTTAGCCAAGGAAAATGCCTTAAAATTACATTTTTTGGGCAATTACGAGAGAACGAAAGTAAACATTCCCCGTGATTGTAATGTTTTTTTTTTCCCCCTAAAAATCAGACACGTCCGGAGAGGTGACAGCTCCTCCTTAACCAGTTAATTCAGACTGAATTTTATACATAAAAATCTGTAAACAAAGCTTCTTATAAAATATCTCCGAGAGAAAATACTAGAAAGTACAAATCACAAGAAAACTCCCCAAAATGTAGAGCGACGCCATCAGGGTGTACATATAAAAAAAAAAAAAAAAAACACATTAAAAGAAAAATTGCATAATATCGGATGCCGGGTGAGCACCTACCTCAGATACCTCTATAGTTAAAAGCCAAAAAAAAAAAAAAAGCATAAAAATAAAAAAATATACAACAGAATACATGTAATGCTCTCAACCAAAATAATACGACGCACCCTGAAATCATCTGGATATGAGGTAGTGTATGTAGACGCATTTATCTCTTATATACATCCTGGTTCTGGAACATCAAAGATGATTCAATCACAATCCCCCTCCCCCCTCCATAGATTATGTATCCATCAATATTATTTAGAATAATTAGCATCAATTTAACTTTTTTAGTGAGAAATTCTGCAGGATGAGAAGTGCTGGGGTAATATTAGTAAGAGGATAATAGAAGATCTTCACAAATTAGGAAGCAAAAACCAGCGGCAGTGACTGGCGACATTAATATTGCACGGGTAAGAAAATCGGGGGAAAAAAAATAAAAAAATAAAAATTTATTTAAAAAGATAAAAATGAATGGCACTGGCAAACATAAACTCGAAAAAAAAAAATTTAAATTTTCCCAAAAAATTTTGAAAAGGATCAAATGTGAACTTTTTGGAACAATAAACTATATAATTTTTCGGAACTATATAGAAAAAAATACCATTTTAAATTTTAGAACTATAAAGTCTTAAAAAGGATGTATTAACTATTATATATATTTATATTATAGAATATATTTATAGTCATCTCCTGCTGCTCTGGCACCGCCTCCACCCTCTGCTCTGGCACCGCCTCCACCCCGCCCTTACTATCCTGCTGAGCTGCATTCGGCCAATCAGATGTGGCAATGCGCGTGACACAACTCCGCTGGGATTGGCTCTGGGAGAGAACGTCCTGTTTACTTGAAACGGGACAGGAAGTAAAACCATTGGAGATCTTTTTATAAAAAAAAAAAAAAATAATAATAATATTTAGGGGCAAATTAAACACTAGAATTTTAAAGCCTTAACCCCTTAAGGACGCAGGGTTTTTTCCGTCGATTTCTCGCTCTCCAACTTCAAAAAGTCCATAACGTTTCCAATTTAACGGTACAGACTGTGCGAGGGCTTTATTTGTGCGTACAATTTTACTTTCCCTTAATGTTATTTATTTTAACATGCCGTGTCTACTGCGTAGCTGAAAAAAACTTCAAAGTGGAAAAATTGAAAAAAACTGTCACGTGCGTCACGTTCTTGTGGCTCATTTTTACGACTTTCACTCTTGCTCCAAATAAATGCCTACTTTATTCTTTGTGGTCGGTGGGCGACGCGTGGATACCAAATTTATATAGGTTTTTATTGTGTTTTAATACATTTTCAAAAATTAAACGAATGTGTACAAAAAGAAAAAAAATTTTTGCCATCTTCTGACGCTAATAACTTTTTCATACTTTGGCGCACGGTGAGTGTGAGGGGTCATTTTTTGTTTGCGAAATGAGGCGACGTTTTCATTGCTTGCTTCCATTTTGAGGTCTGTGCGATATTTGATCATTTTTTTATTCCTTTTTTATGTGATTAAAAAGTGTAAAAGTCGCCATTTCGGACATTGGGCGCCATTTCCCCCCCGCCTCGAGTCACCGCCGGCCGTAACCGTTTTTATATTTTGGATAGATCTGGGTCCATTTTGGGACGTGCTGGCGATACCTAATGTTTGTGATTTTTACTGTTTATTTGTTTTATATCGGTTTCGTAGGGAAAGGGGGTGATTTGAACTTTTAATATTTTATTAATTTTTTTATTTTTTAACTTTTTTTTTTCTTTTTTTTTTCACTATCTTTTAGACCATCTAGGGTACTTAACCCGATATGGTCAGATCGCTGCTACCATATACTGCAATACTTCTATTGCAATAATAGGCATTTTAGCAGCACTTCATTACAATGACCACTGGCTCATTGTAACAATCTGCAGCTGCCAGATAGCCTCGTGTCAAAAGAAGACAACTACGCTACCATGGCAACACGATCGCCGCCCCCGATGATTTCGGTGGCGTGGCGATCGAAAAAAAGATGCGGCGCGCCCGCGCCGCTCTTTTAAACTCGCGCCGGCACTTTGCCGGCGGCAACCGGCGGGTTAATACCGCATAGTGCTAGCACCGCCACCGACTTTTTTTTATCGCCTAGTGGGGTTTGTCTGCATTTTCAAACACCCCACCTTTTGTATGAAGAGGACTCAGCCGTGAGCCTCTTCATACATCCCTGTATACCTCTGCGCCGTAGAGCTACGCGAGAGCGTAAGGGTTAAAAAAACTACTGTGACACAAGCCTTTTGTTGTTAACCTAAAAACAGCGCCTCCTCCTTGTCCCAGGCGTTGTCTGGTATTGCAATTCAGCCAATAATTTTCTAATCCTTCACACCCCCTCAGGATTCGAGATTGTAGGAATCGTATACCTCGCACTACTCACAGATTTCTATTAAAAATATTTTAGATTTTTGCTATTAGAGACTTTTCCAAATTGTGTAGTGGATTTTGAATTTTTTTTTTGTTTTGTTTTGAAAATTCCGTTATGAAGTTTTCATTCTATTTTACAATAATGTTACAATTCTTCAGGAATTTTTTTTTTTTCTCTCTGCAGAAAAAGAATAAAAAAAATCCTTCATGCAGCGGGGCCACTATTATAACACAACAATATGCAATTATATTACTACATCATTTATGGGAGGTTCATGCGAAAAAATGACATTTTACTGTAAGTGCTGGAATTTACATAAAGAAATTTCTTTCAATGCAATTTCTTATCTTACATGTGATAAAGAGAGTCTATACTTTATATTCCTGTTCGGTAGATCATGCAATTGCAGTTAATTGTGCTTTGCATCATATAAAGAACTTAAAGGGTTTGTCCACTTCAAATAATTATTGTTTTATATTGCAAAAAAGTTTTACATTTCTCAATATCATTCCTCATGGTTTTCTAGATCTGCTTGCTGTCATCAACGGAAGCTTCATTGTTTACTTCCTCTGGATAAAAAGCTCCCGATCAATGTGATGTCACACAGGTGCACAGCTCCATTTATCCATGGTCCTGCGACGCCCTCACAGGTGCACGGCTACTTAGATCTCCTGTCATGTGAGGTCACAACTGGTGCACGGCTCGTTAGTATCACTAGTATATCCAAGAGCTCTGTGTGTTTTATAACGAGCCTGCGCACCTGTGTGACATCACAGGACCAGGATATACAAGCCGTGCACTGTGTGACATCACATGCCAGGTTATATAACGAGCCGTGCCACTTCTGTGACATCACATGGCCAGGATATATAACGAGCCGTGCAACCTGCTTGTGACATCACATGGCCAGGATACTAGATCACGAGGCCGTGCACCTGTGTGACATCACATGACCAGGGATATATAGTACAGTGCTCGTGCACCTGTGTGCCATCACATGACCAGGGGTGTATATAACGAGCCGTGCACCTGTGTGACCATCACATACCAGGCGTATAATAACGAGCCGTGCACCTGTGGTGACATCACATCGACCATGGTATATAACGAGCCGTGCACCTGTGTGACATCACATGGACCAGACGAACTCAAATCTACCAAAAGATGAAACAATTGAAGCTTCCTCTGAAGGACAACAAGATAGATCTAAAAAAACTTGAGGAACTGATACAGAAAGTTAGCTAAAAATTAGGTCCAACTCCGGCCCCCAAACCAACACGTCTGCAGCAGTGGCTGACCCATTATCCACCTCCTAGCTGTAATACCAGCCATAGCCACCGGGGGCAAAATTATAACTTGTAAAAGTTATTTTAGGGTGAAGTACCACGTCTTGCAATCAGTTATCATGGGGCACTGACAAATGGACCGCCATCCATCCGATTTTTGGGGTTACTGCAATGATTCAATCCAGCCTTGCCTTTATAGTATTTCACAGGACCGGTGCTATTTTTCTTTCTGTAGGGAAAATCTCTTATGAGAAATGAATATCTAAAAACTCTTAGACAAAAACAAAAGTAAAAAAAAAAAAAAAAAACAGTTTAGTGTAGTGAGACGCTTTCACCCATTGATGGACTATCCCCCCACTGGTGCTTGGTTTTCTGTGAGCCAATTGGGTCTAACCAATAAATGTGAACAGATCCCAAGGCGTCGTTTTCGGATTCCCATTTTCAGTCCGTAAACAATGACAGTGAGTCGCAACGACCTATTTCCTGGCCTAACGCTTGTGAATAGACTGGACTTCCCGCTTCATAGTCCCCTGTGATTGAGGTACAGGTTCCCCGATTGTGTACGGCCGGTCTTACATGGGAACACGAAAATCAGGTTTTGGTAGTAACAACAGAAGTTTTTTTGAAGGTGATCTGTAGTGTTCGACCTAACTTAGAATATAGAGGGGCAACAAAAATTTGGAGTCTACTAAGTTGGGCGGGCTTCACCCGGATAATACCACCTACTCTTCTTAATCATAACCTCCACAAATAGAGATCCCCCCTCCATTTATGTCACTTGCAACATCCTTTTTTTTTTCTACAAAAAGTTTACAAATATTTTGGACTTGGTGGGGAAGAGATTTTTTTTTTTTTTTGCTTTCTTCGAGATGAAAAAAATAAAATAGGCTTTGTGTTAAATCCCCAGAATTGGAGTGAGCTTTAAGTTGTTTCATCAGTAGTGCATTTAGCGACACTCGTGATGCTGCCGGGGCGCTGGACTGCCAGGATACGCTGCATCGAGGATAAGACTGTGAGCCTACGTGGCCCCTGCCCTCTTTGGGCAGCACCTCGATGTTGTTTAGGAGCCCTCCTGCATTCTTGTATATGGCTTCACACACTGAGGAGCATTTTCCCCTTTCGGAGCCAGTGAAGGACAAGGGGCACTCCGAGCTGGAGTATTTGGCCAGGACTTGTATCTGCTCGCGGGTCAGAGACGCTTCTCTCATACCGGTGGCACAGTCCGGACAGGTTCTGTTTGGTTTTCCTTTCTTTTTTTTCCCATGTGGATAGATTTGTGCCCTTTCCTTCAGTAAATGGTGCTTTTCAGTTTGCTGAAAGGAAAAAAACAAAAAAGAGAGGATCATAAGAACGGGCGATCAACATATTTGGTGGGGGGGGGTGGGGGCGGGGTGGGTCTGAAACTCAAATCTTATCAGCCAGAAGAGACACATTCTTTGTGAGTTCCCATTAAGTGCAGCCGCATTTACCCGAGCTAACACCACCATGCAGACAGTTGTGATATTCTTCCTAGTTACTTTGAAGATTTCGGAGACAGAACTGACTATCTTCTCCACTCTCCCTGTTGGCCCCAGCGTTCCAATTTACAGTCATGCCGCCATCCTGTGTGTTATCTTGGGTTACACACGGAACACAGCCGTGGCCCGTCACATACTAGATAACACGCACGGACCCAAAGCTTTCTGAAAACTTTCTTCTTACATATTGTCTCCTATGTTTAAGGGGTGCTCCACTACTGCACAACTATGCCAGGATTAAGTACTGAATGTCTATCCCCCCCCAAGACCCCATCAATACTCAATCAACACCCGGCTCTTACAACAATCAGATACATCTCAGCCCTGGACACGGAAGCAGTTCCAAGATACAGGGACACAGAACAGACGGCTTTATAGGTCTGATGAGTAGGGCCGAAGGTTAGTACCCTCATTCCCAATAGTGGTGGCCTATGCAGAGGACAAGACAAATCCTGGTGTCAAACGTCAGTCTGAAAACATTACAAAACTCCTGACTCCTCTTCAAACAGAAGCTCATGACCAAGGAGTTGTCTGTGTTCAAGTTCCAGTTCCGCAATCACATTTTCTTGGATCTTAGTTTTGAAGTACACAACACATTTTTTGAGTAAAAGTTCAGTAGGGTCCCTCCCGAAATGAAAGAGTCGGACTATACTCGTGTAAGTACTGGGTACATCTGTATCTAGCTGTTTCTTCTGGGTCTGTGTAGTATGGGATCAATCTGTATCTATAGCTTGTTCTTATGTCCTGTTATATGGGATCATCTGTATCTATACTGTTCTTATGTCCTGGTGTAGTAAGGGATCATCTGTATCTATATAAGCTGTTTCTTCTGTCGTTAGTATGGGATCATCTGTATCTATGCTGTTCTTCATGGTCTGTGTAGTAGGGATCATCGTATCTTTAAGTTTGGTGGGAGTTGGACTTTATCAAGCGTTCTCGGTTTGTAGTGTCTTGTTCATAGTTTCTCCTCTGTGTAGGGATCATCTGTATCTATAGCTGTTCTCTCTGTGTCTGTGTAGTATGGGATCACATCTGTATTATAGCTGTTCTTCTGGTCCTGTGTTATGTAAGGGACATCTGTATCTATAGCTGTTTTCTTCTGGTCTTGTAAGATGGGACACATCTGTACTATAGCTGTTCTTCTGTCTGTGTGTATGGGATCATTGTATCTATAGCTGTTCTTTCTGTCTGTGTAGTAATGATCATCTGTATCTATACTGGTCTTGCTGGGGTTTTTCTGTGTGTAAGGGAATCCCTCTGTATCTAATGCTGTTCTTGATGTTGTGTAAGTAATGGGAATCATCTGTATCTATAGCTGTTCTTCATCTTCTGTGTACGTATGGGATCACCTGTATCTATCTGTCTTCTTTGTCTGTGTAGTCATGGGGATCATCTTATCTATGCTGTTTTTCTGTGTATGTATCACGTACTCGTGTCTTCTTGTCTGTGTAGTATGGGGTCCATCTGTTCTATAGGCTGTTCTCTGGTCTGTGTAGTATGGGATCATTGTATCTTAGCTGTTCTTCTGGTCTGTGTAGTAGGGATCATCCTGTATCTATATCTTGTTCTTCTGGTCCTGTGTAGTATGGATCATCTGTATCTATAGCGGTTCTCTGTTCTGTGTAGTATGGAATCATCTGTATCTATTCTGTTCTCTTGTCGTGTAGTAGGATCATCTGTATCTAATTGCTGTTTCGTCTCTGGTCTGTGTAGAATGGATCATCTGTATCTATAGCTGTTCTTCTGCTGTGTAGTTCGGGATATCGATCTGTATTCTTGTGTGTGATGATTCTTGTATCTTCTTCTTCTGGCTCTGTGTAGTATGGGATCATCTAGTATCTAGCTGTTCTTCTGGTCGTGTTAGTATGGGATCCTCTGTATCTATAGCTGTTTCTTTGGTCTGTGGTAGTAAGGATCATCTGTATCTATAGCTTTCTTCTGGTCTGTGTATATGGGGATCATCTGTATTAGCTGTTTCTTCTGTGTCTGTGTAGTAGGTGATCATCTGTATCTATAGCTGTTCTTCTCTGGTCCTGTGTAGTATGGTATCATCTGTACCTTATAGCTGTTCTACTGGTCTGTGTAGTATGTGTCATCATGTACTATAGCTGTTTCTTCTGGTCTTGTGTAGGGATCATCTGTATCTATAATAGCTGTTCCTTCTGGTCTGTGGTAGGGATCATCGTACCTATAGCTGGTTCTCTCTGGTCTGTGTAGTATGGGATCTCTATATCTATCTGTTCTTCTGGTCGTGTAGTCTGGGATCCTCTGTATCTATAGCTGTTCTTCTGTCCTGTGTAGTAGGGATCATCTGTTTCTATAGCTGTTTCTCTGGTCTGTGTAGATGGGATCCTCTATCTTTTGTTCCTCTGTTCTTGATACGGACGTCTACGTTCTTCTTCTGGTCTGTGTAGTATGGGATCATCTGTATCTATAGCGTTTCTTTTCTAGGTTTCTGTGTAGTATGGGATCATCGTATCTATAAGCTGTTCTTCTGGTCTGTGGTAGTATGGATCATCTGTACTATATCGTTCTTCTGTCTGTGTAGTATGGGATCATCTGTACTATAGCTGTTCTTCCTGGTCTGTTTTGGGTGGTAGTTAGGGATCATCTGTTATCTATAGCTGTTCTCCTGGTCTGTGTGTATGGGATCTCTGTAATCTAAGCTGTCCTGTTCTGTGTAGTATGGGATCATCTGTATCTATAGCGTTCTTCTGGTCTGTGTATATGGGATCATCTGTATCTATGCTGTTCTTCTGGTCTGTGTAGCTATGGATCATCTGTATCTATAGCTGTTCTTCTGGTCTGTGTATATGGGAATCATCTGTATCTATACCGCTGGTTCTGTCTGGTCTGTGTGTATTGGGGATCATCTGTATATAGCTGTTCTTCTGGTCTTTGTGGTATGGGCATCAACTGTAATCTATCGCCTGTTCTTCTGTCTGGTAGTATGGCGATCATCGTATCTATAGCTGTTTCTTCTGTTCTGTGTATTGGGTCATCTGTATCTATAGCTGTTCTTCTGGCTGTGTAGTAGGAATCTCTGTATCTATAGCTGTTTCTTCTGGCTGTGTAGTATATGGGATCATCTGAGAATCTAACTGTTTCTTCTGGTCGTTAGTATGGGATTCATCTGTTATCTATACTTTCTTCTGGTCTGTGTAGTAAGGGGCATCTCTTACATAGCTGTTCTTCTGGTCCTGTTAGTACTGGGATCATCTGTATCTTATCCTGTTCTTCTGGGTCTGTGTAGTATAGGGTCATCTGTACATATAGCTGTTTCTTCGTGTCTGTGTAGTATGGGATCCATCTGTACCTTAGCGTTCTTTCATGGTCCTGCTGTAGTATGGGATCATCTGTCATAGTCGTTTCTCGTCTGTAGTCTACGTATCGCTGTTCTTCTGGTCTGTGTAGTATGGGATCATCTGTTCTATAGCTGTTCTTCTGGTCTGTGTATAGGGTCATCTGTCATCTATAGCTGTTCTCTGGTCTGTGAGGCTATGGGAGTCTCTGTACTCTACTGTTCTTATCTGGTCTGTGTATATGGGATCATCTGTATCTAATCTCCGTCTTCGTGGTCTTGTAGTATGGGATCATCTTAACTATAGCTGTTCTTCTGGTCTGTGGAGTATTGGATCTCTGTATCTATAGCTGTGCTCTTCGTCTGTGATGGGGGGGGATCATCTGTATCTTATAGCTGTTCTTTCATTTTGTTCGGGTCTTTCATAAATGGTATTTTAGTAATGTTAGTGTCTTTCTTCGATATTGGGGAAGACTTCTTTGTATCATCTTTAGAAGAGACTGCTCGCTTTTTTCTTTTATCTTAAGACAAAACTTGGTGGGGCCCTGAATTTCATTAGATACCATCAAAAAGGACTACTCTTTCCATTCGTTGGCTGTCACCGCGGGTCAAAAGACAAGCTTGCAATGACTAACTACTCGGCAAATGAGATACCTATTCAACAAGTTGTGCGGGTGTCGGCAAACGGAAAGAAAGGGAACTCGAGGTATTTATTCATCTTCTATTGGATTATAATAGAGAGTCGTAAAGGGAATTCTAGGAAACTATACCGATGGCATTGATTTTTGGATAGCTACGTTGAGTGGTATACACTTGTGGGGCATGCGTTTTCAAAATTCTTGTCATCCATTTGCTTTGTAGTTATTAGTATTTTTTTCTAGTCGTATACTTTTATCGACGATTTGTACCTTGCAAAATTTTTTCTGTACTATATTTACTTAAAAGACATAAGAGTATAAGATCCGTTAAATTGATTATACCCTATCGCGGTAGAGACATTGTTACACCCGTTTAAACCTAACTACTTGAATTTAAACTAATAATAGCTGAACAGAACTAGACGCCTCAGATTCCAGCTTCTGACCAATTAGAGGCAGTAATTAAAAAGCGAAGGTAAAACAGAGTATCGATTGCAGTGGCTCTTCATTTCGACTTAATTTTCAACATTGACTTTTATGGGAGTAAAGTTTTTTTATTTTTTTTTGTCGGTCTACCTCAGGTGAGCTTGTGGTCTAACCTGCATACCAAATTATTTCTTGGAGCAGGAATAGGAGGGGAATGCCCTCCATGACGGGACAAACGGTAAAACGTTATAAAGGGCGGGAAGTAAGGACCTTGCGGGAAGGAGCAAAAAATTCTTCGCGTAAGAACAAGTGACAGCCTGGTAACATTTTCTTTGCCAGCAGATATAGGGAAACATTGATCGTTCTATGCGCAGGACCTAGGAACCGGTAACCTGGCTGAAGGCGACTTCTCAGTTTGTGACAAAGAATACAAAGGGGCCGAATTTAACGAATTGGAAAAAGTAAGGCCATACAGGGTATTCAATCTTCACTACAAAATTAATATGAGGTACAACATATGAAAAGATAGCGAAAAATTTTGGGCTAATTAAACACGTTATTCTTAAACAGGAACTACTTGGTGATTATATTAATCAGGATGAGGTTGGAAGAAGAACAAATTAACCAATAGGGCTACTTAACAATTGCAATATATGCAAAGCAGTAAACGGGAAAAGGGGAACCTATATGAGTAAAAACGCTGAATTGGATACAAGCGTAAACAGGAAAGATCAAGAAGGCGAAATAATCGGAATGAGAAGGATGCGGTGATAGTGCGGATGAATCAAACTTCATGGTAAGATAGAGAAAAGAAAATAAGAGAATTCTTGATACTACTCTCCGGTGAGTTTAGTTATAGAGGAGGGTTCTTGACATCCAGTTCAATTTTTGTTTTGAGAGGTGAGTTATAGTGTCGTGGTTTTATTTGGTTATCTTCGTGAACTGATTGTACCCAATACCAACGAATAAAAAACATAAACCTTGGTCTGTTATAGGAGAATCATCTGTATCTATAGCTGTTCTTCTGGTCTGTGTAGTAAGGGTCCTCTGTATCCTATAGCTTTTTCTATGTCCTGTGTAGTTAAGGGTCACTGTTCTATAGCTGTCTTCTGGTTCTGTGTATGGGTCATGTATCTATAGCGTGTTCTCTCTGGTCTGTGAGTATGGTGCTCATCTGTATCTATCGTTTCATGGCTGTTTATATGCTCATCTGTACTATTGTCTGGTTGTTAGTATGGGATCATCTGTATCATCTGTTCTTTTGGTCCTGTGTAGTTAGGATCATCGGTATCTATAGCGTTCTTTGCGTTTCTGTGTAGTATGGGGTCTCTCGTTTGATAGCCTGTTCTCTACGGTCTGTGTTCAGTATGGGATCTCTGTATCTATAGTGTTCTTCTGGGGTGTGTGTATGATGGGATCATCTGTATCTATAGTGTTATTCTAGTCGTGTCTAGATGTAGTAAGGGATGCTCGATTATCTATAGCTGTTCTCACAGTTTCTGTGTAGTATGGGATCATCTGTACGATACATGCCTTGGCTTCTGGCCTAGTAGGAGGATACTCTTTCTATAGTTGTTCTTGTGTGCGTGTGTAGTATGGGATCATCTTATCTATAGCTTCTTCTGGCTTTGTAGTATGGGGTCATCTGTATCTCCTTATAGCTTCTTTGCCTGTGGTTATGTGATCATCGTATCTTTTAAAATAGCTGTTATTCTGTTCTGGTGTAGTATGGAATCATGGATCTATAGACTGTTTTCGTTGCGTGGGATGTATAAGCGTCTGTTGTATGTAATGGGGATCCATCTTATACTATAGCTGTCTATGGTCTGTAGTAGGGTATCTGTATTCTATAGCTTTCTTTGTCGGTGTAGTAGGATCATCGTATCTATGCTGTTCTTCTGGTCTGTGTAGTATGGGAGTCATCTACTCTATAGCTGTTTATTCGGCTCTGTGTAGTAGGGATCATCGATCTATAGCTGTTCTTCTGGTCTTTTTGTGTGTCGTAGGGCAATCTGTATCTTAGCTGATTTCTATTGCTGGTCGTTAGATGGGATCGACTCTACGTTTCTCTGGTCTGTATATGGACTCGTATGTCTATCTTGTGTCTTGGTTGTTTAGTAGGATCATCTGTATCGTAGCTGTTCTCTTGTCCTTAGTAATGGGGATCATCTGTATATATAGCTTATTGCTTATGTGTGTAGGGATCATCTAGTATCTATAGAGTTTCGTCTGGTCTGTGTAGTTGGGGATGCTCTGTAATTCCTATAGCTGTTCTTCTTCTGGTCCTGTGTAGTCAGGGATCATCTGTATCTAAGTGTTCTTCTGGTCTTGTGTAGTATGGGATCATCTGTATCTATAGCGTCCTTCTGTCCTTGTAGTATGTTTTGGACATCGTATCTAATCAGCTGTCTTCTGGTTCCGTGTGATTGGATCATCTGTATCTATAGCGTTATCTGTCGGGTGTAGTATGGATATCGTATATATAGCTGTTTCTCTTTGGTCCTGTGTAGTATGGGATCATCGTGTATCTATACGTTTCTTCGGTCTGTGTATAGTGGATCATCTTATCTATAGTGTTCTTCTGGGTCTGGGTAGTAATGGGATCATCTGTATTATACTGTTGCTTTCTGGTTCTGTTGTATGTGGTATCATCTGTATTAGCTGTTCTACTTTGTCTGTGTAGTAGGGATCATCTGTAATATATAGCTGTCTTTCTGGTCTGTTTAGTAAGGGTCTACTGTTATCTATAGCTGTTTTCTTTGGTCTGTGTAGTTGGATCATCTCTGTATCTATAGTTTTCTTGGTTGATTGGGATCTCGTATTGCGGTTCCTGGTTGTAGTTGGGATTCCTCTGTACTATAAGCTGTCTTCGTGTCTGTTAGTATGGGATACATTTATCCTATAGCTGTTTTGTTTCGTCGTGTATGGCTCATCTTATGCTATAGTGTTCTTTGGTCTGTGTAGTAGGATCCTCGATCTATCAGCTTTTCTTGCGTCTGTGTATATGGGTCATATCTATGCTTTCTTATAGCTGTTCTTCTGGTCTTGTTAGTAAGGGTTCCTCTGTATCTATAGCTGTTCTTCTGTTTCGTGTGTAGTATGGGACTCTGTATTAAGCTGGATCTTCTGGTTTTGTGTAGTATGGCGATCCTGATATTATAGCTGGTTCTCTCTGGTTCTGTGTTGTAGGGTAGATCCTCTGTATCTTATGAGCTGTTCTCCTGTCTGTGTTGAGTATGGGATCAACTGTATTATGAGCGTGTTCTTTCTGTTCTGGTATATGGGATCATCTGTACTATAGCTGTTCGTGGTCTGTGTAGTAATGGATCATCTTATCTACTAGCGTTCCTGTCTGGTTGTGTAGTAGGGATCATCTGATCTATACTCGTTACTTTCTGGTTCTGTAGTATTGGGGTCCTCTGTATTCTGTATATGTTCTTCTGGTTGTGTAGTATGGTATCATCTGTATCTTATAGTTCTTTCTGTGTGATCGTGGTATCATGGGATCACTCTGAGTTTATAGCTGTTCTTCTGGTCTGTGTAGTATGGATCATCTGTATCTATTAGCGTTCTATGTCTGTGTAGTATGGGATCATCTATCTATAGCGTTCTTCTGGTTGTGAGTTGGGATTCATCTGTATCTATAGCTTTTCCTGGTCCTTGGTATATGGGATCATGTATCTATAGCTTTTTCTTCTGTGTAGAGGGGATATTGTACTATAGCTCTTTATCTCCTGTTCCTGTGTAGTATGTGTATCTGTTCCTATGAAGCTGTTCTTATTGCGGCTTGTTGTAATGGGATCATCTGTACCTAGTAGTGTTCTCTCATGTTCTGTGTAGGAATGGGAATCATCTGTTTTTAGCTTTTCTCCTATAGTTCCGTGTTAAGGGATCACGTTTTTATTCTTAACTTCGTTATCGGTCCTGTGTAGTTTGTCCATGCCTGTACTCTTTCTTCTCATATCGTGAAGCTGTAGGACATGTGCGTTGACACATCTAGTTTCTATGCCCACAGAATCATCTCCTACTATGCACACACTCACTTGTGGAGACGGAGATGAATTACACAAATTTCATCATTCGGTGGGAAGAAGAAGAAGAATTAGCCCTAACGTCCTATGCTCTCCTCTCTAGCCTCACTTATTGATGCATTTCAACTTGGACAAGATCTCGTCTCTCGTATACATTCGTAAGGGCAATTCCCCCGGGTAAAGAACTTTGTGTGACTCGTGCTCCAGTTCAATCGCCAGCTTTCCAGCCAGTTGAATGCGCCGGAAGCACATTGCGGTCTCTCTATGGGACCTCCGGCTCAGTAAGCTCCGTAGAGAGTGAACAGGAGAGACGCGATCCATCTGGCCTTACTACAACCCAACACGATTGTGGTCAGGGGACACTCCTTCAGACCAAACCATCCTAACAGATGCACCATTTAGGGACAATCGTCACCCCTCATATGAGTACACCCACAGCGGCGCATGTGCAGTGAGGCCAGCGCAAACGCAAAAAGCCTCTCCTTCGGACCTTCAAAGAGGAAAAGAGAAGTAGATCGGATGTGCAGGGATGTGATGAGCTGTACGATGCCCTCAAGCTGGTACTGGCCATCGTTGACGGTGCAGTGAAGCTGCTCATGAGCTGGCTGCTACTTTCCCACTACAATGAGTAGGTAGTCTTCAGCCCATGGAGGACAGACTGGACCCCTGCTATCATTACCAGCTTCCGTATCTCCGTCTCCAGGTTTTGGATGCAGTCCAGTTTTCTTTTCCGGCAGCGTTGAGCAGCGATCCTGTTCTTGCTCCGTCGTCGTATGTCGTGGATACAGTCCAGCTGCTCGGCAGAGAGGTTGTGCATTTTTACCAAGGACTGGAAGTCGTATCGTGAAAGGTGATACTGTCTCTCTGCGCGCGTTGAAGTGCATTTTTCTACAAACCAGGGGAAAAAAAATTATGCAATAAGTTCTCCAAAGAGAAGTGGTATGTGAAGCGTGCGCTGTGCGGATACGATAAAAGGATTACTGTGATTGCCACTCATTTCAGCAATCCCTGCCCGACATCGGCTCAATGGTACGGGTCAATCTACAGGCACCAAGTTTGTGTATTTCTGAGTGGTACCTACTGGCCCATCCAAGCCAGGATTAATACAGCTGTCCGGGGGGCTTTCTGCTACATTCAGATGAACCTACAAAAAACGCAAAAGCTTGCGCACTCAGTCCCACAGCACAGCTCCCTGAAAGGGACTGGAGCGACTCAACTAGGACTTTTTCAAGGAGACCTCAATAACTAACTGATTATGTGTATTAGGCTAGAAGTGGGGGCAAAAACTACATATTCTCAAGAAGACAAAACATGCCTTGGAGCCCCATAACTGGCCCCCGTCACATTTCTGAATTGAGGGGATAGGGCCGTCTGTCATAAAGCAAAATTGAGGGCCCAAGGCAGACGCAGCCTTACTATGACTACACTTCGAGAGTTAGTCTCCTAAACCAGAAATATAACTTTTACTAATAAGAATTTCCCTAATTATTCACTACACAGCTCTGCCCGACTCCATACACACAATTCCTTAGCACCGCTAGTACAGGCGCACACAGGCACATATGCAGCCCGCTATAGCAGGCGCACACAGTCACATATGCAGCACCGCTTAAACAGGCGCACACAGGCACATATGCAGAGCTGGCTACACAGGCACATATGCAGCACGCTACACATGGCGCACACAGCCTCCCTATGCTGCACCGCTACACATGCGCACACAGCACATATGCTGCACCGTCTACACAGGGCGCACGACCTGCACATCTTCAGCGAACAACCGCTATACAAGGCGCACACAGCAATATGCAGCACCGCTATACAGCGCACACAGGCACATATGCACCCGCTATACAGGCTCACATCAGGCACATAACTCAACCTCTATACACGCGCACAACAGGCACTAGCAGCACGCATATACAGGCGCACAGCGGCCACTATGCCAGCACCGCTATCGCGCACACAAGGCACATAGCAAGCACCGCTATACAGCGCACACAAGCACATATGCAGCAAATACCACTATAAACATTCGGCACACAGTCACATATTCAGCAACCGCTATACAGGCTCACACAAGGCACATAGCAGCAACCGCATACAGGCGCACACGAGTCCCATAGCACAACACCAGCATACAGGCGCACACAGGCACATAAGCAGCAGCCGCTACAACAGCGCACACAGGCCATATGCACACCTGCTAAAACAGGGCGCACACAGGCACAATGCAGCACCGCTAAACAGGCGCACCAGGCCATATGCAGCACCGCGCTATACAGCTCCACAGGCACATTGGCAGCACCGCTAACACATGCCCACACAGACATATGCGCATCGCTACACAGGGCACACAGGCACATATCGCACCGCTATACAGGCGCACACAGGCCCACATTGCAGCCCTCTACAACAGGCGCACCCCATCATCGCTACACTACACAGCGGCCACAGGCACCATATCAGCACTGCTATACAGGCCACACAGGCACATAGCAATCACTCTATAAACAGCGCACACAGGCACATATGCAAGCACCGCTAACAGCGCACACGCACATAGCAGCACACTATACAGGCGCACACATGCACATATCACAAAGCACCGCTATAACAGGCGCACACAGGCACGATATCAGCACGACCGCTATAACAGCGCACACAGGCACATATGCAGCACGCTCTCAGGCGACACTCACATATAGCAGCCCGCTAAACAACGCCACATGCACATATTGCACACCTCTATAACAGGCGCACACACACACGGAGCACTTTTTTAACAAGATTTTTTTCTTATGTCAGAAATAAACTAAGAGAAACTAAACATGGACAAGCCCTACCTCACATTCCAGTTCTCTGGCAGAACAAGAAGCCGCCACTGTCCTCTCCTCGCTGTCCGTTTCGATCATCCTCCAGGTTGATAGGAACACACATAGGGGCAATTTCAGGGGTTTTTCCTGTAGCGATGTTCTCGTTGTTCACATCTGGACGGTTGGGCCACGTCTCATTGGAGATGGTGTTGATAAAAGGGCAGGACACCGGATTGAGCGTTGTGAAGGTGCGTTCAGGGGGTCACTGGAATGGATATGGCTAGCCACGTGTCAGACCTTTGTCCACACTGTCCACTTCCTGAAGTTGTTTCGGAGGGCCCCCATGTCCATTTCATGTTGACTAGATAGTTCAGGGGGATAAACATCTGACCAGAAACCTTTGGCGAGATGTTCTGCTACTTCTCCTCTCTCACACATTGCTACGTTCTTGTATCAGCTGTGGTTCCATGGCAGAAGACATATCTGGGGTTGGTCATCATGCCTGCCCTTTGATTTCAGGTGTCCTGACTTGATCAATGCCGCCCTATCTCGGCTGGACTGCCAGCCGGAGGCATTAGACGTGTCCATGTAGCCAGACGTTCCTGTATGGCTGATACGCACAGAAAAGGCACAGGACCTGAAGTCTGGAAGTCCAGGAACTATGGAAACCATGGGGTAGGCGGCAGGGGTCCGACTTTGTCTGTTAGATACGAGGGTTGGACAAGTCGGTCAGGTCCTGCGAAGGTGAGAGAGCGTTCTGTTCTATGTCACGCCGCTTGGCTCTGTAGGTCCTCCACCGAGATTTGCCTGACTTTGTACCCTCAGACATTCGCGGATGGGGCGGTGATGGACTCTGAGCTTCTGGTTGCAGAACACGTACTACAGATCGGACCCTGCGGCTTCTCACACCTTTCGGAAACTTCCGGTACTTTGGGCAAGAGAGGAGAAGTTAACATTCTCTCTGGCAAAGCAGAAGGTTTCACATGCGTGTTCGACTCTTCTGGGGAGGGGATAAAGTTTCGAGCTGAGGAGGACAGTTGAGTTCTGGGTAAAGTCTCCCTCCAGATACCTCCACTCATTACAACCCCTCGTTGTTCGTCTTGCTGGCCGCTGTAGATTCGCCTTCGGGCAGAAAGACTTGCACATTTCTTTCTGGGACTTCTGAGGTTTCGGTTTTGTTGTCGGAGAACTTTAACTTGAGGAACTCGTACAGGTTTCTCAATTTCAAATGGCCCCCTCAGTAACTTTGCAACATTCTTGATTCCAACAAGTTTGCTTTGTTGACAGAAGTTTAGAGGTATAGTCAAACTGGAGGAGCGGAACGAGCCCTTCACTGTAACCGCGGGAACAATGGGTAGATGAGAATACTCATACAGTAGCAATTTATGGCTTCATCTGATAAATAGGTTGCTCATGTGTAAAGCTCTTCCCATGCCGGATGGAGGACAACCTTTATTTTCTCTTGTATCTGTAGTATAGAAGTATACAGTAGTGTGTCCTATGTGGCAGCGCAGATATGTAACAAAACTAAAATAAAATACATTATGTGCAAAAGGTGCGTGAAATTACAAAACACGGAGGCCTTGCACGACTACTGGAATGGAGATGAGGTTGTGAACTTAATTGGAACGACCGGTTTGTTACTAAAGCTGAAACAAAGAAAATTATGGCCATTCTGTGCGCTTACTTCCCATTTTCTATCTGACTAAATGTCAAAAATCTCTGTGAAGTGGAGCTCTGACCCTGAATCGAATTGTTTTTTGCACACTTAAATTAATTAGCTTAAATCCAGTGAGATTCCTACAAGTAAAAATCCTCTGACACTCAAATACTGACCTGTATAAGTGACGACTTGCAGCATCAATCGTCATTGAGGGGCATGCCAGCAAGATAATATAAATATAGAAACCATCAGTGCAGTGGTTACATGCGGTTCCGTAGGCTGGCTGTGGGGAGCACTATGGTAAATATATACCTTAGTGAAGTTGCCCCCCCACCTTGTTCAAATCAACAAATTGGTGTCAAACGTTTGTGCTGGTTTTTCAGCAGAATTTTCGTTGTGTGCGGCTATCCGTTGTGTAATAAAAGTTTCTAGGTCAACGAACCCCCCCCCCCCCCCCCCCACATGCCCAATCAAACAACGTTGTGTCATCATTGCGCTGACGTTTTTGCTGTGTTTTGTTTTTAATATTTAACAACATTCGTTAAAGGTCAAAAGGTCAACCACCCCCCCCCCACACATTAACCAACCCGAATCCAACAAAACGGTGTCACACTTCAGTTGAAGCAAAGATTTTCGTTTGTGGCTCTGTCAGTTTAAGGTATTTTAGGTGTTTACAATAGTTTTAGGATTAAAGGGAACAAAAAAAAAACCACCAATGACACTCTCTGGTTTGGGGGGGGGGGGGGGATCACCGGGAAGCTATCAAACATCATTGTTGTACTTTGAAAGGAGTGTCCCTCTGTAAAAAAAAATTGAATTATGACAAAAATGATAGCAGCACAAACAAAAGTTTTGCTGCCAAATGTCACACCGAACGTTTGACAACAGTCCACCACCGGGCCGGTTGACCTTTTGATTGACCTTTAAAAACTTGGTTCATATAGTCAATCAAAAGCGCCCCAAACAAAGATTTGAGCAGCACAAAGCATCACCATTGATTGGCAGTTTGCTTATTTGGGCAATGTGGGGGGGCTGGTGACCTCTTGGAAACGTTTAATAAGGCTTAAAACGATAACGCACAAATGAAAATTTCTGTTCTGTTGCACAACGTGACACCAAGGTCAGTAAAGCTCCTTATGGTGCATACAGTTTCAGGAGATAAGACAGGTGGGGGATAGGCTGCAGGTGTGCAAGACATAGCTTGGGTGCAGAGACAGAAAAATTTTCTGCGATCACAGGCTATAAGTGGTTCCGATAGTGAAAGGTAGATCTTGGAACTCTGGAGTAAAGGAGCAACGACTACACCCACACACCACCACAACACACACGCAGCACCGCTACCCACACACACATTACACGCAGCACCGGCTACACACACACACACACGCAGCGCTGCCACACACACACACACACACGCAGCGCTGCTACACACTCACGTAAGACACCAGCACACACAGCACACGCTACCACACCGCACCGCTACACACACGCTCAGACCTCACACACGCAGCACCGCTACCACACACACACCACGCAGCACCACACACACACACACGCAGCACCGCTACACACACACACACACACACACACCACACGCACACAGCACACACCACACACATCACACACGCACACCTGACTACACAACCGACACACACCCACACACAGCTCACCGCTCACACCACCCACAACACACACACACCACACACGCGCACAACACACACGTGCCACCGCTACACCACACAACCACACACACACACAGCAGCACTGCTACACACACACACACACACACGCGCACCACACACACGTGCAGCACACCGCTACACACACACACACACACCACCACGCGCAGCACTCAGCACCGTTTACACACACACCACACACACACGTACAGCACCGCAACCGCTACACACAACACTCAGCACCGCACACACACACACACACACAGCAACACGCTACGCATCACAACGACTAAAAAAAGAGCAACACACACCCACACACACACACACCACACACACATCACACATACACACAACCTACAGCACGCATCCAACGACCACCGCTACACCCCAGCACCGCAACCGCAAATACAACCACACGCCCCAGCACCGCTACAACACACAACACACACACCACCGCCGCACAGCACCGCTACACACACACACACACGCAGCAGCACTGCTATACACACACACGCAGCAGCACTGCTATACACACACACGCAGCAGCACTGCTATTTGGTTGAACCAAACTGTGTTTTCTGGTTGTAGTGGCACAAACCCACAAAGATTCACAGAGAAAAACCAAAGAGAAACATAAATGGACAAGGCCCTACCTCACATTCCAGTTCTCTGGCAGAACAAGAGCCGCCACTGTCCTCCTCGCTGTCCGTTTCCGACTCATCCTCCAGGTTGATAGGACAAACATAGGGGCAATTTTCTGGCGTGTTTCCTGTAGCGATGTTCTCGCTGTTCACATCTGGACTGTTGGCGCACGTCTCATTGGAGATGGTGTTGATAAAAGGGCAGGACACCGGATTGAGCGTCGTGAAGGTGCGTTCAGGGGTCTCACTGGAAATGGATATGGCTAGCCACGGACATTCAGACCTTTTGTCCACACTGTCCACTTCCTGAAGTTGCTTCGGAGGAGCCCCCATGTCCATTTCATGTTGACTAGATAGTTCAGGGGGATAAACATCTGACCAGAAACCTTTGGCGAGATGTTCTGCTACTTCTCTCTCCACATTGCTACGTTCTTGTATCAGCCGTGGTTCCATGGCAGAAGACATATCTGGGTTGGTCATCATGCCTGCCCTTTGTATTCCAGGTGTCTGACTTGGATCAATGCCGCCCTTATCCGGCTGCACTGCCAAGCCAGAGGCATTAGACGTGTCCATGTAGCCGACGTTCCTGTATGGCTGATACGCACATGGAAAAGGCACAGGACTGAAGTCTGGAAGTCCAGGAACTATAGGAAAACATGGAGGGTAGGCGGCAGGGGTCGCAACTTTGTCCGTGTTGGACATGAGGGTTGGATAAGTCAGGTCAGGGTCCTGCGGAGGTAGAGCGTTCTGTTCTATGTCACGCCTGGCTTCCTGTAGGTCCTCCACCTGAGATTTTGCCTGACTTGTACCCTCAGACATCTCGCTGGATGGTGCTGGTGATGGACTCTGAGCTTCCTGGTTGCTAGAACACGTACTGACAGATCGGACCCTGCCGCTTCTACACGCTTTCTGGAACTTCCGGTACTTTGGGCAGAGAGAGGAGAAGTTGGAAGCATTCTCTCTGGCAAAGCAGAAGGTTTCACATGGCTGTTTCGGACTTTCTGGGGAAGGGGATAAAGTTTCGATCTGAGGAGGACATTTGAGGTTCTGGGTAAAGTCCTCCCTCCAGATATCCTCCACCTCATGTACAACCACCCTCTTTGTCTCGTCTTGCTGCCGCTGTAGATTCGCCTTCGGGCAGAAAGACTTGCAGCATTTCTTTCTGGGACATTCTGAGGTTTCGGTTTTGTTGTCGGAGAACTTTAACTTGAGGAACTCGTAGCAGGTTTCTTCAATGTCATGGACCTCCAGTAACTTTGCACATTTCTTGATTTCCAACAAGTTGTCTTTGTTGACAAGAAGTTTAGAGGTATATGCAAACTGCAGGAGCGGAACGAAGCCCTTCACTGTAACCTGCGGGAACAATGGGTAGAATGAGAATACTACATAGACTCTAAGTAGCAATTTATGGCTTCCATCTGGATAAATAGGTTGGCTCATGTGGTAAAGCTCTTCCCCATGCGCGGGATGGAGGACAACCTTTTATTTTCTCTTTAGTATCTGTAGAAGCATACAGTAGTGGTCCTATATTGCATTAGCAGATATGCATTCAGAAAGCTACAATAAAATACATGCATGTAGCAAAAGGTGCATATTACAAAAGGGTGCAAATTACACAGAGGCCTTGCAGTGACTACTGGGATGGAGGGAGAGGAAGTTGTGACTACGTGTGACATACAATGGCTCACTTTATTGGTCTTCTTTATAAAAAAAAAATAAGAGAGAATGTTGTGCTGCTTTACTTCCCATTTTCTATTCTGAAGCTACATGTCAAAACTCTCTGTAAAGTGGGCCCTCTGTGCCCTGAAGCTAATGTTTTCGCATTACGTAATTAAGCAGTAAATCCAGTGAGATTCCTACAGGTAAATCCTCTGAACACTGCATACTGGACATGTATATAGTGATGAACTTGGCAGCATCAATCGCATGGAGGTGCATGCAGCAAGTAATAAATAGTAGAAACCAGCAGTGAAATGGTTACATGCGGTCGTTAGTCTTTGCTGTGTGAGCACTAAGGGTAAGTAGATACCTGAGTGAAAGTGCCCCCCACCTTGTTCAAATCAAACAAAATTGGTGTCAAACTGTGTGTGTGTGTGTGTGTGTGTGTGTGTGTGTGTGTGTGTGTGTGTATGTGTGTGTGTGTGTGTGTGTGTGTGTGTGTGTGTGTGTGTGTGTGTGTGTGTGTGTGTGTGTGTGGGTGTGTGTGTGTGTGTGTGTGTGTGTGTGTGTGTGTGTGTGTGTGTGTTTGGATTTTTTTTTTTTTTTTTTTTTAAATGGGGTTCACTGTGTTGGTCGAGAAATGATTCTGTTTCATTATTTAGCTTTCCATGGATGCAACGATACCAGCTACGTGGGGGGGGGGGGGATTGTGTATTTTATTCAATTTTACTTTAATTTGGAGAAAATCTTGTTCATTTTAGCATGACCATCCTTTCAGATGCATTACTTTTTTATTTTTTAGCTGATGAATCTGGCTAAGGGCTTATTTTTTGCCAGAAGAGTTCTATTTAGTGGTCTTATTTTACAATGTGTAAGGTTTTTAAATCATTTTTAAGAGCATTTTTTAAAGGGTATAAAAAAAAATTATTTTCTCAACTTTTTTTTTTTGGAGGGGGGGTGTTAACCATGTGGCTCCTGTAACAAATCTGTTTTATTATATCGATTGTTATGGACGTGACCATACCAAATGTATGTGTGTGTGTGTGTGTGTGTGTGTGTGTGTGTGTGTGTGTGTGTGTGTGTGTGTGTGTGTGTGTGTGGGGTGGGGTTGTATTTGGGTTTTATACATTATTAAGTGTTTGTGTGGGAAAGTGACAATGTAGGGGCTTATATTTTTATTTAATGGTTTAAACTTCTTTTTTTAATTTTTTTTCACCAATACAAACTTGAACCATTGATGCTCTGATCTCAAGTACAATAAACTTCTCTACACAACTAATTCATTGTGGAACAGTGTAAACTGTTTGGCAAGCTCACGCATGCGCAGACAGTTTACAGTGAGACTCGGAAGAGGTCTGACTGCACAGGGGCACTCTTCAGACCTCGGGCTGCCCAGAAGAGGATCGATTCTCCCGGAAGAACCCTTATACGGCGCGGTCATGCTTGACCGCGAGTGCTGATACCTGCTGCTTCTGGTGCCGGCTCCGTTTGTGAGCCGGCCACACACACACACATACACACACATACACATTAACCGAAACAAACAAAACTGGTGTCAAACTTTAGTGAAGCAAAGATTTTCGTTTGTGCTGCTGTCATTTTTAAGGTATGTTTAGGTGTTTAGGATGAACTGGTAAAAAAAAACAAAAAAACCTAGTGACACTTCTCTGCTTTGATCACCAGGGAGAGCTAGCAAACACATTGTACTTTGAAAGGAGTGTCCTCTGGAAAAAAAATTATCAATATATTAAAAATGATAGCAGCACAAACAAAAATTTTTGCTGCACAAATGTAGCACTAACGTTTGACACCAGTCCACCACCGGGCCGGTTGATCTTTTGACCTTTAAAAACTTGTTAATATATTCAAATCAAAAGCAGCACAAACAAAGATTTGAGCAGCACAAACGCAGCACAATTGATTGACAGTTTTGCTTGATTTGGGCAATGTGGGGGGGCTGGTTGACCTCTGGAAACTTTTAATAATATCTTAAAAATGATAGCAGCACAAACGAAAATTTCTGTTGCACAAACGTTTGACACCAAAAGGTCAAATAGATGCTCTGATGTGCAGAAAGTTTCAGGAGAGAAAAAGGTGGGGGAGTAGCTGCAGGTGTGCAAGACATAGCTTGAGGTGCAGAGACAGAGAAAGTTGTGCAGAATCACAGGCTAGGAAAGGGGGTCCGATACTGAAAGGTAGATCTTGGAACTCTGGATTATTCTGTGTAACAGATGTTTGCATCCACAGAGCAGCACAAATTCAGCTACACGCAGAAGGCATCATATAACAATTGGCTCCTCCCTCTAGAGTGAGCAGGGAGCAGCAGCCCCTCCCCTCCGTGAAACAATACCTTTAAACAACTCTATGGAATCACAGGAGAATTCAGTGCAGCCAGGTTACACAGCTACTGCAGAACCAGGCTAAACTGAGGATGGCAAAGAAACTGCTGCACAGGCAACTAAGGAAATAATTGATTTGTGAAAAACAAAAACATTGCGCTTTTAGCAAGAGCAGTCGTCCTAAAATCAGTCCTACGTGCTCACCTCTTCCGGCAGTGTAATAATGAGCTCGCAATTGCTGGGTGGCACCACACGTGATAGGAAATACTCGCTGGAAGCGGCGAGGACGGAGCGGTGCGCCCGGAACCTCTGATCTTCCACCACGATGGTGACATCACAGAGCTGACCCTGCTCCCGCTGGCTGTTCAGGCGAAGCAGAAGATTTGCGCTGTGAACGGAAGACTCGTAAGCAAAATCAGCGTCCTTCTTCTCGCTACAAGACATCCTGCATGGGGTACTCGGTTAGCATGCTTCCTGGTATCTCCACCACTGCAAGAAAAGACAAACACATCGATACGTCATCCCTACACATAGACGCTTGATACAACAAAGGACAATGATGGCGACTCCAACTTTGTTCCACTAACATAGAACACCACTCTACTGGCTTACGGCTACCCGTTTGCTTTGAACTGTCCTATCTGCAATACAACTCTTCAAGCACAAAGATCTGCAGGGCGAAATTCTAATCTTTGAGCTATCTGTAAAGGGGTTTTCCCACAATAACAAAAGGTAGGCCCTATCCACAGGATAGGGCCTAACTTACTGATCAGATCACGAAAATGAGGGGTCCAATAGGGTCCCATGTACCTCCGTCGGACCCCTCGTCAATCCGTCAGACTAGTGGAGCAGACATGGGATCTGTGGAGGTCTCATCACTGAAACCCCCTCTGATCAGCAGGTTAGTCCCTATCCCGTGGGGGCCGTAGGGCCTAACTTAATTGGGGGGCTTGAATCCAAAGCATTTAGCTCTTTAGTCTCTGTAGTGGCTGGAGGCTATAATTACAACCACATCTCACATTCACCTCCTCGGAATCCATGGATAGGCCAGAAATTTCTGGAGAAACCCTTCAAGAAAAAGATCAATTGATTTCTTTTTGGACCCATCCGGGCCATGTTTTACATGTGTACAAGTGATGTAATACTACATTTGTCCTGTAGTGGCCACTGCAGGGAAAATGTCAGGTCTGTAATAGTTTGACCTGATCGTCTTGATCTTCGCAAAGCAAAGTCACACAGATCAGCTGACGGATAAACAGCATCTGCCTGTAACTAAAAACTCGGATGTGCCCCGTACCCAGACTGTCTAATTAGAGTAGAGGGGACGCAGAATTCTGGACCATGGAAAAGTAGGCACCAGACAACGAGTAGCCTGCTTATGGGGCACACATGGGAAAAAAATATTTCATTTTAATTTTACAAGTAGGTGTCTGTACTTCCACACACTGACGGCTACATCCATGAATACAGGGAAATCCCGTGACACGACTATTGGGAAGTAATCAGGGATTTTCCACAGAAGAAAACGACTTCTGGGCCAAACCACACAAACTGCAGAACTAGAGGGAATAATAAAAGGGTCGAAATGTTTGATTTTCTTCTTTTTTTCTGCTTAAATCTACATCCACGAGAGACATAAATAACAAAATACTAGCAATGGGATTTCCCACAGGATGAGAATAATCTCTGTATGTTGCTTTATTACTCAGAGGCGTCTGATCGCTGAAGTTTACAGCACATGTAATCCCTCTTCATGTGATCTGCAGAACCGGGGACCCAATGTCTAGCTATGAATGAGGCGCAGAGAAGCAGAGGGTGCACCAGACCGTGTAGCCACACCCACAGTGCACTGCAATTCCCTTTTGCATATTAATAAATATGACGATTTCTCTACAGTCAGGCCACAGATTTGGTGTATGATGCAGGACACATCACATAGTTGAGGTTCTACCTGTGATGTATATTACAGGCCTCTCATCTTACACAATTGGTGGCCGACTGTAGAGAAATCGTCATATTTATTAATATGCAAAAGGGAATTGC